>VDFB02000017.1:359568205-359594105 GCA_007258455.2 Sequoia sempervirens
GATCACCAATAGGACCACCGGCTGGCGCAGAAGGGCCTGCGGGGGCTGAGCGGTGGGACCCCGATCCTCCATATGACCGGGGCAGAGCGGAGGAGCCCGCGGGGGCTGCACAGGGCCGGTGGCGGCGGACCGGTGGGAAGCGCTGGTGGCAGCAGTGGATGGGTACCCGCTAGGCGGCGGATTTCTTCTGAACTGGAGGCACCAGATCGATTTTCAAAAAACACATTTTTTTAACATTTTTTTCGATTTTTGAGCCTCAGACTGCGTGCTGGGGAGGCCGTACGACCCCCCAGGCAATTTTTTTTGGCTCAAAAAATATTTTCACCAAAGTTGATGAAACGAAAGGTGATCTTATGGTTTTTGGCCGCTGCGAACACGATGGTGACCTCTTTCTACTCAAACTGCTATGAAAAATTGGCTACCTCTAGAACTTGCAAAAAAACTCCTAGCTTGAAACCCTCACAGATCTGGAAAATGATGGCCAAAATCTGCAAAATAAAAGCCAATCCTAATTTTTTCCAGTGCTCTGAATCCAATGGTGAAGCTCAATCTAATCCAAAATTCCTCATAAATGAGCTCAAGGCATTATACCCTCGAGGAATCTCGAACGAACCCTGCAATGATTTTCTCAAAAATTTGAGAAGGGGCTGCAAATCAAGGCTCTGATACCATGTTAGAAACCAAGATCAAATTTGCAAACTAGAATATCCTTCCACATAAGAGAAAAACAAAAAAGGAAGAGATTTGCAAAAAGATGTGCAAATAATTATTATTCAAGAATTGATAATTACAAGATAATGATTTTCTTTATAAAAGCAAAGATGCATAACCCTAATCTTATCTTGAGCAACAAGATAGCTCAAAAGATAAAGATGAGAATTAATTAACCTAGGAAATAAATAATACCTGAGTAAAGTTATGCAAGTGTAATTAAATATTAATTACACTAACATATGGCACAAAAAGTATCATCTTGATCAAAATGAAGTCTACCCGTCTTGTCTATTGCCCTCGCCCCTGTCACCATGACCCTCAACTGGTCTGTGGCTGGTCTGCTGTAGGTAATCTGTGGCCCAATTTTCTTTGGGTACGACCTGATGATAATGCATAAGGTAATAATCTGCCTCCCATATGACCTCCCTATAAGATCAAAGGGACACTGTGCTTTGGGAGGAGGAGGCTGTCATACTCTCCAACTACTATCTCCGACCTAGCTCTGTGGCCGCTTGTAGCTCTGTAGCCGCCTGTAGCTTTGTGGCCTGCCTCTGCAAAATGGCTTGGTCTCTCTCAACCCTGGCCTGGTCTCTCTCAGCCCTGGCCTGATCCCTCTCTGTTGTCAAGGTCTGAACCTAACCCTGTAGCTGTGCAATTAGTGTGTCTCTGGGATCCGACTGCCCTGCTAGCTGTGCTCATGTGGGCTGCACGTGAGGCTGACCCTCACCCTCAGCTCATGGCGGTGCATCTACCTACTCCTGTTGCTTGGCTAGAACCTACTCCTGGTCCTACATCTGAACATCGACCTAGCCTGGCTGAGCTGGGGCACTAACCGACTAATATTTTTGTGCACCATCTCTCTATCCTCATCCTCCCCCTATGCCCGTCGTCCTTCACCGAGCGATGTGTGCTCCCTGAATGGTCAATCGTAGGGGTGGATGAAACCAATCTCTGTAAGCCTGAGTAACCCTTGGATCTGCAAGTCCGTGATCGTAAACCCATGGCTGAGCCACCAATTGTTGGAAGCTATCCACGACCTCTGAGGCAAGAGTGTATCGCCCCCATGTGCCCTGTGAAACAATGCAGGAAAATATGGCCACGTAGGCATCATCTAGTTGATCCTATGCCTCATCGAACTAGCGCTAAATGTGCCCTGGTAGATACATCTCCACCATGGTATGCTCCCACCCTTGCATAAATCGGTCCTAATGGGAAAAGAAGATCTGCTGGGCATCATCGACCCATCCAGGGTGACCAAGGTATGGGCGTCATGTGAAAACTTGCATCTCATCTAAGACCCTCCAGTAAGGAATCCCGTGCTCGCCCGTGTGTGTAAAGGACACACCACCTCTTTAGTGCCACGCTAGGGGATCATCAAGCCCCATCGTTACTACAATGACTCACGATCGAAGAACAAAAATGTGCTCCCACGCCCACATGTGGAGGAGTGTAACACCTGCCCCGAGTGCTCTCCTGTTAAGGTAGACATACTCGTGTAGATTCCTGTAGAGTGAAGCAAGAAGAATAGGCCCCCAAGAAAAATGAACTGGCCTGTCACGCATCACCATGCACTCCCAACAAAGTCCCCAACCAAGAATGAAGTATCGGCCTCGTCGGTCTAGGGCAACGAGACCTGAAATAATAGTCGCAACCACCAGGCGGAAGGGAGAGGCTAGAGGCCTGTGATGCTCAAGCTCAATATGACCCTCACAGTAGATAACGTCCTGTGAAGCGAGGACTATGTGACAGGCATCCCGTTTGGCATCCATGTCGTAAATAACGCACTGCCCATGAATCAAAAATATGAGGATCCACCACACATCCTCTAGGGTGACGGTGGCCTCGCCAGTAGGAAGGTGGAACGACGAGGTCTCATTGTGCCATCTCTTGGAAAGCACTGACATCATCCCAAGGTGGGTCCGCACAGGCGTTCCGTATACAATGAACCATAGTCCCATGTCTCATAGTCAATCCTGATCTCTATCACTGAGGTCTCGCAGGTAACCAAAGATCTCTTGTGATATGTGCTCTCGAGAGTAGAGCTCCCTCGGCGTATCTTGCATTAGGAAATGTCACCATGTTAACATTTTTGAAAAATTTCATTTCGAGTGTCTGAAAAACCATCCCAGCATCACTATTTGTGAATGCGTCACAGTTTGAAAAGTCCAAACTGCGATGCTGGAGCACTAAACTCCAAAAGAGCACCGCTGCAATGCACTTTTCTACCGAGCGACGCAGTTTGGGAAGATTCCTGTTTAATGGAGCACCGCTGCGTCGCACTTTAAAAAGACCCCACTAGCGGGGGCATGAGCGTCAGAGTTTGAAATTTATTTTGAAACTCCAAACTCCATTTCCGCGACGCAATTTAACACCAAGCAGCGCAGTTTGAGTTTTGAGTGGCGCTATATAGCGCCGCTATAGAAGAGCTAAGTTTAAAAGCAATAAATGAACGTGAAAAACAAAAAAATGAAGCTCAAGTAGGGATCACTTACCGGTGCCCCAATGCTGGGTGGTCACTGGTATGTCCAGACTCGGTTGGAAATGTGCATCGGGAGTTGTCGTTGCGTCTTATTGTCAGAATGTTAGAGCTCAAATCTCAAAATTTCTAGTAATGTAGGAAATCGAATTGAAAGTGACCTCCTCGAAGCCTTTTTGCTTGAAAATTAGGGTTTTTCACCCCGTTTGGCTATCCCGCTAGGTTTTAATTTTGAACCATTTTGTCCAAGGCTTGAGTTTGTTCTTTACATCGCTTTATTAAGTGCTTTAGACATGTTTCTTTGGCCTCTCTTTGAGCCTTTTTGGACCTCACATGGCACCTTTTGTCCTTTTTTCACGCTTAGGATCACCAAAGCAACGTAAAATTTTTCATCCACTAAGGGCAATATATTGCATGTTTTCTCACGCAGCAAGTAAAGATTTTGAAATGAAACCTTTGGTTTTGATTTAGACTGCCATTCTTTTGGAATGAACGCAAATGCGTATCATTTCCAAAGAGGGAAAAAATATACACATAAAATGTACTTCCACCTGACATCGGACATCCGATCCCCACTAATTAACATCATTTCATCCCTAATCATTCTTTGGTCGCAGCTTTACGACCAAATACCTTTATCCGACAAATTACCAATATTCCTCTCTTGTTCAATAAATCAGCTTATCTAATTGCTTCATCATTTCTATAATTAAATTGACCATTCCTAATCTAATTATCCTATTTTAATTAAATACCAATTTTAACTTGATTAAATTTCTAAAGTCTATCTATTAAATTAAATAAATTAAACCTTATTTAGTTTAATCTAACATCATCCCTTTTAATTAAATAAATCAAAAGTCCTTATTTAATTAATCCTTTATCACATTCTTCTCATATTTGATTTAAATAAATCCACAAATTTAAGTCAAATAGGTCACATCATTTAATCCCTTCATTAAATTAATTAACCTTGATTAATTTAATCTCTCCACATGTCCCATCCTCCATCTTTTACCACTTGCACATGAAAATAGAGTTATTTGATTTATTAAATCTCTATTTTTCTCAACAAGGCATATTTTAAGGAATATTCTCTCAATTTGAATTCAAAATCCAAGTGGACTTTGTCCTTCCAACAGGGCATTTACTCCTCTTACAAAGTCCTTTTTCCTTGATCCAAGTGACATTCAATGCACCTTCTTTCCCTCTTGCATGTCATTTCAACAATTTCAAAATTCAAATATATGCATTTATTGGCACAATCCTCAAAATTTGCACATCCTCCATCCACTCATAGGTTGACAAGTGACACTTTTCCATTAGCTAATTCTTATTGTCACATTGCTCTATTTTGGGCATTCATCCATCTTCTCATTCTATAAATAAGAGGCTCATCTCCTCATTTGATCATCCACAATTTGAGTAAACTTACTATGCTCAAATCATTAACTTTAATCCATTATCATTGAGTTCATAGCTAGGTTATGCAAATTTTTCTATTGGAGCACTCATCAATCATCAACAAAGTGGATCGCTCTTCATCAAAACTCATCAAGCTTGCACCATAGGAGTTGGGAAAGGGCCAATTTTCACATCAAATTGGCACCAATTCCCCCATGGGATCAAGAGTTTGCATTGTCTTCAATAGGATTTAGTTTTCTTTATTGTTCTTTCATTTCACTCTTGTTTCATTTCCTATTTTAAACTTTGCTAATGAATTTCATGGGGAATCCTTGTTCTTACTTGCATTTGATCTCCTAATTTTTTTTTTCATTGTGTTTTGCAGGTATTTGGATTGGGGTTTGATATATACCATTCCAAAATTCAATTTATATATATTGAAGTCTATAATTTTTATTGTATTAGATTGGCTTCTAGAGAAGTCTAGAGAAGTCTAGAGAGGAGGATGAGTGAGCGCACTTGAAAACCACCAACATTATATGCATCTTCATCCAAGCGATAGTCAAAGACAACTCTCATGATCTATTTCCTTTCCCTAGTTGGAAATGACTATGTATTAGGGTCCTTTGTTGCATGCCTATGTGAAATTTTTGAGCATATGTTTTGTATTATGGATATGTGACATTTTATGTCATTTTTTGCAAGCCTATATGATTGTATTGGATATATTGTATACTTTTATCTACATATAACATTGTATGGCCTTATGGATTTTTAGTTAATACAAATATTTTTTATCATTGTTATCCTTATTTGTACTACAAATGATTTAATTACATAAAGTTCATTGTTAGCAACCATAAAATTGTTACAAATATCGTAGGCCTCCTTAAGGGGGAAACCCTCTTTACTTTTAAACAATATTGGTAGCACAAGCATGTGAGTTTTTGAAGTCTTTGTCAGATATATTATAGATGAATTTGAGATCACAAGAATTTGGTAACATATTAAAACTAAAAATTATTATAATGCAATGTAATAAAATATTGTGATGTCCAGTGGTTTCCTTTTTTGGAGATTGTATCTTTGAGTCATTTTATCCAAAATACTGCCCTAAGTGTTAAGTCATTACAAACTGTCCTTGCACCTTTAATATGCACATTCTTGAATTTGAAAATTTCCCATCCATAGTCATAACCATAAGCATTACAAACTATCCCTACACCTTTAATATCCAATTTCTTGACTATGTAACTATTGTCTCCTATTTCCTTGGTGCCAAAACTCATTTTCGATCCCTTTCTTAGTGGCACAATATTGAGAATCAATAAAAAATTTCCTTAGTTTATAACATTTATAAGATGTTTGGGTTGACCTAGGATATTTTTGCATCTAACACCTTGGGTACTTGTTAAATAAATGATCCCCTGCTCATTACCTAGGAAGAAGTGTTAGAACCCCTCTTCTAACAATATAATGGGATGGTCACTAATTTTCTCACTTGGTATCTATGATTTAGCATGCCGACTCTAGTTCCTTTCTACTTCTTCCTATTTTTGACCCTACTATTCCTAAAATTACTATAGTTTTGTTGGGATATGGTGTTGTACACCATTGCATAAAATGATTTATTATAATATTGTAATTAAATAATTACTTAGTTGTGATGCACCTTGGTGGTATGGATAATCACACTAGGTGATTATTTGGGGACCACTTGATGTTGTATTGTAACATTGTATTATTATTTAATGTGTGGGAGACATGATAATAATTTAATATTGGGGAAATATTAAATAAAGTGATGTCTTAGTAACCAATACTAAATAAGGGGTTAGTGGTTTTGTATTCACACAATTTTGTGGTACATGGTTTCACCTTACCACTAGTATTTTTTGTGAGCTTGTGATTATAAAAGCAAACACATGTTTAGTGGTTTAGGTTGGTTGAGTGGGTTGGCTATCGTTATTGATTCTTCTTGAGGAGTGCATTTGTGAAGCATGGAATGGGATGTGTGGATTCATGCTTGGACACATGGGAATGCACTGGAGGGCTTGATGCTTCAGAGGTATTCATTGTAACTCTTGTATTGGTTTATTGCTGAATAATATGGAGTATGGATGCTTTTGGAGGCTAATTTTTTTCCTCTTGAGGGTTTTCGCAGGGTATATCTTGTGTTATCTTGTGGCTTGTCTATTTGATCTATGCATTTTGGTTACTTGTATGCATGTTTATCTCTCATGGGTTATGTAGGAAATGGATTAAGATTGTGGGTTGAATGCAATATTTCCTAACAAGTGGTATTAGAGCTTTCATGGTTGAAGAATTTTTGTTATAACCCTAGTTTGAGAGTTTTCGCAAAGTTGAAGCCATGGACATGCATGTATGGTTTGAGGCATTTCAAGATATGGAACACATGTTGCAAGTGTTTGTATGTAGTTTTTGGGCTTTTGGGTTGTCAAGATTTGTTGGGTTTATTGCAGATCTGAAGTTTTTCAAATTTGGGTGAAAGAGGGTTTCTTGTTTTGAGTCTTCATATGAGAGTTTTGTAGGGGAAATTTCATAGATGACCTCTTGAGACAAAATGGACCTCATGGTTGGTTTTAGGTTGGCCAAGAGATGAAGATTGATATAAAATTTGACCTATTTCGGAAAAGTTGAAAGAAATGCAAAAAATTTTTAGTCTTAGTCCAATTTCGCCATGTGTAGAGAAAAATACTAAAAAAATTAAAATCTTGTCTTTATAAAATTTACAATTTTTTGTGTTGACTTTTGAAAATATTTATAATCGCGAAATAAAAATTAGTATTAAAAAGTCCTTTGAAAAAAAAACAAAAAAAAAACAATCAGATGGAAGTGCCGTCCAGAGATCCATTATTACCTTAATTTTGCCTCAGAGTACCAAGTGAGTAAATTAAAGTAGCAATCCTTTGCGAAGGTGTTGGCTTGTTTGGTTCATAGTTTAAACTTTGAATTATTTAAAATAAGTGTGGTCGTGTAAGTTTTTAAAAGGGGGGAATAAGTTCTTAAAAAAGGAATCTTTAACTTTAAAAACTTTTATTTAAAATCTAAACCATCCGCCCCCTCATGTTTTTGATGAATGATAAATAGGTTTTGAAGGGAACCTGAAACCCTATACAAAAAGGAATAGTGGCAGAAAAGATGAAAGAATGGACTGCCCACCAACACACCAAAAACGAGCTTATTACCAAAACATCAACAAACCATTAGTGAAAACAAACAACAAACCACAAAAAATAGCAGAGCAAAGAAGACTATTAGAGAAGTTCTTTGAGCATCCTTGCCACTTCCATATCCTTAGATGCCAGCCTATTGTGCATCTCCATGATATCATCGACATCCTACCTAGGGATTGTATTGCACTTCTTAGTTTTATTCCGAGTACACACACTCGATCCAACTCCCAGATCCATGGTTTGCATTTCCATGACAACACCCTCCCCCCTATCCTTGCTCACGTGCTCATCAAACAGTCCTCTGCCCACCCCTTCATGTTATTATCATAAATTTTTTTAATTTTTAAATATCAATTGAAAAATCCGCTAGCTTTCACATTTGAAAAATTAAATTGATTTTTGGGGGTCGGGTCCACCAAAATTTGCCTTATAGTCAGATTAGATAGTTTTTGTTCTCGGAGGCATAACTTTTGTCCACAATTTCTATTTTTTCAACTTCTTGTACTCATTGGAAAGCTAATTTTGAGAACTACACAGTGGTATATGTTTAGTTCCATGAGTTTTCTGTTTTGACATGTTTTTGGGGCTTGGAATTCATCTTGTTTTCACTATTTTGAGCATAAATTTTGCATATAGAGTCAAATTTTCAATTTTGAAGAGGCATTGGAGAGAATTTGCAGTGTACTACATAGTGGTTTAGATTTTTTATCAGTTTGAGGAGTAGGATGAGCTTGGTACTTGTTTGATCACCTATAGGAGCCCGAGATTTGGGGTGTGATTGTCTGAGCATCCAAACGAGTCAAGAGGCGAAACCTTGAGGGAGTACATATTTTTATATGTCATTTATGATGCTACAACTCATTATCAAATTGGTGCTTCCAGGTATAGGTTTAAAGGTGTTTTCAGAGTTGGGACTCTGATGGTGACATGTACACATGTTTTCTTTGGTTTTGAGGACATGGTTGGACATGGTTTGATACTTGGAGTTTCGTATGGGTGATAATTGAGTGCAGGTACAATGTTGGCTATGGTTATGGTGTCATGGATATGCAAGTACATTTTATGCATTGGCATGAAATGATCATGTATGTGGTGTTTGGTGTGATATGGTTTTATGTTAGGAGATTTTTCTTATCTCTTTGATGCTTATTTGGTTCCTTGACTATGATTACTCATTTGTGGACATGGTTGGAAAATCAAATCTGTTGTTTATTTTATGTTTGAATCCTGATGTCTACAAGATTATCTTCTTTGACATCTTAGTTTGTAGGTTACTAATGTGATGATGAGTTTGCATGTTTCAGTGGTGGGAACTATTAGTTATGCAGGTGTGTGGGTTGGCCACTCATTCATTTGTAGTGGGATGACTCAGATGTGGACTGCCTATATCCACCAGGTTTGATTCATTATTGTTGTAGATTTCATTATTTGACCTTGTTTGTGGTCATTTATGAATTGGTATGTTGTTTCAGGATTGAGAGGATGGATGGTTTGTAATGCCCCTACAAGGAACCCCAGAGGACAACACTACACTAGGTCAAAATAACAAAACATTTTTTTTTTTTAAATAAATCAAATAACAATAGAATGTATAACATGATAAAATAATCCTAGGTCCTTAAGAGTTCCTCAAATGCGCTACTCACAATCCAACACCAATATTACTTGAAACATCTCATCAACAATAAAAGATGCACCCATAAGTTTCTTTCAGGACAAATAAAACATTGCACCCTTTTGATCCTAACTAGCAGAATTTCTCATAGCATCAAATGCATTACCATTTCATTCTCTTCACCCTTAAATTACAATTCACTTTCCAATACATTGTTAGACAATCAATACATCAGAATGCTACATTTCCATAAAACACAACATAATTATGCACACAAAGCACACATTTTTCATTAGATATCCATCATTTACAAACAAGACATTCCACTTTATTTATTTTGCAACACTAAATCTCATAACATATTCAACAAAAGATCATGATTTTACACCCTTTTAGAAGAATGAAAACACAATTTATCCTTTCATAAGTACTATATTCATGATTTAACATACATTCTTAACATACACACAAATTCACATCACCGGGAGTCACATCATAAGGCTACACAAGGGTCCATCTGAACATGGGTAAGCAACATACTAATTCATGATACATAAACCATGAGCCAAGAGCCAATATCTATCTCACATAATCCATACCTCACACTCAGTGGCTTGATGGTGTTAGGCCACACACACATGGTGAGACCATCCAAAAAAGACCACAATGACCTATCTCTTGTTGTATAAGGTGGTTAGCCTCCAAGAGATACTCAACACACATAGGTGGGTAATGGGTCCTAGTTGTATAATAGCCTCACATACCCCCATCCTCAAGGTTCCCTGCGTCTGCTTCCTCGTATACACTCACCAAGTCTGCCTCATATGTCCTTGGAGAGGAATCACAATACAACACATGGCCAACATAAAAAACAATAAGGATAAACTCGTTTAGCCACCAAAGTCATAAAGAAAGATCAAATAAAAATTCAATTTCAACAATAAAGCAAGAAAAGTGCACAATTTCAACACTAAATCAGATGTAACCATGAGGGATATCAGAAAATAAGATCACAAGGTGTGGCTAAACCATCACAATCAAATATAAACAAGGTGCTGACCTTCACAATCAATAGAAAATCATCAATAATCATAAAGAAAACACACAATCTTCAAAATTGCACTGTACAACACTACGTGACTAGATACTAGCCACCAAATGAGGAAGGAGGGAACAATGTCTGGCTATAATAGTAGCCCTCATGTGGTGCAAAGTGAGCATGCCATCCACATGGCTTTGAGTGTACTCCTTGGCTACACCCTGCATTGCGTTGTTGTGTGGCATGGACTAGCCAAGTGGCCCACACACTCCTTGGATACCCGCATGGGATGTGCACCTCGACCACATCCTGCATCACACCTCAGTGCGACATGGTCATATGCTAGCCAGAGAAGGCATGTACTGGTCGTATGCCACATGACAGTGTGTCTATGGCTCTACAAAAGTAGTCATGCACATAACACACCCTGCATAGCGATACCTCATGGAGAAGGCACACACAGGTGCTCATCGTAGCCAGAGGTATACATGGCTAGGACATGCCCATATGCTAACCAACCCAACCATTGTCAAAATAAAACATGAATATCCCTCTACAAGTGTACGAGGCCCCATTACTCTCATCACACAAGTAGGCTATCACAACACAATGTCATAGTGCACCTTCACGTGTCTATGCACATGGAATCATGTCATCGAGCCTAGCTCACTACCATCAATAACACGACATCATCACCAACACTGTGTCAGAACATCAGTGGGGTATGGCATCATATCTATTGCATCATGTCAGAACATGTGGAGATATGGTATATATAATGCATATATGAGTATGTCAATATGGGGCTACCCAAGCTTCACCTCTCATACAGACAAGGTTAACTTGCTAATTCCAGATCAATGCCCCTATAGGCGGCCAGACAATGCCAATTCAATGTCCCTACGAATTACCAGGAATATACTAACAAACCAATGCTACTGTACTAAAAAATGTGGGGATTAGGCTAGCACATATGGATCAAGTACCCTAATCCATCATAAGGGGATGTAGTGAGTAGTTTTCCTCAGGATTGGTTGAGTTGAGACCGCTCTGCATCACAATATGTGTACGATGCACACTCCACCTAAGGAGCTTTGTGGCTGCTACTACCCCTTCATGGATTGAGGGACTAGAGAACCAAAAGAAAAAAATCTGTGAAACTATCTTTTGGCTACTCATATATATAAATTTCAACCACACGTAGGTAAGCCCTCAATCAGGTAACAAACAAAAAAGCACACATAATGGTATGGTTAATACCACACCAAAAAAAAAAATGTTCCCCATGGATGGGTACATAGTATCACCATCCCATGGCACACAAAGCAAGTATGTGGTATTCACAACACTCAACCAATGCACAGTTACTAGTTTCTCACATTTATAGGGGTGTACAATTACATACACAATTCTTACATACACAATTCCATTACTTTTCATAAGATCACATACCATAAGTACATTTATTTCCATTACCAATGTGATTCATATCATTACATATTATCCATAACCCTTTATCAGTTTTTCTTTCACTCTACTCTTTTCCATATATCACATGATACTAAATGTCAATGTCATGATCATCGTGATCACTTAACAATTCCACTTAAAACAATTCACATTCACTTTTATTCATTTGGTATAAAATTCTATCCTCATATGCATATGCAAACTAAATTTTCTTCCACACAATAAGAATTTTACATAAGCACCATGAATTCTCAAATGCATCCAAGAATCATTAATACTTTCACATCAACATTCATGCATCCAGAGTTCAACAAATTATACACAAGTTCCATATTCATAAAAGAACAATAATGATCTTCTACTAAACTCTTACTACTTCATGTAGGTCTTTCCTAAACAAAAAAAACTCTTACTTCATCACAAGGTATTCAAATTTTCACAGAACAAAAGGATTCACATATTTTCCCCCAAAACACAATCCCAAAAGATAGACAATAATTCATTTACAAACTACCTACATACTTTTCCTTAGTCTATTCTAACAACCCTTTTACATGCAACATAATCTTAACATTATGAAAATGCACTGAACTACATAAGTACCTAACTGCACAAAATAACATCTTATCCTAATGTACATTTATTCAATCAAAATAAATATGCATGCCAACTTGTCAACAATTAATCTGAATCCACACCTGCATTCCAAAACTAAATTTGCGCTTTTAAAAAAAAATGGAAGTCATGGAAATGAAACAAAGCCACACAAGAAAATAAACTAGGACAACATAATGGGCTCATATGAAACTAGAGTACCCAGTGTTAGAACTTGGGCTATGATACTAGGTGTAACGCCCCTACAAGGAACCCCAGAGGAGAACACTACACTAGGTCAAAATAATGGAACAATTTTTTTTTTGTTTTAAAAAACAAATAACAATAGAATGCATAACATGATGAACTAATCCTAGGTCCTCAAGAGTTATTCAACTATGCTACTCACAATATAACAACAATATTACTTGGAACATCTCATCAACAATAAAAGATGCAAGAACAATCTAACATGCAAGTTCATTTTAAAGCATCATATTAAATGACCCTACATTACTTTTTTTTTGGTCGATAATAAGGTTTATTTTATTGAAGAATGAAAAAACCAGATTACAAAGAAAATTCCCAAAAAAACTCCAAATACAAACTTGCTAGAATCCTCCAAATCCTAAACAATACCAAGAACTACTTCCCAAGCTCAAAATTAAAACTTCCCACAAGAGATAAAGGCTTGATTTCAAAAAAAAGCAACACTTAAAGATAAAGACTCAAGACCTTTTAACAAGTCAAATTTGTGAAGCTTTCTTTAGCCTTCCCTTAGTTTGGGATTGCAAGACCATATCAAAAGCTTTCTTCTTCTCCTTCTTTGCTTTCTTCCCCATGACCATTTTCCAGCCATCCTCGATCCTTGCAGCCTCCTTTTGCTAGTCCACAGATGGGACCCAAGGACTCCTCCAAGCTCCACTATTGGTAATTTCTTGATGATGTTGATCATCGACCTTTCATTTTCTAGCATCTCTTGTCTGAGGCATCCCACCACACTTCTTTTCCTGACAATCCGGAGTTGCAGTCCCAGTTTTGAATGTTGTTTCCTTGTCTTCATCCAAGGGCCCTTCCTAAGACGATGCTATTTGAATATGACGCTACTCCACACTTCTTGCCTCCTGTAGTAGCGGTTCCACTTCCTAATTTTTCTCCTTAGAAGCTCGACTCTCCTCCTTAGATCCTTTCAGTTGATATCTCTCTAGCTTTTTAACTTGTTTCTCCACAGTGTAATGCTGGGCTGATGCCTCTTTCCACCAAGAGGTGGATTTGATAAGTCCGTGTTTGGCACACTTAGCTACCAAGTGTCCCATTTGGTGGTAGATTTTACACCTAAAGGGCATTCCTTCATAGTCTAGTGGCTGCACCCAATAGCCCTTTGAAGATTTTAGGCAAATCTCCTTTGGGGGAACCTTGAATATATTTATTTCCACCAAGATCCAGGCATAAGTTGAGTGCAAAATATTTGAAGACCCTTCGTCCACCATTACGAAGTTTCCTAAAGAGTTCCCTATTGCCTCCAAACATGCTTCAAACCAGAACTATAGGGGGAGATTAGGAAGTCTCACCCATTGTGGAATATTTTCAAACATTTCTGTGGCTGGGTTGAAAGCCGGGTGCCATGGATTTAACATCAACACATGTTTTTCCTCCTAATAACAGTGATAATCACATAGGATCTAGTGTCTATCCTTTTCTTTTTCAAAAACAACAATAAAAAAGCCTCTGGCCATTGGGTAAATTTGAACATACCCTTCCAATAGTGGATTCTAGTATTCTAAGATCAATTTGTGAAGATCGGGTAGGCTCGGCCAGAAACCCCTAAACCTCCCAATTAGGCCCATACCAGATTTTTTTTTTTCATTATAGGCCACCTCTTTCTCCAGCTCACCATCTATTTCCAAGGTGATTGAATCAGGAGAAGCATGGGTAGTAGGGACCCCTCCATTTTCCCCAGTAGAACGACTATTTGAGATTTTATTTTCCCTAGCATGCCCTAACTTGCTTTCCTTAATATCCGGCTTTTTACCATCCTTGAAAGCTCCCACGTCACCCAGCATGGTGTCACCTTGTTTTTACAGGCTTCCATTTACCAATGTAGGGACCAGAGACAGAGCTTGAGCATATTTTTTACACCCAACCAAAACAACAACCCCTTCCGAAACACGGGCCACATTCTCCTGATTTTGGATTGTTGAAGACATCCCTCCATTCGCATCATGACTGTCGCTGTTTGAATCCCTTTTTCACTTGTCCTCTGCACTTTGAACTCTCTATGCGTCACTCTTTGTTTGGAACCCCTGTCATGAGCTATTTTTGATGTAGATTGCATTGGGTCAAGCTCTAATTGCTGAATCCTGTAGCCTCTCTCCCTCACGACAAGAAGCATTAGAAACCCTAGTCTCTACGCATTCTGCTTGATCATCGCTACTAGTTTTTCCCCCGTTCAAACCCAAATCGCCACCATTTTGATCTCTAATATTTCCTACACATTCTACTTGAGCGTGGCTACCAGAATATCCCCCAAAGATACCTTCATTGCGCTAGAATCCACTAGAAAATCCCTGTGAAGCCTTCTCAAATGATTCCAAACTAGGCAAAACCCTAGTCGCTGCAATGATAGGCTGCACTCAACTATTTCCTTCCATCATTATCGTCACCAATCACAATATCCATATTAAATTATAAATAATCCTACATTACTTACTTCCATAATGTAATGGCTAATAACCAAACATTAGAATCATTTTCTAACTAGCTATCATATGAAAGAGGCCTTACTTAACAATACTTTTGACAAGATAAAATCATTAATAATTGTTACATCATTACAATATTTACAACATTGTTTCCCCTAGTACATGAGAAAAGATTACATTAGTTTGCAATAATTGATACAATGGAAACACAATCTAATATGAAAATACATGATAGGAAAACATCTCAACTGGTACATAAACTAGAGTCCATAGTGCAATGATCAATCAACATGCTCACGAATAGGCAACAAGAATAACCAACAAAGGAAAAAGCACCAACCTCCTGACCATGTGGAACCCTAAGGTCCACCCCCCGTGCTAGGAGAGAACACAAGGCCCCACATCCAACAAACAACATGAAGGCAACATACTAGCACAATCAAGGGCTATACAAGACTCCAACACAACACTGCTAACAACACCAACACCTCCACAACACTTACATCATTCCAGAGGCACTCACCCAACATAATGAGGAAATAAAACTAGGGAAAGATATACTTCAATAGGGAGGAGTGTCATCACATATGGGTTGTCCCGATTGTCCCGGTAGATCTTCCTAGGCCTTGACCCCATCCTATGTTATCTTGGCAGCCTCTCCCGATCCCTGACCCCCATTGAGAGCCACTTCCCTTACTTGCAACTAGTAACCCTACACATCAAGTAAGGTTTTTACCATCTTGCACACTTATCATAACCACACGAATCCAACATAAAGAAGAGAAACACCCTGAGGGTTTACATTTCACACAAGGCACATAACCTAGAAGATTACCAAACCATTTCCAAAGTAAAACAATCATAAGGACCATTCACACAAAATATACCCCCTCCTACTAGGCCTTTGGAAGCCAATGTACTATACACATTTCCTGACCAACTTCACACAAACAACATCCATCTTAAACAGTTAAGTAAGAGCTTAACCCAATAATCAAGACACTTGTCTAAAACAACAATTAATCATCACATTATATCCATGAAGACATTCCTTAATTAAAGCATTATTATAATTTTATTATCATTCAATAACCACTTAATTAAATGGATAGATTATTTACCACCAATGATTACATTTGCAAATAACTAAAATGAAAGTATTCTAATTGATTAAATTTCAAGCAACTTTACTAATCGGTTATTAAATAATTATAAAAACAGTCAACATCTAATATTTACTCTAATAACATTATTAATAACCTATCTATCTACAGAGTAAATTAATTCACTCAATCAATTATACAATTCTTTTAAATATTTTCATTTTAATAAAAGCTATTTGGTTAAATTCTTTTTATTAAATAATAATTCCTTATTCCTTCAAAACATCCTTTTAATATTTGACCCCAAATCTCAGATAATTCAATTCACTTTAGTTAAAATACTCATTTAATGACAATCATCCAATACAATCTTTCATTAATTAACATGTTTATTTCTTCATTACCATATATTTTGTGTCATATAAGGAGGTCAATCTTTTTCTAATTGTGATATATAATATATACATATTATTACTGAAATACACTCATAATATACACAATTGAATTTTAAATCACATATGAGAAGAAAATAATTCTTTACTACTAACCATGATATAATTTAATACACACACACACACACACACATATATATATTAAATAAAATGAAATTATATTATAGTTAATTCCCATCGATATACATACATATATATATATATATTGCTGATTATAATTTGTTTGCCTTTTGTTAATATTTTCTAATAAGATGATATGCGAGTTCCATAAAATTATAATATAAATGGCCTTCGTTGTATTGTGCGATTTGACATTGTATATTAGGTATAGCCTTCTTAATATTGTGAGTCTAATAAACATTTGATAATATTAACTGTGGTTTTATTTTGATAATAAACGGTTGATAATGTTTGTTATGATTGCTTTATCGATAATGTATAAATGTTATCGATGGGAATTAAATATAATATATGATTCTTTTTATCAATAATATATATATATATATATATATATATTATTGATAAAAAGAATCATATATTATAGTTAATTCCCATCGATATACATACATACATACATACATATATATTATATTATTGATAAAAAGAATCATATATTATAGTTAATTCCCATCGATATACATACATACATACATACATACATATATAGTTAATTCCCATCGATATACATACATACATACATACATATATATTATATTATTGATAAAAAGAATCATATATTTTAGTTAATTCCCATCGATATACATACATACATACATACATATATATATATATTATTGATAAAAAGAATCATATATTATATTTAATTCCCATCGATAACATATATACATTATCGATAAAGCAATCATAACAAACATTATCAACCGTTTATTATCAAAATAAAACCACAGTTAATATTATCAAATGTTTATTAGACTCACAATATTAAGAAGGCTATACCTAATATACAATGTCAAATCGCACAATATAACGAAGGCCATTTATATTATAATTTTATCGAACTCGCATATCATCTTATTAGCAAATATTAACAAAAGGAAAAAAAATTATAATCAACAACAATCAGAATGGCGGAACATGAGCGCGGACATGGGTGAGAGAAAACAGATTTCAAAATTCAAAGCAATGGAAAAGGAAATGGAGCAAGATTAGAAAACCTATAGTCGAATCAGGAGCTGGAGTCGAGTCAGAAGCAAGGCAAGGATGACCAGGATGATGTGGACTCCGGAGACAAAATATAGGTGGAACCTGGGGGAAAGGAAAATCCAGAGATTAACCCTGCTGCATCCTCCACCAGTAAAAATGAGAAAGCTAAAGGGGGAGTGGGGACCACAGGCGACATTGGAGGCAATCGCAAACCCTGGACCTCTCTATTCGGGGTAAAACCTAATGGAAAATCATCATTCCCTCCAGTGAAAAATATCTCATCCCCAGTTAGAGGTAAGTTTGCTATTTCTATTCCAGATTTGCTCATTGACCATAATATAGCCCTAATGGAACGAACTCTGGTTGGGAAGTTCATGGGCCCTAGACCAAATATTGAAGTGGTTAGGGAGTTTGTTAAAAATAAATGGAAAACTAGCAGGAAAGTCTCAGTTGCTGCTCTTCCAAAGGTTTTTTTCGCGTTTGAATTTACTTGTAGAGAGGATATCACGGCTATTAGAAATGGAGGTCCTTGGGTGATAGGGAAATCTTCCCTGGATCTAAAGAAGTGGTCCTCCAACTTGGATCTATCGGATTCCATCTTTGAGAATGTCCCAGTTTGGGTTAGACTTCCAGGCCTACCCCTAGAGTACTGGAGTGAAGACATCTTTCATGGTATTACGAGCTCCTTTGGTGAGCTCCTTTCGATTGACACAATGACAACTACTAGAAAGAGATTGGTTTTTGCGAGGATATGTGTGGGAGTCTCCCAGGAAGTAGATCTACCATCTTCAATTGAGATCCAATCTAAACTAGGTTCCTGGGTACAAAATATAGAGTTTGAAACCATCCCGTTTGCCTGTTTCAAGTGTAGGAAATCTAGTCACTGGGCAAAAAAATGCCCCCTAAATGCCACTTCAGAGAAAGAAAAACCAGCAGGACATGGAAAAAAGGTGTGGAAAAAAAAAAGAATGACTCAGGAGAAGAAAGGAAGGAAAATAAAGAGCAGGAACTGGAAAACAAAGAGTCTGATATTTAGAGTATCTCTCCAGAGATTGAAGTGGTCAAGGAATCTAAAGGTGAGATCCCTAATGATCCTCATTACATGAATCTTGTTAAAATGTCTTCATCTAAGGAAAGGGATTCCGATGAGGATACCTTAGTTGGAGAAGGAGATCGGAACCTTTCTACTTCCTTATCCCAAATGACAGTCCCTTCTAATAGAAACGAAGAGATCTTGAGTTTGGAGGATATTCCTAGTGAGGGCTTGTCCTTAGTTTTGAATATTCCTCTTCCCTCCCCATCTTCTGATAATCTTCCCCCTTAGGGAGTAGTGTACCTGATGGATCCCAACTCCACAGATAGGTTTAAGGATTCCCTTGAAAATCTGGATCACATAGCAGATCTTTCCAGTAATGTCTTGTCTTATCAAGAGAATGGTAACATGGACACTTTACCTTGGGAAAAAAGAATAACAACTGATAAGGACTGGAAGTCCAGTAGAGAGACGGATAGCTAAGAAGAGACTGATAAAGAGGAGAATATATCAAAGAAGAAGATAGAAAAAAACAAACAATGGAAGACCCCAAGTGGCATTTCTACCAGATCAAGAGTCAAGGTAGATTGTGGAGCAGTAAAGAACTCAAGAGGTAAAAAGTCTTTGAAAAAGAAAATAGAGCTGAATAGTTTTCAGGATATTGCGGATGGATCTCAAAAAACCATCCCAAAATGCCTTAACTCCCCTGGTATCTAATGAAGATTATGTCCTAGAATATCAGGGGACTCAATAGCCCCCACAAGCAGGATGTTCTTCACAATTTCATTAGAGATCACAAGCCGGATATTCTTTTAATTCAGGAAACTAAAATGTCAAAGGAGAAAATTGAAAAGATGAAACTTTTCCAGTATTACAGTAACCAGGGTAATAATTCGAATGGCGCTTCTGGTGGCATTGCGACTTTCTAGAATAGCCACACAATCAAAGGTGATCCGATCTTGGAAGGTACGAATCATATAGCCACTAGATTTACACATATAAGAGATAACTTCAGTTGGATTCAAGTGAATATATATGCTCCTAATGGAAAAGGAATGAGAAAATCTTTTTGGTTGGAATTAGTTGCCTTTAGGAGGATTTTTGATAGAGAAGCTTGGATTGTTATGGGGGATTTTAACACACCCTTAATGAACGGAGAAAAATTTGGGGGATCCTAGATCAATTTGGAGAGTAAAGAGGATCTTCAGAATTTCATTGATAATCAAGGGTTGATTGATCTGGATCTACATGGAGCTTCCTTTACCTGGTCTAATCGTAGAAAAGGGTTGGATCTCATACAGGTCAGATTAGATAGATCTTTAATCTCCAATCATTGGTATTTTGATTATTACTGCTCCCTTAAAGATCTTACGAGAATTGGTTCTGATCATTTTCCTATCAATTTCACTGTGGATCCAATAAAAAAGAAGAACATTCCTTTCAGATTTGAAAAAATGTGGACCTCTCATCCTGCTCTTAAAGAGGAAATAAGGAAATGGTGGAATATAAGAATTCAAGGAATTGCTATGTTCAAAGTAGCAAAAAAGTTAAGGGAAGTGAAATGTAATTTAAAAAAATGGAAAAAAGAATCTTTTGGGAACATCTTTAGGATTAAGTCTGATCTACAGATGGACTTGGGAGAAGTTCAATTTAAAATACAGAAGGAGGGTTACTTGAATGACACTAAGGAAAAAGAGAATGAGCTCCTTACGAAGATGCATGACATAATTGGAAAGGAGGAGTTCTAGAGACAAAGATCTAGAGCTCTTTGGTTATCAGCAGGAGATAGAAACAATAGGTACTTCCATCTATTGGCATCAAAACATAGAGTTGTAAATAGAATATCTCAAATAGAAGTGAACGGAACCAGGTATGAGGAGGAGGAGGATATTAGAAAACAGGCGAGCTCCTTCTTTAAACATCTTCTCTTGGCAAGTGATGAAATAAACCAAAAAGAGCAAGATCGGTTAGTTGAAGCTATACCAAGAATTATCAACCAAGAAAATAGCTCTTTTCTGACAGCTATCCCCACCAATGAGGACGTCAAGCGGGTTGTCTTTTCCTTTGACGAGAGTAAAGCTCTGGGTCCTAATGGTTTCCCTTTATTTTTCTTTCAATGGCTCTGGGAGATTGTTGAAGAAGATGTGGTAAATGTTGTTAAAGAATTTTTTGGATCCAAAAGTCTTCTAAAAGAATTAAATGCTACCTTCTTGGTTCTTATCCCCAAGAAACCTGGAGCTAATAATTTTGAGGCTTTTAGGCCTATAAGTCTCTATAATTCTTTATACAAAATCATCTCTAAGGTCTTAACCTCTAGATTTTTAACTTTTTTGCCTTCCTTGATTTCTCCTCAACATAATGGTTTTGTCCCTGGTAGACAAATTCTTGACTCTATTGTTACGGTACATGAGAATATTCACTCCTTAGTTGAGTCAAAGACTGAAGGCTTTTTATTAAAGCTTGATATCTCAAAAGCCTATGATAGAGTTGAATGGACTTTCTTATTTAAAATTTTAAAGGCTTTTAGTTTTTGTAACAGGGTTATCCAATTGGTGGAACAACTTGTGTCCACAGCTTCCATATCGATTATGGTCAACGGATCCCCCACCTCTTTTTTCCAGAGCACCAGAGGTCTAAGGCAGGGTGATCCTATCTCTCCTATTTTATTCACTATTATGGCTGAAAGTTTAGGCATGAATCTGAAAAAATTGGTCAACTTTAAATTTATTTTTGGTCTCAAACCTTCCTCGGGTAATCTAGTGTGTTCCCATCAACAATTCGTTGATGACACTATGCTTATGGGTAAAGCCACGGTGTCTAAAGGAAAAACTATAAAATAGTTGCTTGACAATTACGGGAGAGCTTCAAGACAGCTGATCAACAATCAAAAAGCTCTTTGTTCTTCTTCAACACTCTGGATCATAGACAGGCTAAAATTGCCAGAATTTTGGGTTGTAGGGTGGATTCCTTTCTTGCCACCTACCTTGGTCTACCCTTAAGCTTGAAACCTCCTGAGTCTTTCTGGCTCTCGCTGGTTGAAAGATTCAGCAAGAAGCTTGCTGGCTAGAAAGGAGCCCTGCTAAGTCAAGCCGAAAAACTTTAGCTCCTCAAAGCCTCTCTCCAGAATCTGCCTATCTATGCCCTGAGCTTATTTAAGATTCCTGTTAAATTTGTTGATGCCATTGAAAAAATTCAAAAAAGATTTCTTTGGTCAGGTGTTGAGGAAAAAAAAGACTTCCCTTAATTGGCTGGAATCTGGTTTGTAGACCAAAAAAGGCTGGAGGACTAGGTTTAAGAAGAATCAGAACAGTCAACAAAATCCTCTTAGCTAAACAAATCTGGAGAATCTCCTCTTCTTCTGGGGAGTGGATTGATATTTTGGCTAGCAAATATTTAGAAAACAATTGCTCCTCCATTATAAAGAAGGATCCCCACCTTTTTCCTAAAGGGTCTACATGTTGGAATAATATAATCAATGGAAAAAAGATTGTGGATGATGGTATTGGATGGCAAGTGAGAAATAGTTATCACACTAGATTTTGGGAGGACAGATGGCTTTTTAAGGAGCCCATTATAAAATTCAACTCCTTTAGTGAATGGGCAGAGATTTGTAAGGTACGGTTTAAAACTTATGTGAAATATTATAGAGCGAATGGTAATTGGGTGGACTTGTGCAGTGTTAGTCAAGCTTTGGCTCCTATCCAATCTTCTCTGCTGGTAGTTAGACTTAGTTCTAAGCAGCTGGATGATAGTGCGATTTGGATAGATGAACCCTCTGGCAATTTTTCAATGTCATCTACTTTTTCCAGGATTACTTCTTCTCTGGACTGTCCTCCCTTTTGGTCTAAAGCTTGGTTC
Organism: Sequoia sempervirens; assembly: GCA_007258455.2. NCBI lineage: Eukaryota > Viridiplantae > Streptophyta > Pinopsida > Cupressales > Cupressaceae > Sequoia > Sequoia sempervirens. The sequence continues at coordinate 359,591,027 of VDFB02000017.1, forward strand.
AAACATTTGATACCTAAAATTAATATCTTCTTCTAGATCCTTCTCCAAAACAAGGTGCTCACGATTGATAACCTGTGTAAACGCAGATTTCAAATTCCTAATAGATGCTTTCTTTGTAAGATGGAGGTTGAATCTATGCGTCATTTATTCCTTCATTGCTCATTTGCTGCTTCTATCTGGGAAAATATCATCAGGGTATTGCACCTTCCTTGGGTTTTCCCTTCATCCATTGAAGACTTCTTCACTCAATGGAAAGCCTCGACAACAAATCCTATGCTCAGGCTTTTATGGGATTTATCCTTCCCTCATGTTGATTGGGGCCTCTAGAAAGAATGCAACAATAGAATTTATAGAGGTAAAGAGGCCTCTGTGGATATTGTCTTTGATAAAATTGTCAGATTCTTGAAGGAAAATTTCAATGCCTTGGTTCAGAAGGACAACATGCCCATGAAAGCGGAGCATTCGCTCTATGACCTAACTGTTGCTAAGGATTGGAACATAAGTCTAGAATTGTCTAGAACCATAATGAAGGCCAAGAAGGATAGAGAGGATGTTTGCTGGTCTTTTCCACCAAACGGTTGGATCAAAGCTAACTTTGATGGTGCGGCTAAAGGTAATCCGGGGGTGGTGGGCTGTGGTGGAGTTATAAGGGATTCCTTTGGCAATTTCATAGGAGCGACGGCCTCTCCTCTTGGTTCCCAAACAAATCATCTGGCGGAGGCTGCTGGAGCTTTTCACATCATAAATTTAGCCCAAAGTCTTAACATTAAAAATCTGTGGCTTGAAGGAGATTCCAAAAACATAATCGATTGCCTCTATGGCAAGTCTCCCCCCTCGTGGACCATTAAATCATGGGTTGAGGATGCCATATTGACTTTGGCTAAATTTGATAAAGTTAAAATATCACATGCTTATAGAGAAGCCAATGCTGTTGCAGATTTTTTCGCTAACGAAGGAGTTAGGAGTAAAGATGTGTGCACTTGGCTTAATATTAGCGATCTAAACTCTAATGTCTGCGCCCTATTAAATTATGATAAATCACATGGAAAAGCGACGTGTTATTCCTTTAGTGAGGACATGTTGGATCTTTCACATCACAATCATTAGAGTGCATGGGATCGAGCCCAATGACTTAATCTGCAAGAAAGCTCCACACGCTTTGTGGGTTCTTAGATTTGGCAGGGCCAATTTTAGTAAAAATTTTGATTGGGTCTACCCCACTGTGTCAACAGAAATGGGAGGAGACAGAAAGCGAATTGAGCCGGACAACTATGATACACACATGAAAAATGCCAAGGCTTAGAATAAGGTTAAAAGTGGAGGGTTGCTTCCTTTCCTGGAGAAGCTCCATGGCTCTAACCAGGAGGCTACGGACCCCTTTGTTAAAAATTGGAATAATGGAAACTTGACCCTGTTTGGTAGGAATGTGGAGTTCAACGAAAATGTAATCGCTGATGTTACGGGATTATCTACTGAAGGGAAGAAGTTCTTCAGGGACATGGATGTTTTTGATGAAGCTATGATCAAATTTCCTAAAAAGGACAAAGAAAGGCTAAGTCTGGTTAAAATTGCAAATAACTACTTCGATGCAGACACCATAAAGGCCATTTGGAGAAAGGTTTTGTGGGTCATCATGGAGTACATTACGGTGGATGGGCGCTTCACTAGAGCCTATGGCTACCACTTTGCTCTTCTCAACCACTTTCGATACAAGGTTAGGGTCTCTCTCCCCTATTATCTTTTCTATTCCTTGAAGAAAAGCTTGGAGGATAATAAGAAAAACCCTAAAAGATTCCCCATCCTACACACTGGGTTAATAAGGTTGATTGTTGAACATTTCCAAAAAATGCCTGCCCCCGCTATCCTGGAAACTATCCCTAATTCTGAGAGTGACGACACTGAGCCCAGTGGCTTGGAGTATCTGCCTAACTCTAGTCCGGCTAGAAAAGTCCTTAGCTTGCATGTTGTCCCTTTTGGGAACAAAAACCCTACTCCCCTTTTTGGTAAAACCGTACTGAGATTGAGCTTGATAGCCCCTCCCTTAAGAACAGTTCTATTGATAAGAAACCCCAGGCCAAAAGCCTTGTTTCCTACTCTGAAGAATCCTCTGAGTCAGAGGAGTTTGATGCCAACAAAATTGAGCTTTGCGCTGAACCTCTGCCAGATAAACATGCTAATGATGACTCCCCTATTATTCCTAACCCTGAGAAAACTTGTCCTAATTCTGGAAAAGAGCCCTCTCTGGATGTTCTGAACCTTGCCAAAACCAATTCTGAGTCCCACTTCAAACTCTTGGAATGGACTTTCATTGAAATTAATGAGTTGAAAATAAAAAATTGGGCCCTTCAAAGCAAGATTGAAGAGCTAGGTGCTAAGATTGCAGAGATTGAAAAGAAAGATGTGGATCACAGTAACAAAAATATAGAATCCAAGGTTGAGAACATAAGGAATACCATCAAAACCATTGCTGAGCAAAACAACTGAATGGCAAGACACAATGCCATTATCATTAACGCAATGACTGAAAAGCTAGATAAAGCCCAGCAGGGATGTCTGGTGGTGGATCTGGAGGAAACAGAGGACAAAAGCCAAGATACGGATGCAGGAATTTCCAAAAGAACCAGAGCCAATCTGAAGCGCAAGGTCCCCCCTACTTCGAAGATGATTCAAATTTTTAAAAAGGGAGTCAATGATATGCAGAATCTGGAGGCAGAGACGGAGTCTGTCCTCAAGACTCTGAATTAACAGCTGGGGTTTTTGGTGCTTACTTTGTTGTTCCTTTTGGTTTGACCTTTCTGGTCTATTTTGTTTGGTTGCTACTGATCTTTTCTCAGGTAGCTGGTCTTTTTGGTTGGACTTTTATTGTCCTCTTTTCTATTTTGTAAGCGTTGTGGTTTTGAGGTCCTGTAAAACCCATTTACCTTTATCAAAACATTAGGATTTTTTAAAGGAAAAAATAATGTTTAACATTAATTTTCAATATAAATTGTGCCACAATTTTTTTAACATTAAGATTCATTTTAACATAATCATTTAAAATTTAAAGTTGATGTACTAGAATAAATTTTAATTGTACTGA
>VDFB02000017.1:359594205-359620762 GCA_007258455.2 Sequoia sempervirens
AAATTCAATTTTATTTTTTTTGTTGGATCAAGGACATCAATATTTAGTGTACTAATATTTTTCAAAAAAAAAATCTGATAATCTGCTATTTTTCCACATGTGCAGAACAAAGAACTTGATTTTCATTGAAAAACCTACATTCACAAAAAATAAAAAATAAATATAACAATCAAATTAAATATATTGAAAATTATACTTTTTGGGAAGCTTATAATAAGGACTACATACTTACAGAAAATAAATTTTAAATGAATTCATTTGATCCCCCAAAAGGTAAATCAAAAGTGGTTTTTTATCAGCATTTTGATAGGTGTAAAGGAGACTTCGTTATAGGTATGGTTTAAAACTAGCGGGGTTCTATCCAAGGTGGTTTGATCAAATCATCTTCAATCATAATCCTTTAAATGGAACTTTTCAAGGCTTAAATCATTTTTTATTTTTTTTAGCAAAAGTGGAAAGCCACTATATTATATTATATTACATTTAAATAAAATATTAAAAAACCTGGTTCAAATGAGCATACCGGCAAGAAAGAACTAGGAAGAAAAGCTTTGGTTGTAGCTCAATTAGATACAAAATTCTAGAAAACTCATCCTAATACTAGGGACCCATATCATGGTTTTACAAATTCATTAAAACAATAATCTATCAAAATTACAACCCACTGAGATTCTTGAAGACGGCAATATACATCATATTTCATAAGTAGACTAAGCCTACATTTAACAAAAATCTCGAAATAGCAAAAACATGACCCAAAAAAGAGCAACTAAACTGAACCAAAACTGGGTATTATTCCTCCATACGGTCACCACCCTGCACAAAGTTCTCATCTTGGCCTTCTAGAATCTCATGTAGACCCAAATCATTTGCAAAGAAATCAAATCCAACTCTCGGCTCCTTGTCTCTCATTTCCACTTGTAGTATTTGAGCCCTAGCATTGTAATCTCGGTGCCCACCAATAATGGGGATAGCTACATTTTTTCCTGGCACCATTTCCACATTCACTGCATTCAACGCGAACGGAACATTTCCAACTTCCAATTTGGTAGAAGAATTTATGGGAAGATGGGGTTTATGCTCATGCAAAAATGAAATTGCATAATTTTTTTTTTGATATCAAAATTCATGGTTGGACACAATCTCCTGCAATTCTTCCATAAAACTTTCAAAAGAACACTTTCATTTATGAATTGCAGAGCAAGTATCATTGCCTCAAATATTTCATCGAAACCCTGCCTATTTTTAATATACTCCCTAGAAAAAGTCCCCCTATATACTAATTCCCAGAGAAAAAATTATACCCTTGCACTACTTGTAACAGGGCATGATTGTCAAGCATTTGAGGTTTAACAAATATAGCCACAATTGATTCAAGCTCTGCTAGAGATTGAAAAAGATCCAGAACGTTTGACAAGAACACTAAACCTATGAGGGAAAAATTATACATCTGGCTCGAGGGCTTGTAATTTCTACACCTAGAATCGAGCGCACTGACTCCTCCACCCTAGGGAACGACACATGAAAAACCAAAGACATTTTTTTGTGAGAAAGTGCTCCTCAAACGGTCATTCCCAAGATTTCATTGGACAATGCACCCTAAAATTCCATGGACGAGACATCATTTTGACATTTCTTTGAACACAAAAAACTTAGCACTTAATTATCCAATGACCTCCAAAAAAAATGAAAATTCTTTTTGATGAAAAGAGCCAAATACATCTGCTATTTAAAGCCAAATAAAAATTCTTAATTGCAGCCATAGAAAATAGGTCCAAATATTTGACAAGATTTCTGCCTCATTTCAACTCATGTGAAGTCATGTCTTCTACAAAGATAATAAATTTTCACAACACTTAAAGGAATTTAAGTACCTGCAATTAAGCCTCACATTAGAGAAATTAAAAGTGACCAACAAGTGTCCAACTTTAGGGGCTTGTGGTAGTTGCACATTCAATCCTTCATCCGATGAAGTTGGGCGTAGATGATGTAAATCTGGTACTACATTCAAGAGAGGGGAATCATTACCCATTAGCCTTGCTAGCCATGTTACTAGATAACACGAAATTGAAAGGAAAGAAATCATTAAATGTGAATACTTTCCCATTAAAATGTTAGAAGCTCAATGTTTGGCGATAGAGTGACATCTTGAAGTATGCAAGGTACATTCACCAACATCACAAGCAATCATATCTTAATCTTACCAACAGTCGAGCTAACCAAAATTTCCCACATGGATGAAGTCCCAACAAGGCTTAAATCATTATATTTTCTAAAAATATGTGATTTCAGCAAAAATTGGGATGTCCCAAAAAGTGTAAACCACTATTGTGGGATCACCCAATACAAAATTACTAATTTTATCTTACTTTGTTGTTTTATTGTGGTGTTCATTAAATACATCTAACTAAATGAGCATATCAATGCAGGGCATGTTTATGTAGTGATTGCGGATGAAGACAATGAAGAGGGAATAAATTATTACCTATGTCATTATATCGAGGCCAAAAATAAATTGGAGGCCCCAGTTATAGATGAAGAAAACATAGAATATCCTATAGGTTTGGTGGTTGTTACTGGAACATGGCTTAGAAGGTACCTAGTTAAGAATGCTCTAATTTGGTTGTTTGAGGACTTTGACACATATCATAAGATTCTTCACTACTCCAACCTTGTTGCCACAACTAATGTTCATTTGATTAAATATGGGGCAAACCTGGGAACTAGAACTTGTGGAAGGTGTGTGAGTCTGACCATGAGGCAATACTTGACATAGTAAAGAGTAGAGCACACCTGGATGATTTGTTGGATTGATTTGTAAGTATGGACATTGAATTTGTAAATTCATGTTATTGATCATTGTTTTCTTTCATACTAGGTTGATTTTAGTGTATAAGGATTTCATATAAACATTGGTGAATGATAGTATCTTTATCCATAAAAAATTAGTCATGAATTAACTATCACATTCAACTAGGGTTTGGAATCTACTTTGGTCTTTGATTATTGTTAATCTTCTCTTGATTCCTTTCAATACATTATTCATAATGTTCATAGATTCATGAATTTGAGCTAACTATCCTATGTCAATGGATTTTCTTTTCTTTACCATTGTTGATGATGATACCTTTTCCAACCCATCATGATTTGATATGGCTAGGGTTTCATTAGGGTGATTGTCTTCTATGCATTTGAACACAACCTACTACCTTATGGGACTTATCTTCCCTCTTCAATATATTTGCAAACTCCACCATGTTTTCTCCTCCATGGACTTCCCTTTAATGTATCTTTTCATAGGTCTCCTTGAAACACCAATGACACCAATGATTGATTTGTGATTGTAAAGTATATCCATTGTTCATATTAAGCCTTGAAAATCTACCTTTGTATCATTGCAACCTTAAAAGTGTCTTCTAGTTGCTCCCTTTCATCTGCTATTGGCATTTTCCTCTCACCTTGACTATCCATACATTGAAAACTGCCCCTTTATTTGATCCATAGAGTTTCCTACTATCAACTTCATGAATTTTCATCTTTCTTTCATCTATTATGGCAGTCCCTCTTTGCTTGAAACTCAATTAATCTCATTGGGCACAAACCCTTGAAAATGTAGGGTTGTTATTGAAACCTTATTCTACCCTTTTAGGTTTATGACCATCCTTTATTAGTGATACATTTTTTTTCCTTTAAATTTTCCCTCCTTTATCCCTTTGACTGCTATCCTTCTTGACCAATATACATTTCATCTTCCTTGCTACCCCTACTTGACTCATGGCTTATGGCTTACTAGTGAATATGTAAATCTTATTACATCTTAAATCGTACCATCACATTTACAAGCTTCACTTTACATTGGTGTTTGTTCATGCTTAAATATTTTGCTTTTAAATCTTTTAGGAAATCTTAGACATAGTTTATTTGAGAAATGAAAAAAATCTGCAAATAACACATCAAGTTGAAGAAAAATAAAATTTTAACCATGTAGCAATTATCTAAGTATGTGTTGCTCCATTTGTAACCAATCAGCATAGTGGTTTGAACACCATAAACATGTCCATATGTCAAGTTTTATATTTAATATCTTATTGAATAGGTTGTAACATGTTTTCATTGTAAAATAGTACTTAATTGGTTTGTGCACCAGAGAAGGGGGTTATCTATTTAATTTATTAATCTTAAGAAGTTTTATATTTAATATCTCTTTATATGTGTGTATGAAGTTGTTGTACTTTATGTATCATGGTCTTGTGTTATGTTGCTAATGCTTTCCCCTTAAGAGGATTTGTCTTTTAAAAATATGCAAAAGTCATTATGTTGCTCATTTATTGTGATTTTCTACACTTTACAAAGTCATTATGCTGCACTAATTGTTGAAAGTATGCTTGCCAAGCATGCCAAGTTTGTTGAAGTTAATAGAATATTTTAGTAGAGATAAGATAGGAATTTCCACTTTACTGATGATCACATTTAGTGCATTTGGTTGATGGGATGCATTATAAGTGCTTTCTATTCTCTCACACTACTCCATCTTAGTTCAATTTATATAAAAGGAGTTCACTCCAACAAAAGGACCCAAAAGCATCTAATCCAATGATAAGACTGCTCAATAATTGAGGTGACACAAAAAAAAATTGGAATCACACACCTATTTTATTGATTATTTATGGTGGGCGTTACAAATGTCTAATTTTGTGTACCTTAAATTAGTGTTAAAAGTCTTTTACCAATGTTAAGGATTTGTGATATGTTTCACAATGTAGTTGAGGACTTTATGTTGGGAAATAATAGGTTTTTAGTTCACATTTCCTTGCCAAGTGGAAAGCATGGCAAGATAGAATAGGTTGGTAGTTCACATTTTCTCACTAAATGTGGAAGCACATCAAGGAAGATCGCATGGCTATACAAAAGGATGAGGTAAGGTGTGGGATCACCTAGCATCTCAGCAATGAGGAGGTAGAGGTTTTTCTTCGAGCCTTGAATGAATTCAAAAAGACTATCAACACCATAGCTAAGAGAGAGGAACAACAAACTCAATTTGATCCGCATGGGGCCTTGGGCATACACTCAAATGGAGGCAGTAATAGGGACTAGCAGCATAGTTAGGAATACAGTTGCAGCATCTATCAAACCGGTTTTTAATCTTTTGGTCAACAATTACATAGGAAAGGTTCCTTATGTCTTTGGAAGATTTTAAAGGGTAGTTCAATCCAATCAATGCCTATTCATAGCAGTAATGTAATGATATAGATGAGCTATGTTGTATAATTATGTTTTTAAATACTCATGAAAATCTGCCCAAATGTATACTAGGACAAATATATGGACTTGAGTTGTGATAAATCTGTAAACATGTAAACAGCATTGTAAAAAGTTTATTCTTCTATTATGAATACAAAAAAAATCTAGAATTTATAAGACTTGAACCCATGGTGTGTTTTCAAATTATCAATACCAATGTTTCTATAAAACTCGTACATGTTTCTTGCTAACTTGCAACTATTATTAACATACATACACCTAAATTGTTAATTGGTGAGTGATTTAAGGTGCATTATGTTATCTTGATGAAAATTTGAAGTTTTTAGATTAAATTTGATTATATGAGGTAATATTTTCATGTTTCTAGAATTCAAATGTTTATTATGAGTTTTTTTGTTTAAATTTTAAGTTTTGTGCTTTGCACCTTCTCGCATAGTTCAATTGTAATCATTTTCATTTGATTTTGTTGTTTTTGTATTTGTGAACATTACTTAATTATTTTATTTTTGTATTTTTGAACATGTATAACTCATCATAATACCAAGGAAATGAGCAAATACTATAAACCCGGATGAGCATAAGTCGAGAATGCAAAGAAAAGAGAAAGAATGAGGTAACTTCATGAAGGAAGTAAATTGAACACCATAGAAGAAGACATTTCTATTGAAGAGTAACATGAAACATCCATGCAATGTAAGAGAGACATGGAATTGGTATCACAAATGAAATGGATGTAAAACATTCGTGCAATGATACAATTGAATCCTAAAGTTGAGGGCACGTCACTACCACAAGTCAAGTTGAAGGCACACCATCTACAACATGTCATGTTGAAAGTACATCAGTATTCACATCTCAAGTTTGAGGCCCCTATTATAGATGGAGAAAACATCGAATATCTTATAAGGTCAGTGGTTGTTAATGGAACATGGCTTATAAAGTACCCAATTAATAAGTTTGATGTCTAGTTGTTTGAGGAATTTGACATGCATCAGAAGATTCTTCATTACTCAAACCTTGTTGTGGCATCCAATATTCATTTTATCAAATATGGGGGTAGACCATTGAACAAGAACTTGTGGAAGGTTCATGAGTCTAACCATGAGGCAATACTTGACACAATAAATATTAGAGAAAACTTGGATGGTTCCTTGGATTGATTGTAAATGAAAAAAATTATTAAATTCAAGATGATTTGTAAGTATGTACATTGCATTTGTAAATTCATGTTATTGATCACTTTATTTTGGTTATTAAAATATGTATCATAAAATATGGACCTCCTTGAGGGTATTGATGTTTATGTATTGCTTACTTGTATTACATGCAAATACTTGTGCTTCCTCTATCCACTCGCATACACAAACTCAATTCCTTAAATATACACTCAATCGTATCCTCACTCACACAACTTACATACTCAACTAACTATTCTTATGACTACTCATCCATGTCCTTACTCTTGTGAGAAAACCCCATGGTTTTCCTCACAACTCTCCCACTATTCATCCCTCTTAATTGTACTACTTATAACTCTCTACAATCTATCTTCCCTTTATGTTGCTAGTTGACTATTCTCTTTCTATGCACTTGCTCTCATAAACTCCAATGCACTTTCCCCTTCACATAAATAGCCTATTCTACTAGATCCTCCCAAAATCCTACTACACATTTTATATTTCTCTTGAACCTTCTTATCTCTATCTGCATGCCTCTCTTCTCCTTGAATCTCACCCAATATCTAGGTGTTATAATTGACCTACCTCTTATCCTCAAATTCCCAAATTATCTACCATAAATTCTCTATATACCCAAATATCCCTCAGATCATATGCACAATCCTTCATCTATGTGTGTCAAGATACCCATAAATTCTAACATGGGTGATTGAATGTGTAGTGTAGAAAAATGTATCCCTTTTACATTCTCACACCTAATTTGGAATTAATATTAAAATGAACTCAATTATTCCTTAATTTAGTGTTCTAATATGTATTTTACATATTCAAATTAAGTTTAGGGACATATCAATTGAAATGGAATTAATTATACCTTTTTTTGGTGTTGTAAAGTGTACCCATTTACACTTTCACACTTATCTAGGGATCCTTTAATTAATTGAGCTTAATTTTCCTTAATTGGCCCCTTTAATCCAAGCCTAATTAATTGTATTTTCTGATCTAAACATAACACTTCTCATTGAGCAATGTGTTTCCTAGGTGAGTGACCTAGGACCCATTCGCCCATGGACGAATGGGTCCTCACTTAGACCTAGGACCTAAATTTAAATTATGTTCTTGGTGGTATTTTTAACATATTCAAATCCATATTCGCATGTCGGCTTGTGTTATTTGAATTTCGAGAAATTAATGATACATACCTATAAATATAGGGTTATTTCACTATGTTTCACTGATCAATTTGAAGTGACCATGCCTATAGAAAGTGTGTGAGATCAATATAATTTCAAGATCAATTCAAGGAATTCAAGAGAAGATTTAGTCAAGAATTATTGTATCAATCAAGATCCAATTGTCATGTCAAAGTCTTCTTGCATCATGCATGTTATTAGAGCTAATATGGTGATGTAGAGTTCATGATCCATTCAAGTATTTAAAGAATTATTTCAAATCAAGTTTCAAGGTTCAAGATCCACATCCATTGAATCCATTTCATGCAACTTTTTGATTTACATTCCAAGGCTTATCCAAGGGTTTGGTGAGTTGTGACATTGAGTTTTTCATTCATCATTCCTTTCATGATTTTTCATTTCATTTCAAGGCTTAATTACCAAAACGGAGTTTGACCAAGGAAAAATCCCATTCACTAAAAACAAACATTTTTCCCCTCTTTGTGTGTTTCATATTTGTAGGTTGAAGAAAAGTTGAAGATCTCAAAAGTGTAATATTGCAAAGTTGTCAAAGTTGTCACCTTTGTTGTCATTTCATGGAAACTCAGATCCCGAATTTATTTTCGACTGTCTAATTGTGAAAATCAGGAATTTGGAAGTGCAAACATAGGAGCAAAGGACCTAGAAACAAATTTTGGAGATCTCTACCTAGGACCCATTTTCCATAGGGTGAATGAGTCCTCAAAAAACTTCTGAAAAACACCATTTTATGAGAGGTACATAACATTTATCTCTTTCAAATCTACCAAAAAATTTGTAGGTTCCTTCAATTTTATATTTAATATACTAAATCCAAGTGATAGATTGCATTTTGGAGTTGATTTTCTATTTTTAATATTTCTCCTCAAAGTGTCATTTGACCTAGACGAGCCCGTCCTAACATAAAAAGGGAAATTGCAAGATTCGTTAAATAATTTACTCACCTAAGAGTTGAAAGTGGATTTTAACTTGAAGGATCTCATTTCCTGAATGAAATAGAAGAATAGGTAGGTTCATTTACCCCATTTTTTCCTTTATATTTATAGTAAGTTTGGTGAAAATTTCCAAATTTAGTATAAAACCCTATGTGTTTGAACCCCCAACCCTATTTTTCTATGTTTCATTTTCGTGAACTTGAGTATTTGAACATTATAATTACTAATGTGGAGTACATTCAAACCATAGATCTAGGATTTGGATTAATTCATTGCATTTAGGGTTTCTAAATTTGGCATAAAGTTTCATTGCATTTTAGGTGTAAACTTGCATTTTGCATTCATTATATATCTGAAAATTCAACAAAAATTGCATAATGTTAGACTAATTTTTGCATAGTACTTTCATATTAGTGTATGTTCATTCATTCACGTTCAAAAAATGGATCAAAATTGCATTTCAAAAAGTGTCATATAGTTCATCATTTTTCATTAATTTTACATGCATTAGGTCATTAAATTCTTGAAATTTCAGTCACAGAAGTTACAGTCTAAAACCTAGAATAGAGAGCACACATAATCACTTACAAATTGCATTTTTTATTTTATAAAAACCTGTACTATGACCCATTCGCCCCTAGGTGAATGAGTCCTTCAAATCTTACAAAAACCAACTTTTCTGAGTTTTTTTGTGGTTTTCTACACTTCCTAAATCTCCTGGTAACCCCCTTGTTTCAGTTTGGAAAGTTTTAGAAATTTTTGTTTTATGCGTCTATGTCTAATCATCCATTTACTATAGCCATTATAAAACAATGAAAAAAATTTGCAGCATTGAAAATCATCAGATTTGTAGGACAATTGTTTACATTTACAAAGCATTGCATAAGTTGGATAGATTACTTTTCTTGTTATCATGTTTCCTTTTAAGAGATGTTATTTTAACATGGTCAAGAATGGATTGTATAAGTACAACATCCCCTCTTATGATTTCAATTTAGAGAAAAAAAAAACTGATGTCATTAAGAAGCATGTTAGTCGTCCTTCCACTATCTTTCCTAGTTATGAGAGCATCTTAGAGCAAGAGAACCAAAACATTGACACATTCTTTAATATCACCTTGCCTATCCCTCACTCAAACCCTTTTATCTCTCCCATTTGTAAGGATGATATGATACAAGAAGATACAAACATAGATAATCTGAAAACCATAATTGTTCTTCTCTCGATACCCCTCCTATTGGTGATGAAGGTGTAGTGTCAAAAAAAGTAGTCATTTTTCACACTTAATTTGAGAATGTAATTAACTTAATTGTGCCTTGGGTTAGTGTTGTAATGTGTTGTACACATTCGCATTAATCTAGGCCCCTTTTAAACTAAGTATACATAAAATGTACCTTATTTATGGTGTTGTAAAGTGTCGTAACACACTTTCACACTTATCTAGGGTCCTCTTAATTAATTATGATTAATTAGAGTTAATTAGCCCCTTTAATTCAAATTTAATCCTTATTTGTGACACCTTTTGAGGATCCATCCCAACACCCATAATTCAAATTGTAAAATATTTAATGTGGAAAATTTGAGGTCCTAGAAATTGGTGCTAGGACCCATTCGCCCTAGGTGGTGAATGGGTCCTCCCTCTATAGGACCCCCCTTTCTTTGCACACTTCACATGGGTTTTTAATGTTCTTTCACCCCCCAAAGGCATGGTCCTGGAAACTTTTGCTAGGACCCATTCGCCCTAGGTGGAGAATGGGTCCTCCCTTAATAAGGACCCTCTTTTTTAATTTAATTCTAGTGGGATTTTAATAATTTTCATTTCTAGATCTAGTGCCAGCTTGAATTGTTTAAATTTTGGGGTTAATCCTCAACTTATGTATAAATACAAGGTTATTTTACATCATTTCAACTAGAGGAAGATTTCAAGAAAACTAAGAGACAAATAACTTCATGAGATCAAGCATTCATTGTCAAGAAACAAGCAAGAGTGAAGTTTGGAGCAAAATTTTAGGTCTTCAAGCTCATTTTGTGTCCAATACCAAGCACTAGTGAAGGTTGATGATAGATGCCTACGGAGAATCATGAGGGATTCTAGGTGTTGGGAGATTCAAAAGACATACAACCAAACCTAAGGAATTTTTTCCCAAGTGATTCCATCTTCTACAATCATTATATTTTCAACCTACAAGAGGTATATTCAAATTTGTGGCTTATTAAGGGGATTAGACATCTTCTTTAGTGAGTCATTTACATTGATCATGTTACATTTAGGGTTCTATTCTAACACAATTGGATATAATTTCCTTTGCATTCTCATAGATCTTAGTCTTAGAAACACTTAAGATTTGGATTGCACACACAATTACATGTTTTATATTTTCATTCATCATCAAAGGTTTAATTACCAACAAGGGGTTAGGGTGGGGGGCCTAGCTCGATTGGCTAAAGCATCCTATTGCAGGTAAGAGGTCACAAGGTCTAGTCTCCCCCCAAACCTGTGGTACCGAAGGGCATGTCGTGCCAGCACCACCGGTCACGTGAAAAAATTTTACCAGGCACACTATAGTTTATAGGAGGATAGATACCCAACCAATTCCTGCAGTTTGAAAAAAAAACTACCAACAAGGGGTTTGACTAAGGTAAACCCCTATCCACCAACAAGATACCAAATTTTTATGTAGGTTATAGACAAATCCAGATCTGAAAATAAGAATTCCAAAGTGCAAAGAAGAAGAGTAGACCTGGAAGTTGTAGATCAAATTTAGAGTTCCAGAAGGAAGTAACAGGACACATTCGCATTTAGTGGTGAATGAGTCCCTGTTAGGGATTGAATGGAAGCAAATTTTATATTGTACAAGCTTTTGTTTCAAGTTCAGAGCTCCCTAAACAAGCCTACTAGAACCCATTCACCTTTGGTGGTGAATAAGTCCCTGTTAGTGATCTAGAAAAGTCATATTTGGTCAGGTGCACAGCATTATCTCCTTCTTGTTTTCCCAGAAAAGTTACAATTTCATTATATTTTGTGTTAGATTTATGCATTACATGTGTTAGACCTAGAATTAGGGTTTTCATGTTATTTTAATTCCTTCTCCTCAAGTTGTGATTTATCTCACCACCTCATCCTTGTATAAAGGAAAGATTGCAAGATCCCTAAATCTTGACTTAATTCACCTTTGAGGTTGATAGTTATTTCAAGATTCTTGGATCTCATCTTTTGAATGAAACCCTAACTTAAAAAAGGGGGTTAGACTTCATAGCCTTCTCCCTTTCTCTATGTTTCAAAAGGTGTCTTGGTGAAAGAAGATACAATCATTGAGAATCATGAAAAAAAAATTTCTCCCTCTCCTCCTACTTGGGAAGATATTATGACACAAGAAGATGAGATCATTGACACGCTTTTTAACATTACTTTACCTATTATCCATTCATCTCCCACCATCTCTCCTACTTGTGAGAATGCTTTAGTGAAAGACGATGCAATTATGAACAATCATGACAATCACATTTTTCCTTCTACCAAAATCTCTCCTATTTGTAAAGAAGATATTTTGGTGTTAAAATATCCAATGATTGAGAGTTATGACAATCCTTTTTTTTATTTTCTCCTACCTCTCCTACTTGGGAGGACATTATAGGATAAAGAGATGTAATCATAGATAACTATGATAATCACATTTGTTCTTCTCCTAATATCTCTCCCATTTGTGAAGAAGATATTTTGGTGTTAGAAGATACACTCATTGAGAGTCATGAGAATCTTGTTTCTCCATTTCCTAATGCTCCTACCATTTGGAAATACATATTTGAATGAAAGTATCCTATCATTGGTAAGAAATAAAATCATAGTTATTCTTCTCTTTAAGCTTCCCTTAATTGTGATGAACTATCTTACAAAATCTAACCATGGAATGTGAACAAAATTTTGTTTCCTCCTCTCCTAAAAGCTCTCTTACTAGGGTAGATATCATGGTGAAGAAAATGATAGAATGGATACATGTCTTTCAAACAATAGTATTGTGGATTCTTTAGATGAAGATGACGAAGTGACATTAGACTCCCCTTCACTGAGAGATCATCAAAATAAGGATAAGTCTTTTGAGGTTATTCACATTAGATATCCCTTGAAGCGATCTTTGAGCCACTTCTTATCATCTACCCACCCTCACATCAACCTCAAGTTCAAAATAAACTTGTGCTTATCTTAGAAACACCTAAAAGGAAAGTTGATAGTAACAATGTTTCATAAAAACCAAGTTATAATACTATTGCTCACACATATAATACAAGGAACAATATGTAACCACAAACCACTCCTAATTCATTACCATTGCCTCAACCTATTTTTCCTAATGCTCCTCATTTTCCTCTACATAGTGTAAAGGATTATCACCTTGTTGAACAGCTTAAAATTAGTCTTGCTAAGATATCCTTATGGGATCTTGTTCAAGCCTCACCTAGTTATCATAATATGCTTCAAAATGCATTACAACAAGTTGTGGTTCCCCCATTGAAAATAAAAATGATATAGAATCCCTAGTTCAAGGATTAAATGAGGTTAATCTAGACATTATTTTTCACCAAAGTGAGTTACCCACCTTGGAAGTTCAAAAAACAATACGAAGCTTTCATGATCATAGTCATTATTAATAGAAAAGGAATAAAGAGAACCATTTTTAACAATAGCTCAATCCTTAACATGTGTAGTGTGCACCTTTTAGATAAGATTGGAATCGATAAGAGTAAGATTGAACCTTACTCATTGTCCACTCATGGATTTGATTATGAACAACCACCGAATCCAAAAGAAATGAAAAATATTTATGGATGAGGTTATAAAATTTTGAAACAACTTGGTTATAGTGGAAAAGGATGTGGTGCTAGAGAACAAGGTATTTGCGTCCCTATAGAGCCTAATACATAAGAAACCAATAGTGTTCTTGGTTATTGTCCTTCAAAAGAAACAAAATCATCAAAAAATCCTTCACTCAATATCAACACTATCACCATAGATTCTTCTAAGACAACTTTAACTTTGGTGCATCCTGAACTAATAGATACTACATGTGGGAATATATCATTATATAAATATACTATGTCTACTCATTAGAATCAATAACATTAGTTGTTGCTCCTTGTCATGTGGTAGTTGTAGTATCATAGCATATTCACTACCATGCATGAGGGTATAAACTTGTATTTATGCAATCATATCTTCCTTTCACAAGGAGCAACATACCATCATAAATTTTTGGCTCACCTTTTGTCCTTGGGGGAAAGGGGTTAGGTATCCTTGTCCTAGTTTGGCACTTGATGTTGTCCCTTTGGCTATTTATCCACCTTTCGCATATACTGATCAAGATTGGGATGTGAACGACCTGCTATAGGTTGACTCGCATGTGCCTTGCTAGTCTTGTTCTTTTTTTTCATGTTCTTTGTGTGATTGCATGTGTGTAATTTGATCTCCCCTGTACTATTATACTTCATGTATCTCTCCCTTCATGTGCATTCCTCTATTTGTATCTACATTCTTCTATATGTCATAAAAAATGTCCTTTGCTTTTTTCTTGTTTTTTTCCTTTTGGGATGACGCAAGGCATTGAGACATTTAGGTTTGTTCCATGTTGACCCAAAATATTTTTATTTGTTTTTTTCTCTTTGTTTCATTCTTCTTGTTCCACGAGTATTTGGGGAATGATAACATTTCTGATCTTTATAACAACATTGTAGCAAAGATATACTGACCTCGAATCCATAGATCCCTTATGTGTTTTGGGACTTCATTTTGGGGGCAACCCCTTCCTCTCTTTTTCATGATGTAGCTTCATCCGGGAACATATGAATTGGCATATGTATTTTCAAATAAGCTCTCATGTCCTCTTTATTGATTAGCATTGATATTTTCTAGTTTAAAGAAAATTTATCACAGCAATGGTGCTAGAAATTTCTATAAAGTGGGGGCATACATTGGCATTATCATTTCAAAAAAATTGACATCCTCATATTTCATTGTGTGATTTTCTTTCTTCTTGTGATGTGTGTTTTTTTTGTGCTTTCATTGGGTTTGATGTCCTCCAAGAGAATGATATTTCTTTTATCCTATACGCATCCTCTCTTGGAGACATTAGGCATGATGTTCCCTAAGAATAGACCTTACACGAACTAAGAAAAGTCCCTTTGAACAAACCTTTACTTGAATTTTTGTTCATAAGTGTTTAGCATAATACAACTTGTTAACCTTGTGAAGCTCGAACCCCTTTCAAGGCCACCAAGCATAACACACTTTGCTTTCCAATGGAGCCTTACCTTATTCATAAGTTCTTAGCATAACACAGCTTGTTAGTCCTTGTGAAGCCCAAAGTTCTTGTGGTACCTTATTGAAGTTGTCAAAGGGATAGCTTTGATATGGTGTGGGATCCTAATAAGATTCTCTCATTTTTCACCCATTGAGGGCTCACCTATTAGATGGCCTTAATTTCCATTAGACTGGAGTGAGCACACACATTGTTTGCATAGTGGACATCAAGTTCTTCTTGTGAAAATTCTTGTAAGAACAGTTGAGACGTGTTCCACATCGTGTTGGATAGTTGAGGCTTGATCCACCCTCTTTTTTTCTTCTATTCTTTGATGTTGTATGACTGAGTATCTTTATCATTATTGCATACATATGTTTTGAATGTATACTTTAGTGTGAGTTTTCGCTAGTGCTTGTCCTCTCACTAAAGTGGGGGCTAAATGTAGTGTATAAAAATGTATCCCTTTTACATTTTCACACGTAATTTGGAATTAATATTATAATGAACTTAATTATGCCTTAATTTAGTGTTGTGATATGTATTTTAAATAATCACATTAAGTTTAGGGCCCTATTAATTAAAATGGACTTAATTGTGCCTTATTTTTGGTGTTATAAAGTGCATCCCTTTACACTTTCACACTTATCTAGGGATCCTTTAATTAATTGAGCTTAATTTTCCTTAATTATCCCCTTTAAGTAAAATTCAAGCCTAATTAATTGCATTTTATGAAGAGGAAACCCAACATTCATTAATGCCTAAACATAACACTTCTCATTGAGCAATGTGTGTCCTAGGTGAGTGACCTAGGACCCATTCACCCATGGGAGAATGGGTCCTCACTTAGACCTAGGACCTAAATTTAAATTATTTTTTTGGTGATATTTTAACACATTCAAATCCATATTCACATGTCGGCTTGTGTTATTTGAATTTTGGGAAATTAATGATACATACATATAAATATAAGGTTATTTCACTATGTTTCACCTAGCAATTTGAAGTGGACATTTCTATAGAAAGTGTATGAGATCAAAAGAATTTCAAGAGAAATTCAAGAGCATATTTAGTGAATAATTATTGCAACAATCAAGATCCAATTGTCATGTCAAATTCTTCTTGCATCATGCATGTTATTGGAGCTAATATGGTGGTGTAGAGTTCATGATCCATTCAAGTATTCAAAGAATTGTTTCAAATCAAGTTTCAAGGTTCAAGATCCACATCCATTGAAACCATTTCATACAAGTTATTGATTTACATTCCAAGGTTTATTCAATAGTTTGGTGATTTTTGACACTGATTTGTTCATTCATGATTCCTTTCATGCTTTTTCATTTCATTTCAAGGTTTGATTACCAAAACGGTGTTTGACCAAGAAAAACCCCCATTCACTAAAAACAAACATTTTTCCCCTCTCTTTATGTGTTGTAGATTTTCAAGTTGAAGAAAATTTGAAGATATCAAAAGTGTAAAATTACAAATTTGTCAAATTTGTCACCTTTGTTGTCATTTCGCAGAAACTCATATCCCGGATTTATTTCTGATTGTCTGATTGTGAAAATTGATAATTTGGAAGTGCAAACATAGGATCAGAGGACCCAGAAACATATTTTGGAGAGCTCTACCCAAGACCCATTTGCTATAGTGTGAATGAGTCCTCAGAAAGCTTCGAAAAACACCATTTTGTGAGAGGTGCATAGCATTTATCTCTTCCATATCTTCCAGAAACTTTGTAGGTTCCTTCAGTTTTATGTTTAATCTACTAAATACAAGTGATAAATTTCATTTTAGAGTTGATTTTATATTTTTAATATTTCTCCCCAAAGTATTGTTTGACCTAGACCCCCATCCTAACACAAAAAGGGAAATTGTAAGATTCCTCAAAGAATTCACTCAGTTAAGGGCTGAAAGTGGATTTTAAATTGAGGGATCTCATTTCCTGAATGAAATAGATGAATAGGTAAGCTCATTCACCCCATTTTTCCTTTTCTATTTATAGTAATTTTGGTGAAACATTCCAAATTTATTATAAAACCCTATGTGTTTGAACCCCCAACCCTATTTTTCTATGTTTCAGAATGATCTAGTCAAACAATTCATGCTTACATCTAGTTTATTATAGTCCTTTATCAAGTCATAAATGTACACTCCACTAAATTCTACAATATTATCTTATTAATCCATTATCGTTATTATAGCTTATGTTTCATCCTCTTCATGATTAATCCACATGTTCTATAGCCTCTTTACCATCATTTCTACCAACCAATTGATATATGAATTAGTTTTCAACCCTTGTCATGTGCAACCTATCTTTTTTTCTTGAAACTTGCTCCTCAACCTATTTTAACCATCCTCCATTCATCTCTAACGGATTTTTTTCTATTTTTTTCTTCCTTTACTACCAAATCACCCCTTTCAATCATTTTACTACCCAAACATAGTCATCCCTTTGGACCTAAAAATCCCATAACTCAACCCTCTTTGGACTTTTATTTTTACCCCTTTATCCATTTGTTTCTAGTTTTTCCTAGTTTTGAAACTCATTGTGATCCATGTGGGGTAACAAGACATAATATTTATTCAATGATTTTATTATATTTATTATATTTGTGCATCTTGTATTAACCTTATAATGCTAAATTCAAAGAATATTGTTGGATGTATACAATTTGATTAGAAGAGGGATATATTCCTTGTTTTATTTGCATTCATATTGTTTGTTCTATGTTTGCTTTACTTAATCATATCATGAAATTAAACTTGATGTGTTAATTAAGGTTGCAACTATTTTTGTAACTCATCATGATCCATGTGGAGTAATAAGACTTGATATTAATTTAACCATTCTTCACTATTTAAAATATTCATGATTCAGTATCCCTATCCATGAAAAATAATAAGTGCATATTTGCATGTGTTCTTTTAATTAGTTTTTATCATGCATTTATGTTTTCTATGAGTTTTAAATGCATTAAGGCCTAAGGGAATGATAAAAATGAACTTTAAATGTCAAGGGTGTCATTTAGATATAGTTTGGTGAACTTTAACACGATATAAAATATCTTTTTACTTTATTTATGCAAAAATAGAAGGGTTTATGTGAATATGAGTTGGGGATACTTTTTGATTTATCAAAAAGAATAAATGACTTATTTTAGAAATTTATAAGGTTTTTAGGAAAGACATGAGTTCATTAGGATAGTCATAAGTTCATTAGAGCAGTCATAAATTCATTAGGACTATCATAAATTCATTAGGGCATTCATAACTTGATATTGTGATGATTATAGGCTCATTAAACTGTCATAAATTTACTATAATTGCCTAAGGTTCATTAGGAATGTCATAAATTCATTAGGAATGTCATAAATTTATTGGGATAGACATAAATTTTCATTTAGTTTGTCATGGGTCCAAACTGACAATTCCAACATTTTTGCATGGGTGGTTTTATAGTAGATAAGGTCCTATTTCAAACTCCATCTTGCTCAAACGTTGTAGGATACATTGTGTCAACACTTTCTCTTAAAATCCCTAAGTTTCAAAAAGTAGAAAACTTTGGAAAAATATTCCTCATAAACTACAGCACCTAAAAACATTTCATCTAAAGGTACAAGGTCATTTAGGTTCCCTCCACAATAACCTTTCTTAGTTTTTGAAATCTCCAATCCACTTGACCGTGGCAACAATTTTTCAAATGTTACAAAAAGCATGAGATGTGTTTAGTAAAAACTTATCAAGATTCATACGTTTTGTTATGTTCGTCATGTGTCAAATCCTACAATACCAAAACATCCAGTTGGGTGGGTATATGATAGGTAAGGTCATGTTTCACACCCTATCATGTCAGATCATTCCAAGCTACATTGTGTCAACACTTTCTCTTAAGAGCCCTAAGCACCAAAAAGTGGAAAAATTTTATGAGATATTTCTCAAAAACTATGACACTTATAAATTTTTTATCTAAAGGTATAGGTTCATGTAGGGTCCCTCTACAATAACCTCTCACATATTTTCATATCTTCAATCCATTTGGTTGTGGCGACAAGTTTTTGTACATTGAAAAAAGCATCAAATGCATTGAAGAGAAAGTTGCAAGGTACCAAGAATAATTTTTATTATGTTCATCATGCAGCCAAACCAAAATTTCCAACACTCTTGAGTGGGTGGTTTTATGCTCAGAAAGGTCATGTTTCACAACCCAACATATCAGATCATTCCAAGCTACATTGTGTTGTCATTTTCTCTAAATATTCCTAAGTGCCAAAAAGTGGCAAACTTTGATGAGTTGTTTCTTAGAAATCATGGAACTTATAAATTTTTCATCTAAATTTATAGTCATGTAGGTTCCATCTATAAAAACCTCTCAATTTTTCATATCTCCAATCCATTTGGTCATGGTGACAATTTTTTGCACGTTGAAAAGCATCAAATGCATTGAAGACAAAGTTGCAAGGTGGCATAATTTTTGTTATGTTTATTGTGAAGCCAAAAAAATAGTTCCAAAACATCTGGGTGGGTGGTTTTATGATAGGAAAATTCATGTTTCGCACCCCAGCATGCTAAGATCATTCCAGGCTACATTGTGTCAGTGCTTTCTCCTAAGAGCCCTAAGTGCCAAGAAGTGGTGAACTTTGACAAGAATTTTATCAAAAATTGTGGCACTTAGAAATATTTTTTCTAAAGGTATATGGTCACATAGGATCCCTCTACAATAACCTCTCTTATATTTTCATATCTCCAATCCATTGGGTCATGGTGACAAGTTTTTGCACGTTGAAAAAAGTGTCAAATACATTGAAGAGAAAGTTTGTAAGGTGGCATAATTTTTGTTATGTTCATCATGCGAACAAACCGAGAATTCCAACATGTCTTGGTGGGTGGGTTTATGCTAGGAAAGGTCATTTTTTTCACCCCCATCATTCGGATCATTCTAGGCTACAATATACCAACACTTTCTCTTAAGAGCCCTAAGTGCCAAAGAGTGGAAAATTTTGATGAGTTGTTTCTCAGAAAATGTGGCACTTAGAAATGTTTTTTCTTAAGTTATAGGGTCATTTAGGGTCCCTCTACAATAACCTATCTCAATTTTTCATATCTCCAATCCATTTGGTTGTGGTGACAAGTTTTTGCATGTTGAAGAAAACATCAAATGCATTCAAGAGAAAGTTGCAAGGTGGCATAATTTTTGTTTTATTCATCATGTGGACAAACCAACAATACCAAAAATTCTACGTGGGTGGGCATATGCTAGGGAAGGTCTTGTTTCACACCCTAGCATTCCAAATTATTCTAGGCTACATTGTACCAGTGCTTTCTCTTAAGAGCCCTAAGTGCCAAAAAAGTGGAAAATTTTTAAAAGTTATTTCTCATAAATTATGGAACTTAGAAGTGTTTCATCTGAAGGTATAGAATCACATAGGTTCTCTCTACATTAACCTCTCATTTTTTCATATCTCCAATCCATTTGGTCATGGAAATAATTTTCACACATTGAAAAAAATGTCAAATGCATTGAAGAGAAAGTTGCAAGGTAGCATAATTTTTGTTCTATTTGTCATCACGCTAAATAGACAATGCCAACACATACAAGTGGGTTGGTTTATGCTAGGAAAGGTCTTATTTTTCACCCTAGCATGTCTGATCATTCCAAGTTCTACATTGTGTCAGAGCTTTCTCTTAAGATCCCTAAATGCCAAAAACATGTGAACTTTGACAAGTTATTTCTCTAAATTGTGTTCATAAATGTTTTTTTCTAAAGGTACAAGGTCACGTAGGGTCCTTCTACAATAACCTCTCTTATTTTTTCATATCTCCAATCCATTTGGCCATAGTGAAAGTTTTTTTATGCCCCATAAACTGTTAGATGCATGCAATGTGAAGTTGCAAGGTAGCCTATTTTTGTTTTTTTCTTCATGGGGCTAAACCTTCAGCACCAACATGTCTAAGTGGGAATTTGTACACTAGGCATGGTCTTGTTTTGCACCCCAACTCTCTCGAACATTTCTGGATACACTATGTTGATGCTTTCTCTTAAGATCCCTAAGTGCAAAAAATTGTTGAACTTTGACATGTTGTATCTCGGAGTCAATGGCACATACAAATGTTCTATTTGAACCTATAGGTACATGTGAAGCCCCTCTATAACAACCTCTTAGATTTTGAACAATCGAAACCATTTGGAGGTGGTGAAAGTTTTTTTTCTGCCCCAAAAACTATCAAATGCATGTAATGTCAAGTTGCAAGGTAGCCTAATTTTTGTTTTGTGTGTCATGCAGCCAAACCGTCAACCCCAACATGTCTATGTTGGGCATGGTTCTATTTTTCACCCCAAATCTCTTGAATGTTTTTCACTACACTATGCCAACGATTTCTCTTAAGATCCCTATTGTCTACTTTTCAATATTTTTTTTTCATTATTAAAGGTTTGGTTTAGTTAGCTTTTGTCTTCAGTCTATAAAAAACCTTCATAATTAAAAAAATGAAACATTTTATTTTGCATATTGTTTGTTAATGTTCCATTGTATGTGTTAATTAATGATTAGGTTGTTGAACATAGGTTGTCATTGATGTGAAAGGAGTAATTTCAAAGGTGCACATTGATGTCTAAGGAGTAATGCTAGTTGAACAATGAGAATTAAATGTAGTCATACTTGAACATCAAAGGAGTGATTTTAGCATATCAGTGAGAATCGTACTATCATATCAGTACATTTTGAGTACAATGAAGAAGACTGTTGTAGTTTTCTTGCAATATCATGTTTTTTTGTATCTTTTGTTGATGGAAGTAATCTATAGTGTTGGAGGTTAGTTACTCAAAGAAGAGAGATTTCTCTAGCAACATATTCATGATCAATGTTTCTTCTTGTATGTGTGTTTTGGTATGTGGTTTGGAAGGAGAGTATGTCTACACTTGTTCTATCTTATTCCAAAGTTTCTAAGTTTATGTTTAGCATGTAAAAATTTTGAAGTGACAGTTGGGTCATTGTATTGGTTAATTAACCAATGAATTTTTTGGGACTGTGTTGCAATGGCTTGTAGTGTGGGACCTCCAAAGATAGCGTGGGATGTTGAAATAGGTCTAGGTTAAGGTTCATGTAGAAGCATATGGAATCATGTTCATTTTGGGGAAAAAAAAAATTATTTAGGACCTACCTACTACACATTTCATGTAAATTTGAATTTAGGTCCATCCTATGTCGACCTGGTTGATTGCGGACCCCTGGTTGACATGAAATGTTGTTAATGTAATGAGATATATAATCATCATATTTCTAGATATCACTTGATGTGGAAATGGAAGTGAATTTTGTGTGGAAGTGTAAACTTGTGTGAGCAAGTATAATTCAATGGGAGTTGCATCTCAACCATTGTATGCCAGTATTAGAAGATAATAAGGTGTGTAGGAGAGTGTCCGATGCAAGCTCGTATCTTGTGTAAGTTGTGTAATCAGCATTGAAATTCCAAAATATTTATCTTTATAATTTGGTAGGACTGGTGTCTTACCTATTGAGTTGGTGCTCAAATATTTGTATTGGGGATTGGTGTCTCCAATAGGTTGGTGCCTACAAATATAGCAGGGGGTTGGTGTCTCTAGTAGTTCAATTCCTACTTCATGATTGTAAATCATTTATTATTTCTATGAGGCTACATTTTGACAATAACTCCAAGAAAATTTTCTCACTATGGTTTTTTCCATTCTGGGTTTCCACATATACTTGGTGTTTATTTTGTGAATGTATGTATGTGTCTTGCTTGATTGATAGTAGCTACTTTGATTTGTGTTTGATGATACTTGTTGAATTAAAAATAATTAAATAGGTTTGATAATACCGATCCATTCCCCCCTCTCAGTATATTGTGTGCCCTTCAAGGGTTGTGTCACTAAGCCTCTCTTAATTGAGACCTCTAGTGGAAATTGTATAAAATGATATCAAATATTAGGTTATAAATTTGTGATTTTTGGCTCCATGGTAGAAGTTCCTATCTAGGATTATGACAAGAGATTCATAGTAGTGGGAGCGCTAAGGTTACAAATGAAGGTGAAATCTATAAGTATCAATTCATAGAGGAAAGAGAAAAGAAAAAGAAATAGTGAATGGATATAAATATGGGAGGTTGTAGATAACACAATATTCAATCCTAATCTAATTATTTAAGGGTGGAGTTGTGAGGTGCTATTTTTGACAAAAATGTATTGATTATAGCTAGTCAAATACAAAGGTATAGAATCAACAAAGAAATAGTGAAGGAATACAAAGGTGGAAAGAGGTTTTAGATAATGAAAGATTCAAGTCTAGTCTAATGATTGAAGGTTGAAGTTAAAAAGTGAGGGTTCTTTAAAATATTGATACAATATAGTCAAATAAAAATTCTCTAGTAAGTGCATCATAAAGGACATTGGGTAGAAGGTGTATAGGACTCTAGTAGACTATTTTTTAAATTTATATTTGTCAATAAAAAATAATGGGAACATATTATATCATACATTTTTTTGGGAAGAAGGTGCATAGGAAATGTTTTCTCCAACATGAATAGATGGTTCTAGAGAACATGACATGAAGAAAGCCAATTATAAATCAAGGTGAAGATCATGAACATGAAGGCTAGAATAATCAATATATAAATGGTTTTGTTACAGGAGCAGGAAACAAGAATGTAGCAAGAGGAGGATGTCATGTCTAAGCACACATACTCTTGGGAAAAAAATATCTTGAGGAGCTAGTATTGTGGGTGTTGGTGATCATGGAGTGTGATTTTACATAAAAGGATCTTGAAGACATATAGAATGTATATTTCATAGAGAGTCCAGGCTATATGATAGTGCTATAGAATAATGATTTTATCTCTAGGAGTGGAGATAGCACAAGGGTAGGGAATGGGTACATGAGAGGAAAAAGGTTGTTAAACTCCTAGCTTACATGGTGCACCAAAAAACACAACTAGAGTGGTTAAAATTGCTATATGCCAAGAAACATGATGATGCATGCAATAGAATCAAAGGAGTTAAGAAAAGGAAAAATACAAACATATAAAATTGGATGCATCAATAATATAAGGGTTAAACCACTAGGTGAAGGGAATACATAAGAGGAATCATAATTTATAGCTATAAGAGAGTAGTATACTCTAATATTATTGAAGAAAGAAGTGTTTCTAAGAAACTAAAGGTGGAAAAATCTAAGGTTTTATAACTATAAATAGAAATATGTTTGGAGGTAAGGAAGTTGGAGAAGGATGATACGTATAGTGGAACATGGAGGAGACGTTGGAATGTTGGAGAGAGCTAGCTAAGCCACATCAATGAAAGCACTACCATGAGGTAGTTAGGTATATAATAAGATATCCACAAGAATTCATTGATATATATGTATGGGGATAATTTCAATGCCACACATAAGAAAGATATCCTAGAGGAAGAGGGTGGAGAAATGGAGTATACGGTGCTACAATAACTACCGATAAAATTTAGGTGCATCATGGACAAGGACACAAGGAGAGGTCACATGGTTTTCTTATACAATACATCAAGGAGGAGAAGGCGTGAGTGAATCATGCACCTTGGGAAGACAAGTTGAGAAAAGGATGGTATTGAAGTAAGAACATGGGAGAACACAAACACCAATTTCAAATAAACTTGTTAGGAAATATTGCATTCAACCCACAATGTTAATCCATTTCCTACATAACCCATCAGAGATAAACATGCATACAAGTAACCAAAATGCATAGATAAAATAGACAAGCCATAAGATAACACAAGATATACCTTGGGAAAACCCTCAAGAGGGAAAAACCTAGCCTCCAAAATCATCCATACTCCATCATATTATTCAACAATAAATCAATACAAGAGTTACAATGAATACCTCTGAAGCATCAAGCCCTCCAATGCATTCCCATGTCTCCAAGCATGAATCCACACATCCCATGCCATGCTTCACAAATGCACTCCTCAAGAAGACTCAATAATGACAACCATCCCACTCAACCAACATATACCACTACACATGTGTTTGTTTTTATAGACACAAGCTCACACAAAATACAACTAGTGGTAAGGTGAAACCATGTACTACAAAACCATGTGAATACAAAACCACTAACCCCTTATTTAATATTGGGTACTAAGACAACAATTTATTTAATATTTCCCTAATATCAAATTATTATCACATGTCTCCCACACATTAAATAATAATAAAATGTTACAATACAACATCAAGTGGTCCCCAAATAATTATCTAGTGTGATTATCCATACCACCAAGGTGCATCACAACTAAATAATTATTTAATTACAATATTATAATAAATAATTTTATGCAATGGTGTACAACACCATACCCAACATTCTCCCACTTGTATATATTGCATAAGGGATCAATTAATGAAATGCATCGTCATAGCCATACATGAAACCACATGAATCTCCACAATTCTCTCTTGCTCCATCAAGATACTTGCAATAAGAACAAAGTGACCACCATCTCAAGCAATAACTCCTCTCATCCTCCAATGTGCCACCTATGGAAGAAAAGGAACATTTCAAGGTGAAGATCCACCAATCCATGAGCACAAGCATCAAATCCAAGCGATAACAAAGGCTCTAACCAAGCTTTTTTCAATTGAAAAACCCACATGATCATAAATAGCATCCACAACACACACTAATGCATCCAATCATCCATGCCTACAAGGTATCAATACATTAGAAAAATCATGCCAAGAACATATGCAACCTGTAAACTACAACCACAAGCTCCTTGTATCAAATCTTTCAATGAAGAACATACATATCCAGGAACTCCCACTGCATCTAGGTAATGTCAAAACATATCAAGTATACTAATCAACACTATATCAAGGTGTGATAAGTTGATGAGGGCGCAACCCGAGACACAGAAAATAACCCACAAACAAGAGAATAATTTTATTATTCAGAAAATGGAGCTTCTTACATGCAGAGGATCTCAAATCCCCAAGTTCTACAACATATACAAGCTACAGAAAGCTACAGATTAACCCTTTCGCAATATGCGAGCTTGTCCCCAAAAAGTTACCCAAAAATTAGAAAACCCGCCCATAAATAGAGCTCCTCATTAGTTTGGAGCCAAAACAATATTCAAATTGAGTTTAGGCGGTTTGGCGCCGAAAATTTACAACATGAAGTTCAAATTTGGAAAGGGCATTTGCAATGGTAACTTCTAGAAAGTGTGCCAACTTCGCGGGGCCATAACTTTTGATCCAGGACTCCGATTCGCGAACCGTTCGAACCGTTGGAAAGCTCTCGAAGTCAAGAACGCGCTCGAAATCTGCTACGCCAATTTTGGCAAGTTTTGGGGCTGATCCGGAAGCTCTAAGTGCCTCAAATCCCACTCGGAAGATTTTCAGGTGCAAATCTGGGCAACAAAAATTGCAATATCTTTCCACCCAGGAAGAGAAAATAAAAACCGTGAATTGGGAATTTTATTATGACAAAAAGGGTATCCAAAAATGTAAAAACATCTGAAAAAGGATAAACTTGAAATTTCACTATTTTGGGTGATGCAAGATTGCCCTTACACCACTGGATGCTCCTGCATCAGACACCCAGGGTAATTTGATAAGTGACCCGGCCACGCCTCGTGATGGTTGAGGAAAACCCAACCTGGCCAACCGCTTCCTTAGATA
>VDFB02000017.1:359620862-359763436 GCA_007258455.2 Sequoia sempervirens
GTGTACATCATTTTGCATTCATAATAAAAGAAATATTTTTGTTTTTCATTTGTCTTTAAAATGCATTGAAATCCACGTTGTAGGGTTTGGAGGGGTGTTTTTTGCTTTCTAGGGAAACTTTGAAGTACTGTTGTACCGAGCTCTTGTGACAACTTTCTGCTTTTGTTCTCATATTCTTAACCTGATTCTGAGCAGATGTGTTACCAGAGTATTTGCAACACTTGAATTAACAGTTCTGAATATGGTTTTGGAAAATCATTCACTCTAAAGTAAAAAAGTTAACATGATTTATGTAGGAGATGAGATTGGAATGGATGAAGGCACTGTTGTACTGAGCTTTTGTAACAACTTTCTGCTTGTGTTTTCATATTCTTAATCTGATTCTGAGCAGATGTGTTACCAGAGTATTTATACCACTTGAATTAATGGTTCTGCATATGGTCTTGAATGTTCCCAATAATGATGGCTGTCTACATGTGACTTTGAATAGCATTCAGAAAATACTAATTAGCTTTCCCAGCTTCAAGTGGCTACTTAAGTTCTACATTTGTAGCTCTCAGGTCATATCCATGTTATTTATTGTATTTAGCCACTGTGAGTCATTTTCTGTTTTGAATGTGCTCTGCAGGACTGATGAAGAAGATTTCCTCAGTCAATTGTGCAAAGTATCTGGCAAGCTTTTGAAGGTATTCTACTTGGAATGACAGTTCAGCTGTGACATTGAAATTTCAATCATTACTATTACATAATTAGTGTTTGTTTGACTGGGGAAATTGCCTCATCTTTTTTTGTTTCCTTACAGGGTGGAGAACCAGATTTGATGACTGCTGCAAAGATGGTTCTTCATGATTGGCAAAGGGGAAGGATTCCTTTCTTTGTACCTCCTCCAGAAGTTGAAGATCGCAAAGCTAATGAGCTTTCAGGTGAAATTCCTCCTGTCAGTGACAACACTGAAAAAGTATCCAAGTCTAAAGAGGTAGGTGAAGACGCTACAGTAAAGGCTATTGCAAACATTGTTGCTAACCAGCAACTTAGAAAGGTTCCAGTGCAACAGAACTTCTTTAGCCATGAAGATGAGAGAATTGGAGATGATAAAGATGGTGTATATGCGGAAAGTAATGATGTTACTAATTTGTCTGAATTTGCCAATTCAAATGATCAAACTCAAGATGCTAAAGCAGTTCAGGTAAGTCAAGAGGGTATGTCAAACATGAAAGACAATGATGATGAGGAGGAGCCATCTCTTACATGGGAAGAAGTATTGGAAAGTGTGAAAGCTAGTATGGGTGCCAAGAGTTCAACATCAGGAAATGTGGCTGACGTCAGTGGGTAAAGAAATTCTATTTTTGTTTGAAGACAAAGTTGAATCTATGCAGTTTTTTCAAGTTATTTATTAGTCCCTGACCTAGCAGGTTAACTCTTGTGATGGGTAAGTGATAACTAGTGGTTATTCTTATTAATTTCTAACCAATCAAAATTTTGTATTATTTATTTATCAGCATAACATTTGTTCATTTAATGAGAACATGTGAATTTGTTAATCAAGAGAATTATAAAATCAATTATTTAAAATGCTATTGGCTTAATCATTTGGGATCTTATTACAACCTTCATGTGAATCAAGAAAAACGGTAACATCAATAAAGATTGCAATGAATCTGCACCTTACATGCAGTTTAAGCTCTATGGAGTGCACGGCAAGCTTTTGCACCTTACACATTTGGAAATTTGGGCTACTTAAGTGAATGCCATAATGTATATGTGACAGAACCATGGATTGTTATTCCTTTCCTTGGATGACATGGTTTGATTGTAAATTGTGACTGGGGCTTCCTTAGATTGTAATTCAAGTTTGGTTTTCAAACAACAGATGATCCTTGTTCTGGTGCATTTCCTTAAATGGCGTTTGGTGTTTGGCATTTTCTTTTTCCTTCACATAATTTCAGTCTGCATTTCCTTGACATGGTGAATGTTTTGATGCTGTCGTTTTCTGAAGTTTCTTCACATTGTATTTCTTCCATTTGGGCATCATATATCTGCAATCCTTTATACATAACTTTCTTCAACTATGAAATAATGGGAAATAGTGGTGGTCGTGCTGTTTTGGGTTAGCAATCAGGTTTCTTGGCACTGGGAGGTGAATTCAAGGGATTCTGTGGTAAGATCAGAGGTCCAGTTATAGTAGTTTGTGAATTGCAGGGAGGGTTGGGGCTTTTTTGTGCTTCTGGTCAATTCTCCTATCAATTTCAGCCAAATTTGTGGTTTTGCTGGACTAGTAAATATATCCCTGCAATAGGCAAATTTAATATCATTGTTATGTGACCCAGGTACATCCCTTATTCAAGGCACATTTGACTTCAGGACAGTATCCTTGTTCACAATGGATTTCAAATTTGACTGAATGTAGGTACTGCTTACAAGTTTTATTTTGCAGAAATTAAGTTTGACCTGACTGCTCACATTTAGACAGAATGGAAAAACCAATTGAACTTTTAGCTGGTTCTAAACGCTGTAAAATATGTCAAATCAACTAGGGTAGCAGTTTCAACCTCTTCATCTTTGGACCCGAGTTAGCAAGTGTTCTGCAAAAGATTTGTGGATGTGGAAAACTGAATTAATTCAAATATTCTCTTTGTAATTTTGTGATTTTGATGTTGGTAAAGTCATGTATAGAAACATTTCTCTGAATCCAATCTCTGTTGCGTTTCTCATTGCTCTCTCGTTGGAACGTTATATAGATAACGGGGAATATAGTATTGTAGAACCACGAGGGTGTCAGTATGGTACAGGTGCCCCCGGTTTATTGTTATGAAACTTATTATGTTGATCCTCCATGCTCAATAATAATGTTGATCAGCGAAAAACAGATTTGAACGAGGATTCTTTTCAATGGTTATTGTTTTGTAATTACTATCCAATACATAAGCTTTTAAGCCGGAATATTTTCTGCTGCTTTAGGACATGCATTGCATCTATTTTTGTAGAGGAATATACGAAAATAAATAAGGGTTTCGATTCCTGATCTATATAATTAATAGCAGGCTCACTTTTCCTGCTTAAAGTCTGCCCGTCCAATTCAGATTGGCTTGCCTGGTGGCCACACTTGCTTGTTTGTGTTGCTTACTGCTCGCTGCGGTGGAATGCAATTTGCTCGGCAAAAAGTTTTCATGATAGTAACGTTTATTAGCAGCTTGCATTGTCGTTGCTTATTAATAATTGTCTGCAATCGACTGGAATTTAAGCAGGGTCCTCTGTTGATAGGGATTTGTGCATTTATTTGCACTTCAGACATTGAGTTTTGGTGATCAGTGCAATTTTTTCACGTCTTTGACCTTCAAATGCTCTTAAAAAATCTAAGACGAGGTTTATATATTTTCTTAAAAGAAAAATCTAATAATATTATTAGATTCTCATGAATTAAATGAATGGTTTGTAAAATCATGTGTTCACTTTTTAAAAATATCTTTTCCTGAAATATTTTAATACACTTGTCTGAAATTGTTTTGGACTCAATGATAAATAAGTCAGGTTTGAAATTATGATTTGTTTCTATTTAAGGTCGGCATCAACGGTAATCACTTGTTACAATATTTTTAATTATAATCAAAAATTAAACTAGCAAATTGCATCCAGTGTGCAATGGGTACCAAGAAGTGTGGAAAGTCAATTAAGATAAATTTTGATCTCTTTTTGTAATATATAAAACTATTTTAATCATTTTATGTAAATAATAGTTTTATTTTAAAATATAATATATAATAATAGGTATAATTAAAATATAATCCACATTTCATATAATAATTTAAAAAATCAATTAAAAAAATTTATTAATGATATAAATAAAATCAATTTAAAATTATAATTTAAATAAAATTAATATTAAAAATTAAAAATTAATTAAAAAATTATTAATGATATAAATAAAATCAATTTTAAAAAATATTAATGATATAAATAAAATCAATATAAAAAATTAAAAGTTAATTTAAGAAATTATTAATGATATAAATTAAAAAATCAATATAAAAAATTAAAATGAAAAACTGCCTGCGCAGTACTTGCAGTAGGTACTGCCTGGTAGGCTGCCAACAGGGTACCCTGCAGCATCGTCAGTGCAGCTGGCTCTGCACAAAGCCTTCGGGCTTTAAAAGTACTTTAATTTTTTGTCAGACAAAACGACAGGTAAAAGTGTAAAAAATCTTGAATGACTGAGATTCGTTTAATGGCAAGCAAGTTGATATTAATCATTGATCGGTACTTTTTAGCTTTGTTTTGTTGAAATAGGATATGCTTGCGTAAAAATCTCAAATTTAAAATAATCTTAAAAATATATGTATTTAATTTTAATATATAATTAGATCATATTTTATTGCTATTAAATTGAAGAATTGACATTTATGTAGCTTAAAAAATTGTGTTTATTCACAATGACATTGAGTTTGATTATCAATTCAATTTTATAACAAGTCTTTGACCTTCAAATACCTTTGGAAAAAAGGGTTTGGCAAAAGGGGGATAATTTTAGATAAGGTTCATATTTTTTAAATGGAATCTAATTTATTAGATTCTCATGAATTAAATGAATTGTTTACTTTTTAAAAATATTTTTTTCTGGTGTTTTTTTTGCATTAATGATAAATGAGGCGAGTTTAAAATTACGATTTGTTATTGGTTAAGATCAATATTAATGTTTATCGCTTGTTCTGCTACAATATTTTTAATTCTGAACAGAATAATTAGAAAAATCTCACATTTAAACAATCTGAAATAATTTAAAATCTTAAAAATAAATGAACTTGATTTTAATATACAATTCCAACCAATGTTCTTGTTATCTTGAAGAAAAACAAATTTTAAAACTACATGATAAATGCATTGCACTATGTCAATTCTTTGCTATAGACTATTAAGAATATTAAGTGTTATATTCTTTGTATTTTATCAATATATCTAAATAACATTTTTTTGTTATAAAAATAGTTTTCTTTGTTGCAAGAGCAAGAAAATGCAGCTGGATTGAAACTATACTTCTTTGTTTCTTACAATAGAAATTAACTAGAATTAGGCTCTTTGACTAATAATTTATAAGTTCATAGTAATGTGTCTCCTAAATTTCATTTGTGATACTAGTGGCTAGTCTTTACCTTAATAAAAGTTGCAATTTATTTTATTTTTTAATAGCATTGGTGATAACTACTACCGACTTAGATGTAGTATAAGATTTCAATTGTTTGATTGTAGGATTCACCTATAAATAGGATATTAAAGATGGTTGATGCATATTTTCAAGTATTACAATATCGTAAGTATCAAACTTCTTTTAAGGAGAGAGTTGAAACATTTATTTTTTTAATTCATTTTAAGTAATATGCTAAGAGAAAATTTCATATAAACAGTAATTCTCATCTCTCATAATATCTTTCAATCTTAACCTTTTTTTATATTTTAATTGATTTTTTTTACATAATTTCTTATTTAGAAATTAATTTTTATTTGACTTTGACCAACAAATAATTTTTACACATTTTCTTATATTTTTCACCATTATCGATCTTTAAATAATGTTTTGTGAGTTTTATAATTTTTTGATTGTAACATGCTTCTGTATTGATTTAAAAAGATATTACAATTCAGTTCAATTTACTGTCAAAAGGATGACTAGAGCAACCCTAGAACCATTCATATCAAGACCAGACGCAGCTACTCTTCCTCCCAAACGGTCCAAGACCCTTCTACTATACTCAGACCCCCATAATCTACCAACCTAAACCACGAGAGAAACCCAAGCATTCAACAACAAAAGACTACACCAAACAGAACCAAAGAGTAAAACGAACTAGTCACTTCTACCCATTAACACGCTGTCAACAATCAAGAAGTCCCTGAAAGACGACTTAATCCACCCACCAGATTTGGCTCCAGAAAGAGATGGTGCTTTAGGAATATCAACCTGCAATGTGCTCGTTCGTGATGCCTCTATAAAGCCTCACCTTTAATATCCAATAGGAAAGGATACCATTTAATCCATGCACTAGGAAGCAAAGCTCGCTGCAAGTCTCGAGGCCGCAGAATCCCTACACCCAGTTTGGCGATGATTATGACATCCATAGCTCCCTCCAACAAATTATCCCATACCAGCTTCCTTGCCATGAGTAACACCATGGCCTTTGACACCTCGAAGTCCAAAAGCGCAGCTAGAAATCGTGTCGCAATGTCTGCATTCGTCTGCCATC
The DNA here is from genome assembly GCA_007258455.2 of Sequoia sempervirens. Taxonomy (NCBI): domain Eukaryota; kingdom Viridiplantae; phylum Streptophyta; class Pinopsida; order Cupressales; family Cupressaceae; genus Sequoia; species Sequoia sempervirens. Next base: position 359,627,096 of record VDFB02000017.1, read on the forward strand.
CATCTACTGAGTTCATGAATTCTTCACCCAAAAGCAATTTTGCCACTCCCAACACCAATTCATCCCAAACCTTGAACACTGATTTCAAACACCCATGCTGAATTCTCTAATAAAAGTCCCACAACTTCCTACCAGACGACAAAAAAAATTGTCTTCATCATTTTGAATGATGAGAATGAGGGATGTCAAAGGCATTAAGGAAATTTAACACTATTTCTAGAGTTGGCATCCCATCAACTACGAAATCCCACGCCACCCCGTCCTTCGACAAGACGTGCCATTAATGCAACCAAATGGATGACCTATGCACTCCCCCCTCCACCTTCCAACATTTACTTCTCACCGCCACCCTGCTTTTCCATGCCATCCAAGCCTATGTCGTCGTCCATGTTCCCACGACAACACCAAAACCGAGACCACCCACTTGGCAGTCGTGGAGAGTTTTATAATTTTTTTAATTGAATACATATGAATTAATTTTCAAATGCATTTCAATGTAGGCCCTTATGTGACATTTGTTTTACTTACTAATGCAGTCAAATTTAACTAGGTACATAAGGTGTCACATTAGTCAATTGTTGTGGATTTAGATGGATAAATGAGTTGGTCTTGTGTGATTTGAAGAGGGGTTTTAAAATGGTTGACTAAAAATGACAATGTTGGTCAACATGAGCCTCATCATCACTAAAAGCATAAGATACACTTAATTGTCATCGATAATTGTAAATTTGAAGAAACAATATATATTTAAATAGTGATTTTTGTTGCTCTTCCACCCCTCCTCTAGATACTTCTAAGTTACATGTGCATGACATGTAGTGAAAACCATACCCCCCTTTATGCAAGGAAGGATTTTTAATTGTAAGATTATAATTTCAATCTCCTTAGGGTCTTTTCAAATCTTTTGAGCCAACATCTTATGACAATTTTATTTAGTGCACCATGCAATTCATGTCCAAATTCTTAGGACATGTCCTTTTTTATTATCAAAATGCATTGTAAATGCATTCTAAAAATATAATGTCACTAAGTAGGTTGTTAATTCTAGTGAATTGCTATGCAAGAGTTGTTGGGGTCTTTCTATATTTATTTAAACCATCTTTTGTGGGAATTGGTTTGATGCCTCTAATGTTATAGAGGTAGTAGGCAATGATCATGTAAGCATCCCCATAATTTGAATCTATTTTTTTTGGAAAATTTATTTGATTCATTACATATTTTATCAATCTTTTAGCATAAAAGTCCAATAGGGGAGATGATCTAATAGTTGAGTGGGGAGTGAAATTGTGTGTGCATTAAGAATTAAAGGATCATTTCTTTTTAAATTAATACCTATTATATGTAAAGTTTTTGATCAAGGGTAAATAGGTTTTGATAGGACCCTAAATCCCAATTACAATAAAAGTGTCAATTGAAAAACTAACCTACAACCATACAACATAAAGCTAATGACTACCAAGTCATTTTGCAACATATCTACAACCAAGCTACCTTTTGGAAACAACTCAAACTTACACAATACCTAACTCTTTCCTTGCAATTTGCACCCCCAAAGCTCGAGGATGTGATTTTAAAATAAATTTAGGAAGACCTTTCTTCCTTCTTTTAACAATTATCCCCAACACATCATTATCTAGTTCCACCAAGTGTGGAGAGAAGGGAATCCTCCACTGAAGCTGCAACCAAGGACACCTCATGCAATGAGCGAGGGGGTCCACTTGGAGAGATTGCACATATCTCCACAAAATTCCCAAGAATGAGTCTCCCTTCATAGCCCTTCGCTAGCATAATGAGAACCAAAGTCAAAGAAGTCTTAGTCAATTCAAAAGGTAAAGTCCTAACCAACAAAATAGCCTGAACTACACTCAATCAAGGGACACCATCTCAAAAGACACCATTATGGTATTATATGTAAAGTTAATTAGTAATAGTTATAGTTATATCATGTTATATCTAGTAGATAGATTAAAAATACTTTTTCTTATTAGTATTAAAATAAATAAATTATAACTATATACAATAGTATATATTTGTACATTCTCAATATTGGGATATGTTTTATCTGGTTACATGATTATACAAAATAGGTAACTAGTATAGCTAGTTATATAAGATGGAAATGGATGAAGTACTTCATCAATATATTTCAATTAATGAGAGAAAATTAATTACAAATTCCATGATGTACAAGTGTAAAAAAATATTATTGGTTGGTCTTTGGTAGGAAGCATTAAGGAAGGATGTGAATGCATTTGTGTATAATTGTGATAAATGTTACAAATTTGGTCCCAATAAATGCAATGAAATGCCACTTATGCTTATACTATCTTATAATCCCTTTGATAAATGGTCCATAGATTGTTGGTCCTATTCACCCATCTACATGGCATAGTGGTGCATATTTTATTGTTATGACTATAAATTATCAAACTGGGTGGGATGAGGCAACAAGGGACTATGAAACTAAAAATAACGTGCAATTCATTTTTAAGAATAACATTACTCGATTTGGTATCTATTTGAGTTTAGAAAGTGATCAACACGCCAATTTTATTACAGATGCTAGTTAAATTTAATTGCATGAATCATGGTAAAACCTCATTGAAGTACTTCATATCATCCTCAATAAATATATTAATAAAATATTTAAATAGAATCTTTGGGAATATCTTACTCAATATATGTGATTTTGGGTGCAAATATTGGGATGAACATGTCCCTTGAATGTTATGGGAATATCACATTACTTTTAAAAAGTTGATACAATACACACCATTTTATTATTATATAGAAAAAAAGTAGTTATGTGAGTTGATTTTCTAGTTCCAAATCAAGATTGTACAAGAATAAGTGGCATGATGCAAGAATCACAGGGTATGCAGACTAATACACACATGCATGAGGCAAGAATCACTAGAATTCATTACTATTGTGGAAGGGGCACTCACTTGACAAAGGTGTGATGGTAAACCAAAGGCAAACATCAACCACCCCATGCCACTTTATATCATAGTGTGATTAATAAAAGGCACAACATGATGTGCAAAATCCCCAAAAAGTATACACTAGAATGACACTATCTCAATGTGTCTACATAATAAGAAGTGCATATAGTGGAAACCCATAACGTCCAAAAAAGGACTACATATTGAAAATACAATTATATGATAGAAAAAGAGGAAAATGATAGCACTATGATGTACATAAAAAAACATGCACTTGAAAAAAAATTAACACACAAAAAGGAGTCCAGATGCAGAAGATATGGCCTGTCGAAGTCTCCAAAACGAGAACTAAATAACAACATTGAAAAAACTGAATTTTGGAAAAACCAGAAGTCCAAATTGGAAAATACCTACACCCTTGCGAAGAGCATGAAATTCTATCGCATTTCAAAAAAAATTGCAATGGAAAAGATCACCATATGGCCGACATATGGCCTCTGGAATATTAGGTACAAAACTGAAAAATCCCAATGGAGAGGGGCTGAGTAGGGCAAAAAAAGAATCCTTTACCAAATTTGTCAAAAATACCTCCAAAGATAGAGGTCTGCCAATTTTAGTGTGTCGATAAAAAAAAAATCTCCTCTAGATACAATGATTTTTGTTTTATTGCAATTTTTTTTTACAAAAAAGGAAAAAAATTATTTTAAATTGAAAAAAATGCCAAAAAAAAATTATGGTAAAAAATTAAAAAGGTGTGAGGGGCCAACCTCATGCCCAACCCCATGGTGGGGGGCCCTAGGGGGCCAGGTAAGCACGCGCCATTGGCGGCGGTAACCCCGAGAACTCCCTCTCCCATGTGGGATGGGGTTCGGGCATGCCACCATGTTGTGGAAGAGTGAGGTACCTAGGTACTTACCCAAAAAATTTAATATAAAAATTTAGTGCTAAGAAAAACCTCTGACCGAGGTTTTAAAAGCCACTATTTTATTTTTTATTTTTATTTATTTTAAATTGTAGGAAAAATTTAATATTTTTTGGAAAATTGTTGCAATGATTAGCATCTTTGGGGTAGTACAACCTTACATTTTTTTGCCTCGCAAGCTCATGACTTCGAAAATGCGTCGAATTATATATCAAAATTAGATCGTCGACCTCTTAAACACAACCATGAGGTTCTTTTTGGCTCAAAATTTTCTAAAATCATAGCTACACTCGGATCCTAAAAAAAACAATTGCTTCAAATCCTTGTAGATCGACCTCAAGAGCCCAAATTAGGCCAAAAAGCCAAAATCTAACTTTCTCGATAGCTTTGGATCCAACGACAAGGTCTGTTTTAGGCCAAAATGCACTGAAAATTCACCCACCTCCAAAATTTGCAAAAAATAGCAAAGGGGATTTAGATTTGAAGCTTGCAACCCTCGTTGAAGAAATAAAATCTCATAAATCGAGAAGGGTTGGCTAAATCCACACACTCACGATACCATGTTGGTGGCAAAGACATGAGCCACATGATCAAACAGCAAGCAAAGACACCTTCCATGCAAGAGATCTGCAAGCAAAGAATTGCAATATTCCTCAACAAGAAAAAGCTACAGAGTGCAAGAGACTATCAAATGGTAAATTTTTTTGAGAGAGATAATACAATGAGGGTTGAGTGCTATATAGGAGCAACCTTAGATGAGAAAGGGATTAGATCAGGACAAGTGTCAACATCCCATGCGATGAGACATAATGATCTAATAATAGCCTACTTTAGTTAACATAGAAAAACACTTAGTTAAGCTGAATAAGGAGCCTCCCTAACTTTTAGCTTAGCAAGTGCATGAGAATAAATTAGACTAATAATCCAGTGAATTAGTAGAATTTACCTTTAATGCATGATTACCTATAATAGTTCTACTGGTGGTTCCACTTTTCATGCCGTCTGTTGATCTTGTCCTTAATGCTCTTCTACAAAACATGGGATGTATGCAAAATTAGCTGGCGAACTTGGCCAACTCATTCTCCCAGCCTATGTTTCAACCTTTCTGTCATCACAGTCCTTTGTCTATTACCATTATAAACACTCCTATCCCTTAAGGGGTGGAGATTTCAAAGTTTAAAAAGTATAGTGGTTGTGGGGATTTGCAAACACATGTCTTGTCCTTTAATGCCATGTGTGTTGATTTCTTCTATAATGATGTACTCTTGGAAAAAATATTCCTGCATTCTCTCAAGGATGCCAATTGGGAATGATACTGCTCCTTGCATGATAATTCCATTTTCTCTTTTGATCAGCTAGTTAATCAGTTCCTCCATTAGTTCTAGGCCAACATCGGGTCAAAGATCGCATTTGTTGATCTCATCCGATGCAAGCACAAAGCTCATGGGAAGGTAATTGATTTCATAGCTTGATATTAGGCCCTATTTTCTCAAGTTTCTTATCCATTACCTGATTCCAATGTGCATAAAGTATTCATCAGAAACTTGTAGCCAATGTTGCAAGATAAATTTCTCTTAATGAAATATCCATCCTTTGTGCATCTGGGTGTCACCTTGCGAGAGTACCAACAACTAATTGTCTAGTATGAGGATTCATCCTTGCACTCCCATTAGGATGGCTGGTTAGTAGTGTCAGTCTTTGGAAAATCTAGAAAGAACAAGGTCATGGAAAACATGGTTTCTGTGCTCATTAATAAAAATGCAACAGGATGAAATAGAACATTTACTAAATTATCAGAATCTTATAATAGTTTCTTGCAAAAACTTTTGAAAGATAAATAATAACTTTAAAAAAAATTTCAACCACTGTTTGAGCCGTATCCTCAATGGTACGATGCCCAAAGGTTTTGCCAATGCCACAGAGTCTTTGGACATGACACCGAGAGATGTGTTCTCCCATGTCATGTGATTCAAGATTGTATCGATGAATTTTTTTTCAGCTGGATAGTACAAAAAAACCTCGAACAAATTTGTAGTGAAGTCGAATAGCTAGCTATAGATCTACATAGATCCATTTCTATCACATTCTGCTAATTTGGTTGCTCTGTCTTCTTCATCTTTTGATTTCACCCCATTCGAGTATGCGAATGTAGTCTCATTCACTCATATTCTTGCTTTAGAGCATGTGACTATCACTCCTGACACTACATTTACTTCACATGATCTGCCTCTAAACAAGGAGCTCTCTTCGCTATACGTTCCCACTCATATCAATGCTAACATCATAATAGGCATTATGGTTGATCCTTCACGCTGTGTGAACGTCATTACAAAGGAGACCCTTTTTATTAACAACTTACATAAGGAGAAATATGATGAGTTGTAGGATACCCTTCGTACACACGATGGATTCTATATTGCACCTATTGACACTATTTCTTTGTTGGACCTGGTAGGACCTAAGGCTTTGGAAGTCTCATTTGTTGTGATTCCTGAGTTTGACTTATTCAAAGTGAGGCTAGGCCTTCCATGGATAGCCTCCATGAATGCAGTCACTTCAATAGCCCACAAATGTCTGAATTTTCCCCATGAGGGTCTGTGCATACTGTCCATGATACTGGATACAAATCACTAGTATTGTGTGGGGGCTCCTCCCTTGACCATTTTTGGCCCACCCCAGTTGGAACCTACCTCCTAGGGGAGATCTTTTATATAGAGCTTATTTTAGATACAAGACTAGGGCTCGACATTCAAGGGTGGTTTTCCATCGTTTCCTTTTGTTGTTTATTTGAAAGCCTCCTTGCATGCGCAACAACAAGCTTCATCTTCTGTCCCTCAAAAGGGGAAGGAAAATCTTGCTCTTGCCCTAGGGCCTTCCCCTTCTTTTGTTGCTTCTTCTTTTGGCACCTTCTGCTTCTTCTTCCTAGCATTTGGTGGCATTTTCTATTCATCCTACTATGCTTGGCACAGGAAAAGGAAAGGTGCCCATGCCGTGGAAGTCAAAGCCTCCAATTTTGTAGCTTCCTATTTTACCCATGGTGCCTCGACCCACCCTGTATGACAAGGGGAAGCGTTCCCATGGGGTTGTTCCTATGTTTCATCCTCCACAACCTCCACCTATTCCTCCACCTTCTCTTAGGGTGGGAAATGAAGGAGCGATCAGAGACATCTGTCTCTGTTTATGCTGTTCCTCCTCCTCCCGGCTCCTTCGGAGTTCACCTCTCCACATTCAAAGGTGGCAGTTTGTGGAGGTTGCTTAATTGACGAGGCCCCCAAATTCTTCTCACATCACCTTTTGGTGCCCTGGCCGTACAGGTGAAACTGCACGTCTTGGCGTAGCATCGACAAGTATCTAGCTAAGGAACTACAACTTTGCAAAAAATGGGGAGGAGCCCTCTTGTTTCTATCTCTACGCTCCATCGTTTCTAGTTCTTATTGCTTCCTATCTTTTCCTCTGCTAGATTTACCATCCACCTGCTCCTTTGCTTAGGCCGGTAGACCTTGATGAACCTCCCCCTAAAAGGGTGCAATTGTTCATTACTCCCTTGGTGGTCCTCCTCTTACTTCTATTCCTAATATTCCTCCTTTCTCATAGCCCATTGACATGCCTTTTACAAAGGTGGTGTCCTCTGTGGCTTTGTCTCCTTATCCCTCTTCTACTTTAGTTGTGAGGATCCCATCTTCTCCATTGAAGCGCAAGTCAGAGAGCGACCTCGCTTCGAGCAATGGTTAAGAAAGGTTGTCTCCACCTTTTGAGTCTTGTTCTACATTGGCTTGCACCATCCTTGTGATAGAGGTGACCCTCACATCACTATAGATTGCCACTTCCCCTTTACTTTTTCTTGAGAATTAGAGCATTGACTCTCAAGTGTGCTCCCTCTGCGGCAGTTGACGCATGCCACTCACGAAAATTGCATGTTCAACTCGTGGAAAATCTTGAATCTGTCCTCGATCTTTGCAAGGTCGATGGCTTTCGAATCTCATAAGAGAGATCGATAGCCGAGATTCTCGAGGGGGCCTTCTTCCTTATCCTTGTTGAGTTGGTGGTGCTGCTTTTAAACCTCCCTCTCTCCTCATGCTCATCCTCCTCCCCTTACAATGATCTAGATTAGGAGCAGGATGAATTGCTAGTAGATTTGGATTAGAGCGACATCCTCTTCTACATATTTAGATTAGTTTTGTGTGATTGCTTGTGTTCCCCCATGCTTTTCTATATATATATATATATGTTTGTGCTCTTGCTTGGAGGACCCTTTCTACCCTTGTAGGTGCTTGGATACGGGAGAGAACCTCTATTGTAAAATTCTTCTATTTGTCTCATCATTCTTCTATGTGTTGTAAATCTTAGATTTTTGTGTGTCGGGGAGGATACAAAGCGTGGGGGAATTTAGGCCTCTTCCATGTTGACCCAATTTTTCTATTTTTACTTTGTCTTCATGTGCTCTTCTTCACATTTTGATACATTTTTGGGGGTGATGGCAGTTCATATATATATATTATATTCTACATATCTATCTATATCTATGTGCTCTTCATTTCTTCATCTCTGCTTTTTTGCTTCGTGATGTTATGGTTTCTATGTGTTGCCCCTCACATGACAACATTCCACGAATACATCTCGCCATGTATCTCATGCCACATCATCGTTTGTCTTTCTCTTCTCCTTAGAATGACATGTGATCCTTTGCGTAACACACATAATTCTAAGCGGGGCTATCATAAATGCTTAATTTTCAAAAAATTTTAAAAGTTTCAAAATGATTCCTTGATGTCTCATGTCTTATGTCTTATGTCTCATTGTTTAGCTTGAGGGCAACCTAAATAGACCTATTTTTTATTTTCTATGTTTGTCCTACAATGCAGTTTGTAGTAGCCACATGACTATATGCTTGTTGTATGGACTCTAGCCATGCTAGCTATACCTATCAGCATCATCTTTATCTGATCAAATTGTCATGCCTTGTCTATGAACTTTTTCTATCATGTCTATTATTTTTTTATTTTTCACCTAACATGTTTGTCTATAGCTAACACGTTTGTGGTGAGATTACAATTGGCTTTACAAGATAAAAGATCCATGTCCTCTTCACATTTTGATGGATCCCCTTTTATGTTAGGGTATACCAGATTGAAGGACTGCTTCCTCTCTACTTTCAGTATATTCTCTTCAATCTTTTTCTACTTTAGCTCACACATGCTTTAGATACACATGCTCGCTAAAGTGGGGGAAAAATGTTATGGCATAAAATTACACCCTCATGCAATTTCCCACAACACCACCCTTACTTTAGCCTTATAATTCGATAATGCAAAATTTTGCCATCCTAAGCCTTCATTCTCACCCATGCCTTGTCATTTTTTGTTGGTGGGGGAATTTTATCTAGTATGCTTCTGCTCCACGTAGATGTTTGTGCACCGCATGAACGTTTTGATAAGATTCCCGATTCTTGAGATGTTGGGACATTACATTGTCACCTACTCAAGACGTGTAATGCCTCTAAAATCACAGGCGCACCCAGGAATGACTCTTTGGCATGTAATTTGACCATTTCTTCATTCTATTCCTCATTCTCATTTATTCTTGCTACTCGATCTCACATCCAATCTCATTCTTGCTCATTCTCACTTCTTATAACTTCATTTTCTCCATTCTTGCTCCGTACACCATTATTCTTATAGGTTTCAATCTCTTGGCACTACACTCTTGCACAGTCATTTCACATCCTTGAATCTCTCGTTCTTCCTCTTAGATTCACTAAGCTTGTAGTAGGGAGGGTAACTTTGTCATTTCATTGCATTATCGGTCCTATTATTAGGATATATTTGTCTTTACATTTTCTATGTTTGTCTTACTAATTTATTTATCATTATTTCTATATCATGGTCTATCTAGTTGTCCGTGGAGGTGGAAACACCAAAGCGATGGTTTTCCTAATGCAAGCCCCCAAAAAAGTAGCCCCAACATTTTCTCGTTTCTCTGTGTGTGTAGGTTTTATCTGTGAGGAGCTTGTGAGAGGTTGGACCTACCATAAGTTGCATTTCTTTTCCTTCTACTCATCATTTCACATAATGGTTAACTTTTCTATCATTTTAAGTATTCTTCTTGTTGTACTCTCTTTCATTTTACGTATCTCTAGTATTCTGTTTAGTTAGATAAAACCTGCAAACTTTAGTATTTGGGTTGTAAGTAGGTCCCGAGTGTTTTTGGTTACAAACTCTGATCTTTGTCCGTATGAGACACCAACACACCACATAGATGCCAATGTGCTGCATTGTCTTCCTTGGTATGCACTGTTGTCCTCTAGCTGCAAGCCTGTTAGTCTGTTCTTGATAACTCTAAGGCCTGTTCACCTAATTTTTGAAGTCCATCCAGAAAACCAAAAAACATAGCTTAATATTTCCCTTGTCATCCCATCACTTGAGATTTTTTCCTTGAGGTAACCTAGGTCCATTTTCTCCCTACAGAATATTCCCCATCCTAGAGACTCAGGAGTAGCAGATCCCCTCTATTACACTCTAAATATGAAAAATTGAATATTGATTAATAGTTTAGGTTGTTTCATCATGCCACTTAAATTTGTACCTAAATAAGTACAAGTATTATGCCATGTCATTCTCACATATGGTAAAATATCTACTTTTCTTGGAAGACCAAGGTTAGAACATATAAAAGTATTATATTTAGTTGTACACTGATGCATAAAATTTATTCATGAAGGGCTCTTAAAATTACTAGAGGTAGATGTGACCCAAATATAAATTTTATTCAAATTACTTTGGAATCACATATTCCAACTCCAAAGGAACCTTCATAGGAGCATGAATAAGATATTTATGAAGTATGCAAAGAGAGTTCCTAAAAATAAAATTAACATTAGAAGAGGACATCACAAACAAACTACAAAGAGCCTAACAAAGAATACATAATTTTTGAATAAGATAAAGAAAATCATGCTCAAAATAGTACTTGGGTACTAAAGTAATAAGTTGTAATGCATCAAATGCTAATCATTCCTCTAAAACCACAAAGAAAGAAGAAATAAGTTTTGGTAAGAGAAGATGTGCCTAATGTGACACTAGTTGATCATGTGTTTGTAATAAGCATGAGGAATTGTAATTATGAAACATGTGTAAGTCAAAATGTATGTCCCCAACTCAAATCAAGATGATTAACAACAAATTGGTTGTCCTTGCCTTGGTTTACCCAAGAGGAAGAGGACATAGAGCATCATTGGGTAAGAAATGAAGTTCTTGGCTCATTCTAAATTCTAATTTTAAGTTGAGTACACGTATTTTTATGCAACTTAAGTGAACTTAAGTTATTTTAAGTTGGGCATGTCTTTATAGGTAACTTAAAGTGATGCCTAGCCATGGGACTTAAGTTCTCTTTTTATGTACTTAAGTGACATCTTAAAAACATGTGATAATTGGCCTAAGGGGGGCGTGCAACTTCTAGGAGCTGATAAGAAATTTTTTTAGGGTTTTATTGTGAGCCCTTGGATTAAAGAGGTTAATACAGAGGGTGGAGATTAAATAATATTGTTAGGAGTTGTTATATAACACCCTAAAGGCTCATTTTGAAGCATTATGTGATGAAATTTTTTGTTTATTGCTGTTGCAACTTGGCTTGAGGATTTAAACCCTTAAGTATCCCTGATTTCAGTGAGACATATGGGCTCTCCCTAGTTAGAAGAGTTTGTTTTGGTGGAAGAACTCTAGTTTGTGAAACCCTAACACATTGTTTGTTTTGGGCTGCAAGAATTTATTAGGTTTGAAGGAAAAAGTTAAGGAGAATATTAATGTTGGATACTTAGATCTGGGAACATTCACTACTACAAATCAATCATTCTTGAGTTTCCTATGAATGACTGTTAAAGAGAATCAATTTAGACTTAATGTTGGTTGATTTGGGAGCCCAACACCACTTTTGGAGGGTCAGCTAGGGTTAGAAAATATTATGACCCAAATATGGAATATTTTGGTATGAAATCTGCACATTTATTTTATGGAAATGTCTGATATTTAATTCTAGAAATTTATGGGTAGTTATAAGGGTTTAAATTGTTTTTTTTTGAGCATTGTAATAATCAAAATTTTCTATCTTTTAGTTATAAATCTGATCTGAAATCTAATAATTTTTTTTGAGTTGGATTGAAACTACTTAATGCAAATAAATTTTAGATTTATGCCCTAGCTTGTAAAATTTCTTGTTATTAGATTTGTGCCCTAGTTTACAAAAAATATTGTTTCCTTTTAGGAGTCCCAGAGACAATAAGGAATCTGCAAGTTTAATATATACAGGCCATTTTAGAAAGAGTGATGCCAGATGATCCAAATGTCTTAGCTGATGATGATATTGGTCATGAGAGATGAGATAGTTCAGTGTTCTGAATCCTTGCCATTCTTTAACTTTGTCTTGAGTTGAATTGCTTTGCCTCAAATGTCTCACTTCTAATTTGTTGTTGGTTTCTCCTGAGGCCTGAGTTTGGGTGTTCATTGCTTCTGAGCAATGCACATTCTTCCTTTCAGTTTGGTTGGAACCCACTTTCATTCTTCTCATGCCTGGGATGAGATTTCAGCCTGGTCTTGAGCCCTAGCAGCTCTCATTTTTTCTGATTCCATTCACTCTGGCATCCAAAGGTTCTCTGTCTCATTCAGTAGCACACCATGTCCTGTCACACTTCTGTGTTTCTCTCCCAAACACACCTCATAAAATCTACCATAGCTAGAACATATGCCTATGTTTTATATTTATCCTATATTCATATTTTATATTCTTAGAGTTACCTCTACATTGGAGGTATTGTGCCTTCCCAATTCCACATTATATTTTTATTGACATATCTCTACATTGGGGGTATTGTTCCTTCCCCTATATTTTTTCCTACACTACCTTATTATTCTTCTATAGCTAACTCTTTAGATTGTGGGTAACTTGACTTCCCAACTCTAATATCACTCCTTACTATTTTAAATTGGTGGTATTGCACCTTCCCCTCTCTCACCTTGAGATTACATTCTTAGACTCATGACACCACTATGGTCCTATTATCTTACCTTAACCATTGTGTGCTCATACTCATGAATGCTATATTGGGGGAATGCTCCCATACTAGCACCCAATGCACCTACATGGGTGTTCTTGACCATTGAGGGCCAAATCATCATTTTTATTTGCTAATATTAGGGGTAATCATATGCCTTGATATTCATCTCCAACTCATATAATTTTAATGCCTTATATTTCTAGATACTTTAATTTTTTGTAGCATGGTGTATTATATTTATGATAGTTACTACTTTACATTATTTGCATTCTTGGATTATATTTATATTTGCTATACTATCTTTGCTTCTCCTTCAATTCCTTGCATCCTATAAATACAACCAATTATAGAGGAGGATATCTTGTCACTAACACTCTTATGTTGATATTGAATGTAATTACATGTACCTATGCAAATATTCATCACCGTTTCTAGAGAAATATTCATCACATAGTGTGGGATTTCTCAATATTCCGCATGGAAACACATTATACCACTTTCTACGTAGGTAGAATTTCTTAACCCTATCTTCTCATTTGCACTTTCAAACTTCTAAGATAATTAAGAAAGTTTATATTTTGTGTCTATTTTATTTGTGAGACATAGCTACTTATTGCACACTCTTTCTCTATTTTTTTGGTTCCCATGGAGCACACACATGAAGGAAACTAACACATAGAGATATCTAGTGGGTCCAATTAATTTAAATATGGGATTAGTGACATTTTTATGTATAAGTATTTAATTTGATGTATGTTTTGAGGGCTCACTTCCTTTGAAATATATGATCATTTTAGGATTCACATGCACCTAAAAGTGGGAAAAAATGTAACAATTTTTTTTGCATAACCATGCCTATTCCCATTTAGTTGTGGTCTCATTTTGAGAGAATACCTTAATGCAATTCCATATAAAAAATGAATCACTCTTGTAAAAATTTGGGCTCACTCCCATGAATATCACTCATTACTATTTACACATTCTCCAACACTTGGATCCACCTTATCCATATCCACACATATTTCCACATATTTAACATTTATTATGCCTACTATTGTAGCCCATTTCTAGATAGCTACTTTGCACCTTGATCCTATGAATCCATTGTCTTAAGTCAATCCTATGAGTTTGGAATCAATATTGCATCCACATATCTAATCCATAAAATAAAATAAATTTCTAAAATTTGGTTGACTCCCACTCATTCCTTTCATGAGCTAAATTAGTATTTTTTTGCATGATTATTGCTATGTTGGGGTATTTAAAGATAGTAATGTTAAAATTTACCCATTTTTTTTGTAAAAATGTTTGTTACATTAGAAACATTATATTGGGAGTTTAAATAACATAGAAGAGCTTTTGTTTGGGGAAAATCTATATTCCCCATACAGGTTTCACTAAAGGTTGGAAGGGGTGCCCTCCCAAATCACACCATCAAACAACCTTTGTATACAATATTGCACTTTCATGTACCCTTAGGTATATTGAAAATGTTGAAGTCAATGCAAAGACTCATAGAAACAATTTTTTTTTTTAAACCTTCCACACACAAGAGAGAAGAAACAAATAATGTTATGCTTCCAATCATGATACAATATTTGTAATGTAGAAATGAACCCTTGCTTATATAGGCAATATGAGAGATAGGTGTTGCAAGTATGTGTAGTTGGTGTTATCACTGATGTCAACAAGCTTTGGTGTTGTCATTGGTGTCAACTGTATGAGCAAAATATTATTGCAAGAGTGTGAGAAATTGGTATTGAGTTGATGTTGTCTCTAATGATGCTTTGATTAGTTGCATTATGTTGCAATTAACCTTTAGTTTGCTTTGATAAGCTTCTATCTATGGATGTATGGTTGAGTTTCTATGTTGTAGTTAGCTTGGTGATGATGAGGAACTACTGAAGATGTTGAGGATATGTCTCTGGTGCTTGGTTTCCAACTGCTTTTGAGAAAATTTGAATAAAAAGAGTAAACAATGTGTTGTAGTGGTGTTCTCTATTACAAAGTAGCGTTCTGATTTCACTCCACATTTCTTCTATGTTGAAGATCTTCTTGTGTGGTTTGGATATGTTGATCAGAGGTTTTCAGAGGTGTTTCATCTAAATTTTGGTGTGCTAGATCGTTGTACAGAGGAAGGTGTGTTCACCAGTGTGTGAACTATGTATTATAGAGGTGTCTAGGAGAAATGGTTTTGCTCCGTATTTCTTTGTAGAATGGTTTCAGGTCTTACAGATCTGCAAGGAGGCTAATAGTGTTTGTATATTTCTTTAGTTGAAGTTGTTTGAGGTTTAGTGCTTCAGAAGTCAGTTTCTTGAGTTGTAGTGTATGGCTGAATTATTTGAGTGTACCAGTGTGTACATTCTTTAGGTGAAAGTTGTTGCGAAGGAATTTTTTGGATTTTAGGGTATTTTTGGAATATTCTAGATTATGTTCAAGTGAAATTTTTTATTCATGAGTTGCTTTTGGATCAAAGGAAGCATGCACTTAATTTTTTAATGGTGTTTATACAGGTTCAACCGACCTTGGGTGTTTACACTAATTGAAGAGTTTCTTTGGTGTTTGTGGAAGAATTGTGTGGTGTGTATGAGTGGATTTGGGTCTGAGTTAAGGTGTGTTGTGGTCCACCTTCATTCCTTTCCATCACAGTTATGTTTTGGTGTCGACGTAATTTGAATTTGCACGATTGAGGTGTGTAGCCGACCTTGGAGAATGTTTTCAAGGTTGAAGATGGTATAAATATGTCTTGAGTTGTTGAGGGATGATAAGATAGATGTATGTGATGTGAATGATGTAAATTGTAGAGTTGTGAGGTGCAAATTTGTGTAGTACAGTGCAAGATTTCATGTGTTAGATTACTAGATGTAGTAAGTAGAAGGTGTCTACAATCTTCAATAAGACTGCAAAGGTGTTAGCGATGATGAGGGGGAACTTTTTGTTGCATTGAGATGGATTTCTCACTGTAACATTCTTCTCTATCTTATTTTCTATTTTGGTAGTGAGCCTTTCTTTCTTCTAGGTAGTGAGCTCTTTGTAACTAGTATTGATATTACTTTATATTGTGAGCTAATCCTCACAACGGTTTTCCCTTCTTGGGTTTTCCACGTAAATCTAGCTTTTTGCATGGTGCTTCTTTGGTTATGTTTCTATTATATGATTTTATGATAAATCATTTTAACAGATTAACCTGAGTTAATTGAATTAATGTGGATCTGAATTTTTGTGAGGGTTTTGAAGTTTTAAGGTACAACTAATTCACCCCCCTCTCAATTGTCTTGTGCATTCAATGCAATTCCTATCAGAGCAAGGTTCCTTGGAAAAAAGCTTAATCGCTTGAGGTAGATTTGGGATGGTGCACAAGAAAGATGTTCCTTTATTTGATGGATCATATTATGCATTCTAAAAGACAAGGATGAAAGTTTTTCTAGTTTCTCTTGGAATTGAAATTTGGAAGTCTGTTGAGACTGGATATACTATACCTGCAAATGGTCCAAGCACAAATAATGAGATCAAGGTCTATGAAAATAATGGTAAAGCAAGGTATGATCTCTTAAGTGGTCTTGCTAATTCTAAATTATTGAAAGTTATGAATCTTAAAAATGCTAGAGAAATTTGGGTAAAATTAGAAAATATTTATGGAGATGACAAGGTCAAACAAGCTAAGATGTAGAACCTGAAGATCATATTTGAGAACCTGGGAATGTATGAAGATGGAAACATTAGAAGCTACATGCAGAAGGTGGATGAAGTTGTTAGTTCCATCAAAGGTCTTGGTGGAAAACTTAAAGAACAAGAAGTGGTAAAGAAGGTACTTAGAACTCTTCCTAAATCTTATAGTCATAAAGTTTCTGCTATTTAAGAATCTCAATATTTGAGTAGATATACTAGAGATTAGTTGTATGGCTCCTTAAATACCTTTAAAATGAGAGAATTTGGTCCAAGCAATGTAAAACTTGAGACTGCTTTTAAGGCTAGCAAATCAGAGAAGTTTGTGGAATCAGATCAAGAGGATCTTGATGATATAGAAGCTAAATTTGTGAGAAGAATGAAAAAGGGTATTGGAAATTATAGAGGTAAGTTACCTTTCAAATTTTTTAGCTGTGGAAAGATATGTCATTATGCTTCAAGATGTTCAAATAGTGCTTTGAATGACAAAAATAAGGAGAACAAAGGTAAGATGATTAAGAAAAGTTATTATGTTAGAGAAGATGCTAGTATATTTGATTATGGGGATGATGAGGATGGTGAATGCTTGTTCATGGATTTAAAAGATGAAACTAGTTATACTAACTCTAAGAGATGTGTGAAGGAAAGTGCTTCAGAAACAAGTGCTAATATTGAAGGCACTTTGGTGTCTATTTTTCATGAGCTAGACAAGAAAAGAACTACTAGATCATTGAAAATGGATGCTCTAATCATATGACCGGTGACTAGAGTAAGTTTGTTAAACTTGAAAAATATGGAGGACTAGTTAGGTTTGGTGATGATACATCTACTAAGATATGTGGAAAAGGTTCAATTAGTTTTGATGGCAAGTATAATACTGATGATGTTCTCTATGTTAAGGGTTTAAGACATAACCTCTTGAGTGTTGGAAAAATGTGTAGCAAGGGATACAATCTTATGTTTTAGGATGATGTTTGTGAGATTAGAAAAGGATCCAAAACTATGGTTGCTTGTGGAAGAAGGACAAATGGAAATGTTTATCAACTCAAAGGTGCTGATGGTTGTTATTTCATGAATCAGATCAATGAGAGTTGGCTATGGCATAGAAGAATGTGTCACATCAATTTTGATATCCTAGTGAGAATAAGTTCAGTTCAAGCTATGAGAGATCTTCCAAAGATTACAAAGCCTATCATCGCTGTCTGTAAGGAATGTCGAGTTGGAAACCAAGCAAGAAGAAGTTTCAAAGTCAAAGAACAATCTTATATCGAGCCATTGGAATTGGTGCATACAAATCTTTGTGGTCCTACTAGAGTGAGAATTCTTCAAGGTGATAGGTATTTCATGCTATTGATTGATGATTATTCTAGAATGACATGGGTTACTTTCCTCAAAGAAAAATTAGAAGCTTTGGATAAGTTTAAAGCATTCAAAGTTATGGTTGAGAATGAAATGGATATGAAAATCAAATTCTTGATATCTGGAAGAGGTGGAGAGTTCACCTCCAATGAGTTCAATATCTTTTGTGAGAATCATGGAATAAAGAGGCATTTATTTTCCCCCAGGACTCCTCAACAGAATTGAGTGGTTGAAAGAAAAAATAGGACTATTCAAGAAGCTGTAAGGAAAATGATGAAAGAAGAAAATCTACCGGAAGTCTATTGGAGAGAAGCAATTCATACTACTATTTACATACTTAATAGAGTGCAAGAAAGAGAAAACAACACAAAGACTCCCTATGAGCTATGGTATGGAAGGATTCCTACTGTCAAATACTTTAGAGTGTTTGGAAGCAAATACTATATTAGAAGAGATGAATAAATTTAGAATAGTTTGATGCAAGGTCTGATCATGAAGGTATCTTCCTTGGATATTCTACTAAAAACAAAGCTTACCGATTCTACAACAAGAGGCTAAGAAATATTTTTGAGAGTGCAAGTGTCAAGGTTAATGAATACCTACAAAATAATTCAGTGGTGATAGATGGATACAAATCAGATGAGTCTTCTTATAGAGAAGAATAAAAATCTAAGGAAAAAGAAGTGCAGACTAAAGAGGAAGAAGCTTCAAAAAAGATTCCTAAAAATCTTCAGTATGTGCAGAAGAATATTTTTGAAGAATAGATCACTGGTGATAAGAGAAAAGGTGTACTAACAAGAAGGAAAGCTGCTGAAGAATAGGTAAATCTATGTTTACTTTTTGAAGTTGAACCTAAAACAGTGATTGAAGCATGCAAGGATGAGTATTGGATCAAGGCTATGGAAGAATTATTATTGTAGATTAAGAAGAACCAAACTTGGGAACTTGTCCCAAGACCAACAAACAAGAATGCGATTGGAACTAAGTGGGTATTCCAAAACAAACTGAATGAGAGTGGAGAAGTAGTAAGAAACACGACAAAGCTTGTGTGTAAAGGCTACTCACAAGTAGAAGGAATAGACTTTGAGGAGACATTTTCTCCAGTGGCAAGAATGGAAGCTATTAGGATGTTTTGGGTTTTTACAGAACACAAGGATTTCAAAGTATATCAAATGAATGTGAAGTCCGCTTTCTTGAATGGAGAATTGGAAGAAGTATACAAAGAACAATTGAAAGGATTTCAATTATCAAATAAACTGGATATGGTCTATAGATTGAAGAAGGCATTATATGGATTGAAGCAAGCTCCCCGAGATTGGTATGCAAGGTTAGATAGGTACTTACTACATCAAGGATTCAATAAAGGTATTGCAAATAGAAATATTTACTTCAAAGTTGGAAAATATCAAATCTTGATTGTGATTGTGTATGTTGATGAAATAATTTTTGGAGGAAATGAAGCTATGTGTAAAAAATTTACATAAGAGATGCATAAAGAATTTGAAATGTCAATGTTTGGGGAGATGAATTTCTTCCTTGGGTTACAAATCAATCAAACAGATAAATGTATTTTCATTTCACAATCAAAGTATGTTAAGTAAATGTTGAAGAAGTTTGGAATGTAAGATTCTTAATTAGTATGTACCCATATGGTTACTGGTTGAAAGATGAGCAAGAATGATGAATCCTCTAAGGCTGATCAAAGCAAGTATAGATCAATGCTCGAAGGACTGTTATATCTAACTACTACTAGACCATATATCATGCATGCAATCTATCTTGTGGCTAGATTTCAAGAAGATCCTAGAGAGTCACATGTTGTAGTAGTGAAGATGATATTTAGATACTTAAAGGGCAATCTAGATCATGGCTTGTGGTATACAAATGATACTAAATTTACTTTGAGTGCTTACAATGATACAGATTGGGGTGGTTGTGTAGATGACAAGAAAAGTACAAGTGGTAGTGCATTCTTTCTTGGATGTAGATTGGTGCATTAAGAAGAATCCAAAGATCCGCCATCCCTACCCACCGCAAACATCCTGGCACTTAATTATTCGGATAATACACCGCAATTTTCGAGAGAACGGATGAATACTTTACCATACTGGCGGTCCAACTGACGAACGCGATCCCATCGGTCTGATCGATGGCGCGTGGCAATTTGGCCATTGCCGCAAGTTGTGGGATGAGTGAGTGTTGTTATTGTGTAGTGGTTGCTGATTGATGTAGTAAGGTGTGCTCGTAAGGGGAGTATGCAGAGCAGTTTGATATCAATGGGAGATATGAAAATATCTTGCTCTTTTCCATTGATTTCAAAGGAGGAGAATGAGTCATGAGGATATGAGGTGAGCTAGTTGACAAAGGGAGAAAAGAGATAATGAGTTGGTATGGAGTAGAATATTGAGGATTAGAGCTGTTGTGTTTATTGTTGATGGTTTTTCACATCATGTGTTGCCATCAATGACAAAGGGGGAGATTGTTGCAAGTATGTGCAATTGGTATTGTCATTGATGTCAACAAGATTTAGTGTTGTCATTGGTGTCATTTGTATGAGTAGGAGATTGTTGCAAGAGTATGATAAATTGCTATTGAGTTAATGTTATCTCTAATGATGCTTTGATTAGTTGCATTATGTTGTCATTAGTAAGCTACTGGTGTCAACCTATAGTGTTGCTTTGATAAGTTTTTTTCTATGGATGTATGGTTGAGTTGCTATTTGTAGTTGGCTTGGTGATGATGAGGAAGTGCTGAAGATGTTGAGAGTATGTCTCTGGTGCTTGGTTTCCAAGTGCTTTTGAGAGAAAATGAATAAAAAGAGGAAATTATGTGTTGTAGAGTAGTGTTTTGGATTTGCTTCACATTTATTGTATGTTGAAGATCTTCTTGTGAGGTTTGGATATGTTGATCATAGGTGTTCAGAGGTTTTGCATCCAAAATTTGGTGTGATGGATCATTGTGTAGAGGAAGGTGTGTTCACCAGTGTGTGAACTATGTATTACAAAGGTGTCTAGGAGAAATGTTTTTTCTCCACATTTCTCCACATAATGGTTTCAAGTCTTGCACATCTAAAAGGGTTCTAATAGTGTTTGTATCTTCTTCAATTGAAATTGTTTGAGGTTTGGTGCTTTAGAAGTCAATTTCTTGAGTTGTGGTGTATGGAAAAATTATTTGAGTGTACTAGGTGTGTACATTATTCAAGTGAAAGTTGTGAAGGAATTTCTTGGATTTCAAGGTGTCTGTGGAATATTATAGATTGTGTTCAAGTGACATTTGTTGTATGTGAGTTGCTTTTGGATCAAAGGAAGCGTGTACTTAATTGTTTACTGGTGTTTACATGGGTTCGGTTGACCTTAAGTGTTTACACTAATTGTGGAGTTGCTTTGGTGTTTGTGGAAGCATGGTGTGGAATCTATGAGTGGATTTGGGTTCACGTTAAGGTGTGTTGTGGTCCACCTTCATTCCTTTCCACCATGAGAATGTTTTGGTGTTAACCTAATTTTAATTTACATGGTTGAGGTGCATAGACAACCTTGGAGAATGTTTTCAAGTTTAAAGATTGTATAAATATATGTTGAGTTGTTGAGGGATGATAAGATATATTTGTGTGCTGTTAATTGAAGAGTTGTGAGGTACAAATTTGTGTAGTGTAGTGCAAGATCTCATGTGTTGGATTACTGGATGTAGTGGGTAGAAGGTGTCTACAATCTTCAATAAGACTGTGAAGGTGTTAATGATGTTGTGGTGGACTTTTCTATTGCATTTAGATGGATTTCTCACCGTAACATTCTTCTCTATCTTCTTTTCTATTATGGTAGCGAGTCTTTCTTTCTTTTGGGTAGTGAGCCCTCTGGCAGTGAGCCCTTTGTAACTAGTGTTGATATTACTTTATATTGTGAGCTAATCCTCATTGTGCTTTTTCCCTTCTTGGGTTTTCCACGTAAATTTGGTGTTTCTTTGTGCATGACATTGCCTTGGTTATATTTCTATTATATGCTTTCATGATAAGTCATTTTAATAGATTAAGGGTTAATTTAATTAATGTGGATCTGAATGTTTCTCAGGGTTTTGAAGTTTTAAGGTACAACTAATTCATCCCCCTCTTAGTTGTCTTATGCCTTCAACAATAGGAAAATCTATAATTATGAAAAGTGTCATAATCATATGACATGAGACACAAAAAAGGATAAGTATCCTAAGTGTACCTTAATAGTGATCTAAGTAAGCTTAACAACCTATGTGTGAATAGGTCCTAGAAAGGAATTGGTTAGGGAAATAACCTCATTTACACTAGCACCCCCCTTTAAGTGCAACTTAGGGAGAAAAAATAGATGTAGAGATGCAAATATAGGATCCCAAAAAAAGACTTGCTAAGGTACCCATATATAAAAAATCTGTTAAAAATGAAGAGAAGGAGAAAACCATGTGAGAAAAATCCTCTCCAAAAGAAAAAAATGTGAAGAAAACATGAAAAAGTGAAGGAAGGAAGATGCAAAGAACCCCAAGGATAACTTACTTCATCCCAAGTATTGATCACAACTAAAGATAATGAGCTGATGTCATAAGCTTAGTGAATATGTTCATAACTTGCTCCTCAATAGGAAATTATTGCAAGAAGAGAATTCAATCTTGACTAAGTTGCCTAATGAAGTACATGTGGATCTCAATATTATTAGGTTGTTTATGTTCCATTGGGTTGTGTGAAATGTGAATGTATCTTTGATTGTCATACTAAAGAGTGGAGGAATGATCACAAGGAAATTTTAACTTAGTCATCAATTGTCAAAGCTAAATAATTTCTTGGAAAGCCAAAATGAAAACTCAATGCTCAACCTTTATCAACGATAATACAATAGATATATACTTCTTGCAATACCATACAATCAAACAAAACCAAGGTAGAAGAGAAAACCAAAAGTAGACTTTTGATCATCAACATTACCAACCTAGTATTAGTTGGTGATGCCCATAATATTAGAAGTTCCTAATATGTAACAAATTAATAAATAAGATATCCCTAGATGTAACTTAATATACATTTGGATGCCTTATAGTGGCTCACACGAGGCTTCCAAGATAAATAAAATACAATTCCAATTGCAAATAAAATATCAGAATGACTATGTGTCAAGTACAAAAGACTACCAAACAAATATCATACAAAGTAGCATCAATTGTGGGAGTAGTGCAACTAGTAGAAATTACAATACCTAACTAAAGAGTTGTAGGGGAAAGCTTGTAATTATCCATAAATATCTAAATCAAATCAAGAGCATACCTTTGCTAGAAAACAATATTCCCTTAGAATTTTGGTAAACTTGAAGGCCAAGATCGACCATATCAAATTTCTCCATCAATGCTCATAAGACACTCTATATAATAGAAGTGGAACTTCTTATGAGAATCAAATCATCCAAATTTAACACAAGAATCAAAATATCATCTCCATGTCTCTAAATAAAAATTGTAGGATTGGAATTGCAACATGTGAAGCCAAAAGAAAGTAAGAGTCTCTCTATCCCCTCATACCGAGATTGGGGGGATTGTTTGAGACCATATAATGAATGGTGAATCCTAAAAATAGGGGAATGTTCCTACACCAAACTAGGAGGCTACTCCATGTAGATATCCTCATAAATATCACTATGCAAGAAGGCAGTCTTCACATCCATCTAAAAAAATGATCATCTTTAATATGTAGCTAATGAAATTACAAGAAAAATGGAATCTATATTGGTGATAGAAGAAAATGTATTAAAATATCAATATCCTACCCTTGCGAAAACTATTATCAATAAGATGTTCCTTGCACTTGTCAAAGAACAATCTATTTCATATTTGGTGTGATACACCCACTTGCATGGAATCAACTTTCTTCCCTTGGGAAAAGGAAAAATATCCCATGTATAATTCCCAATCAAGGAGGAATATCCCTCAACCATAATTATTGCAATCAGGAATACATGTAGCATCTAAAAAATTATGAGGATCATTTTAAAGTCCATGACTCAAAAGACTAATTATTGAAGTCTATGAATTAGTATAATGAGTATCTATGGGATCACCATCAAGAGTTCCAAAATCCTCAAGATTGGTGTGGTTCTAATGAGGAAAAAACTATTCACCAAGAGGAGGTAGATTAGGGCCATCATTTGAATCACCCTTAAGAAGAAAAACATCCATCTATGTGAAGGACTCATCAAACTATACATCTTATCAAAAGTAGACATATTGAGTAAGATGATCAAACAACCTATATACCTTCACATCCTCATAATTGACAACAAAAATCAAAAGTTGACTCTTCTTCACCATTTCCTTGCACTGACCATCTAGAATGAATTCCCAAGCCTCACAACCAAATATTTTGAATAATGAAAAATTATTATTGACATGGAACCAAGCCTCCTTCAGAGTCATATTCTACACTACCTTGTGTGGAATATGGTTCTAAATTTAGTTGGCACAATTTACTTCTTTATCCAAAAAGGTTGAATCCATGGACCTAGTCTAAATCATACAATTGGCCATATTCTATAAAGTCCTGTTCTTCCTCTCAACTAAACCATTCTAATAAGGAGTGTAAGTGACCATGTGCTAATGTTGAATACCATTCTCACTACAAATATTGAAATGATTGGTTTACATACTCTCCCCATTATCTGTGCATATCCATTGAAGATAAATACATGATTGCTTCTTAATAAATTATTTGAAGTTATTAAAAATGGTTAGAACATAACTCTTGTATTTAATAAATTACTCCCATGTGTTTCATGATAAGCCATCAATAAAGTTGAGCACATACTTTCCCTTTAAAAAATAAAGGAGTACAAAATGACATAAGATCACCATGAACCAACTCTAGGGTATCTTAGCATGAGTGGCCTTACCCTTATGAAAGAGATCTTTTTTTTTCTTTTCCAAAAACATAAACTCAAAAATACCTCTAGACACAAAATCCTAAGAGAACCAACCACAAAATTATATGTGCTCAACTACTAAAGATACCTATAATTCAAAAGAACAAAATTCATGCCAAATCCTTCTAAATGAACCAACATGTGCTATAATATATTCGTCAATGAAGAATCAGATTTGTTAAATATATACAAATGAGCCTCATGATTATCTATCCTTGAAGAAAATAACTTCTTAGTATCTTGTATTTTTCAAATAACCATGTCATGGGGAATAAAATTAAGTGTCTTCCCGTCCTAGAATGTCAAATTAGGTAAATTGAGAGAAGATTGGAAAAAATAGAACCATTTTGCAACTAGATGGTGTCTTTCCCCCAAATAAAAATTTGCAAATAGTTACCCACTCCAATTTGAGAAGTAATACTATTAGAAAGAGGCTCAAATAGACCATGTGAATTGGTCATGCAATGTGAAGTACTTGAGTCAAGTATCTAGTTATATGTAAATGAGTGCAAACCTTGTACAACAAGATCTTTCCTTTGACTATGGAAGAACACTTTGGAAGAGAAATATATTTCATGTCATCATCCATGCCTCTAACCTCTTAAAATAATTAGCCTCACCATGACCATCCATGCTAGAAAAATTGCAAGTACCACACATCTTCTTCTTCATCTTGGAGGAAGACTCACCAGACTTGGAAGAAGTGGAAAGGAAGAACTAGGGGGTTTTCTTCTACTCTAGTTTGGAGAGAGACTCACTACCTAAAGGAGATATTATCTTAGGATTATCCTTGTTCATTCCTTTACCCTTTAAGTGTTGAAACATCAAATCTTGGACCTTAGAACTAGGAAGTGCATTCATTTGATTTGACTTGGTATATTCCCTATTAAGACATTTGTAAAAAAATTCAATGATAGGAATCTTAAATTATTTTCCAAAAGAATCCATAGTAGATTAGAAAGTAGATGAAAACACTTGAAATGGACCCTTCAATTTTGATAGAATCAAGAAGACAAATTCTTTATTAGTTTTACCATGTCCACAACCTTTCAATTATGATAAAATAAATTTAAAATTTGTAAGAAAATCCTAATGGTTAAAAAATTATTTGGAGAGAGTGATGTCAAATCTACCTCAGGTTACAAGATTTAAAACTCATTAAATGTACCATGCAATCCATCAAGTTTGTCCCAAACTTGCTTAGGTGTCGTACACTTTGTAATGTGAAATAAAAAATTATCAGATACATGCAATCTCATGAACCCTATAGGCTTAATTTAATTTATTCCTATAAAAAATAATAATTTGTTAATGAATTCATGTGGTTTTTCAATTAAATTTTTTCAAACTCTCTTAGATTGCAATAAGTTTCTCATTTTAAATTTTCATGTATGATAGTCGTGTGGAGTTGAGAGATCAATAGTCCAAGGTTCCACCATAAATAAAAAAATACCATGAGATAAAAGACAAAAGGGCACTTAAATCATGCCTTACACCCCCAAAATGTATTAATTACGTAATTGCAGTCCCCTAATAAAATATAATGACCATTTTTAAAAATTTGTACAATTGACAAGATTAAATGTATTTTTTATAACACATGATGATTTTTACTATTTTTTGAAAAAGCTTGCCAAAAATGAAAATAAAGGTTACAATCATATTTCTTGCAATTTATTAAGATTTTTTTTAAAAAAAATTCAACTCCATTTGTAAAAGTTATGCCTATCATAAAAAATAAATGCAAATGTACCTTCAAGGTGAGAAATTAGGTATTTGGAAAAAATATGGAAAATTTACCTTTAGTACTACAAAGTACATAGAAGCAACTTTCTAGTGCCTATTTGAATGCAAAAAAATCTTTTTGGCTGAAATTTATGCCCCATCAATAAAATCAGCTCTAGGAAGGCAAAATAAACACCCCTAACCATTATTTAGATGGCCCATGAGTGAAACTACTTGGTTGAGTGATGCTATAGTTCTTTCAAGATGATGAAGGTGTTATAGAGAATGGTTGATTACAAGAGTGAAAAGGTGGAGAAACCCATTGGTGGAGGTGGCTTGATTGAGCAATGCAAATAGAGGATGCATGAAGCACTATTTGAATATATTTTGGTATTTCCTTAGTGCTTAGTGTCTATGTTTGATGCCAAATAAAGAATTGTCATATAATCTTTAAATTGTGAACCATTGAATACATATTCAATAACCCTTCCATGTAGCTACAAACTTATAGCTTAGGTACCATCCCCTAGTGTACAATATGCAAGGTATGGAGTTTTTGTACCCTATGATAATTTTTAAAAATAAAAATAAAAACTTTAAATTTTTTTAAAAAGTGGCATAGCCACAAACTTTTATTACTAAAAAAAGAGTAGTACATAGAACGATATGGCAGTGAAAGAACAAAAATTGCCATAGTGATATTTTGTAGAAATCTAAAGCACGAGTGATTACATAGAAAAACCCATTCACCGAGAAAAAATAACACCCTGTCATTGGGTTAACAAGTATTACATTGTATTCATGAAGCAAAAAAGGTTGATACAATATGACCAAATGACTATAAGAAGGAACAACCAAAAACCCTGACATGAGAACCAGGGAGCCAAGTTGAAGAAGCTCCATTAAAGAAGCAACCAAGTAGAGGATGGAAAAATTCGAGCATCAAACAAAAGTAGTGGCATAATCCTGATGCCGAACAAAAGAAAGAACCTGCAACATAATTTAAACTGAGCTAGGCCAAAGGATAAAACAAAAAATTGCTAAAAGTTCCAAATAAAGATGACGCAAAGGAGATACAAAATCTACTTGGAGAACTAAACTAGCCAGAGGCCAAATGTTGGGAATGTGCTAATAGCATTGGTGCACCGAAAACCACTATAGGGTTTGCAAAATTGACAATCTCCCATTGATAAAGCATTGAGAACCATGAAAATACCAAAATGGGGTTACCAAGAGTTAAGAATAAATTCCACTTTCCTTCGAGGACTCCAAATTTGTAGGTGGAGGAAAGTATGCCATAGAATGGGGTTCCACCAAGGTATGTCAAATTAAAAATTGCACCGCATCAAAGAGGTCCAGAAGCAAATTTGAAATTGTGTGACCCAATCTTGGTTTGAGCCCATGAAGATTTCTGATGAATCGTATGAGTAATCATCCAACAAGCCATGAGCCATCGAGCTTAAGAGAGCTGAGATTGAACAATTAGAGTGGATGAATTGGCGACAAAGAATACCTCCCACAATGTTAGATCCATTTAAAATATCATAATCCTCAAGAGAATTATGTAATGAAGAAAGAGGAAAGACATGAGGAAGAATGTAAAAACCAGCTAGAAATTTAACCATCTCACTGCACCAAAGAACATTTGTTAAATTAGAAACAAAATGAGATGCTACCTCATGAGAGAGTGACATGGAATGAAATTCTAACCAATCATTCCCCAAAATAGTTTTGATTGCATCCTCCACTAGTTTGCATTCTAAAATGCAAGTTCGAGTCAATTTTTCAATAGAGAATGGCCTTGCATCCCTTAGTTCATGTTATCTTGGCAGAAACACAACCCTGAAAGAATTCTACATTGTGTCTTTTGCAAGAAACAAGAGAAATACGAAGACAAAAAACCAAAGATAATACATAAATAGCACCATCGCATGCTAGGAGTCGTACGGTGCAAGTAAGATAATAATTGCTAGTTTAATCTTACTGCATCAAAAGGTGGTGCACAAATGACATCAAATGCCAATACTATTATGCCATTATATAGAATAATAAATACAAGCTATTTGTCAGAATACTGCTCTTTGAAGACCTCACCATACCAAATAGTACAATTTTGAAGCATTGATAAGATATGAAGATCATGAGATCCACATAACACATGAGCCCAATGTTTATTGGGAGCCCACGTACATCCAGACTTTCCCAGATTTCGTGGGAAAGGAGCATGTTAAAAAGACATTCACACAAGCCACAAGTACCAAAGAAGTGGTAGTAAATATGAGTCAATTAATGATATTGCCATATCAAATATCTCTGCAATTTTCTAATTTGGCGATGATGCTAGAAATGGAATATATGTCCAAAGAAAATGGGAATGTTTCCCAAAATTGGAGACAAGAATATAGCCATTTTGCCACTAAATCTTGATCTTGGGAATGAAGAATGACCAGTACTGCAACAATATTCCCAAGAATGATAATTTTGAAATGCATCGCCAAAGCTCCCACACACTAACTGAACAAAGGGAATAAATCCCTATGTGCAATTAATATGGAGGAGGGCCCCGCAAAAATACCATAGAATCAAAGGTGAAGATTTCCATATATTTGAGCCAACAAGGCCACTACATTATAGTTAAGTATACATCCTTCAAGGCCACGAAATTGTGGTTAGGCCAAAATTGCCACATATGCGACCCTTTAGGCCACAATATCATGCTTGAACCACATTACCAAATATTTCCCAATATATCAAAACACATAAAAATGAATCCATATTCATACCTAACCGAACAAAATCATTAGTTTAGGCCGAAAACCAAAATGAATGTATAAGATCTGTGGCATGATCATATGGCCAAGAATCAATTAGGAAAAAAATTATAAAATCATGAATTTACTAAAATCAAATATTCTTGATATGAAAGAATTTTTAAATACATATTTTCATCAATGGCTTTGTTTGCTAGATGATCTGCTTGTTTATTAGCTTCGCTATAACAATGCATTACTTCATAAGAAGAAAATTTTCTCAGGAGATGACAAATATGAGAAGCAAGATAATTCAAATGCCAAGTATCTGAGTAACCCTTTAAAACTGTAGACACCACAACCATGGAATCTCCTTAAATTTGAATATGAGGAATAGATAAATCAATTGATAGTTTCAAACCCATCCTTAGAGCATTAAATTCTGTAACATTATTAGTGCCTTTTGGGAGACTTGAGCAAATTGCACCAATGAAATTACCTTGGCAGTCCCTTAGGATTGAGGTAGCCCCTGATTTTCCAGGGTTTTCTCCAGAAGCCCCATCAAAATTGATTTTGATGTAATCCTTAGGTGGTGGTAACCATTTGATGACAGATCTATTCACAGGAGGATTTTTATTCATGATAGATCCCACACTAGGAATCTTGAGGAGAGACCAATTCTTAAGGATGAAAGAATCCCAAGAAGAGAATCATTTATTAGTAGATGCATTCTTATAGAGGCTTGACATTGCTGTTTCAAAGATGGAAATTTTGATTTTTTGGATGATTTGTCTCATAGAGAGTTGTTCTTTCCTAAAAATCCATCTATTTCTTTCAAGCCAGATGTTTCAAATGAGAATCAAAGGAGAAATTTCCCAAAGACAAGCGAACTTAGAGGTTCAATATAATCTAGGCCAACTCTGAAAATGATGGGAAATCATATTTTGGAAAGGAGAATGCCAACCCAATCTACACATTAATCATGTCCAACATTCATATGCAAACGGGCAGTTAATAAGAAGATGATCAATAGATTCAAAACAATTACCATGCATCACACAGGGGAAACCAAGAACTATTCCCAATCTATCAAGTCTCATGCTCGAAAGTATTTTGTCTTTGATTGCCAACCAACTGAAGGCACCTACCTTCGGAAGTACATTAGGACCCCAACAAAGGTGAGAAGTCCAAGGAGAGGGGACATCAGGGTATGTGCAGGATCTTGATGGGCCAAAAAGTGGCAATATGATGCGTATGTGGCTGACGATTTTTTTTACCAAAAATTGATGAAACGAAAAGGGTTTTAAAAGGAGATTCTCAGCTTTCCACCAATATAAATTATGCTTTACTTTGAATTTAATAAGTAATTGTTATTCATTTTCTATTTGAATTACGACTAAAGTCCTAATTGATAGGCTGAGTGAAAAACATCTATAACTTTCAAACGGTATCACATTTTTTGAATCCAAAATGTACGCCACATTCTATGCTTCACATACTATAGGATTAAAAAAAAAAATTGAATTTCATGAAATTTTGACCAAGGTGGTCAGACATACGAAGTTTTTATATTTTTAAAAAGTTGTATAAAAAATTCATAATTAATTATTTACTTGAAAAAATTACAAAAAATATGCATCACATCGACATGAGTCCTCTACTTATATCTAAAATATTATAAAAAAATATTATCATTTTATTGTGGTTAGGGTGGTTAGACACACCTACTTCTTATTTTTCCCCAAATTTAAGTACTCTTGGATTGAAATTTCAAATTTTCACCAAATAGATTTAAAAAAACAAAACTAGTAGTTTAGAAACTACATTCAATTTGCTACAGATTCTATTCTTACATATTTTTGAAATAATAGAGATAACTTATTCAAATTTTTTGCGTCAAGTTCCCTAACTCTGATTTTTTTGAATTTTTTGCCACTTCAGGGCCTGCTTTTTCCATGATGATCCTGCATATACCTATCATTATTTTCCAAATAATTATAACCTTCTTTAATAGTATAATTTACCAATTTGGACCTTGTCCAACTTATTTCATCAGGTTTATCTAAAAAGATAATTTTCCTTTTTAAGAGTTCAGATTTGAGAGAGTCCTTCATGTGAGATGAGATTAGAAGGAAACTAAAGTCTTTCCATTTAAAAGAATCTAATGGGTCCTTCCGATCAATAAAAAAAGTCTTTCACTTTATCCCCCCAAATATTTTTCAGAGCATTCTCTATTTGGGACCAGTCTCCAAGAGATTTGAGGGGTTGATATCCATTCCACTCATCATCCCAAAAAAGAGCCTTCTCACCATTGTTAACTAGCCAAGAAAGGTGAGGAAGAATGACATGTCTACAAGCACATATAAAATTCCAAATTTTAAACCTAGGTGGAAGATTCCTTTGGGTGAAAATCCTTTCCTTTTCCATGGAATCCAAATATTTGTGATGAATGATTTGACACCATTTCTTATCTAGATTAGAGTACAATTGCCAAAATAATTTAGCACCAAGGGCTTTATTTTGTAAGAAAATGTCTCTTAAACCTACACCTCCTGAAGCTTTTGACTTGTAGACATTATCCCGGACAACTAAGGGAAGTTTCTTTTTTTGTGTGACATTTTCTGCCCAAAGGAAATTTATGAAGATTTTTTGAAGAGCTAGTCCTTTCTCATAAGGAAATTTCAATACTGACATTAAATAAATAGGTAAAGAATGTAGGACAACTTTTAATAAAACTAGTTTTCTTGCAAATGAAATCCATTTGGATTTCTAGAGGAGGATTCGATTGGAGGTGGAAGAAACAAGATTAACCCAAAAGTTATGTTTTTCTTTATTCGAGAAGAAGGGGATTCCTAGATATTTGCAAGGAAGTACCCCACTTTGAAAGCCCCAAAATTTTAAGAGCTTTGTTTTAACCAAGGGGTTCACATTAACTAAGAAGATCTTTGATTTATTAACATTGAAAGACTATCCTGATGCTGAACAATAATTTGAAAGAACTTTTTTGATTACTCTTGCTTCCTCTATAGATGCCTATCCAAAAAGAAGGGTATCATCCACAAAAAGGGAGTGCGAAATTGGAGTGGGAAAAGGATTCACAATGATGCCTTTCCACAATCGATTGTTTCTTGAAGCAATGATTGATATACTTAAACCTTCTGCCATGAAAATGAATAAGAAAGGTGAAAGGGGGTCTCCTTGCCTTATTCTCCTTGTAGGAGAAAATTCACCAATTAGAGAGCCATTTACCAAAATAGAAAATCTTGCACCAAATATACATGAAGAGATCCATTTGCACCAACTGTTTGCAAACCCAATTTTTTTTTGTACATCTAAGAGGAAATCCCATTCCACTTTGTCATAAGCTTTTTCCATATCCAGTTTTAGAATCATTGAAGGGGATTTGTCCTTTGTTACTGAATGTGATACTTCATGTGCTAATATTGACCCTTTAGGGGTATCATTTCCCAGGACAAATAGCCCTTGTTCAATTGAAATAATTGAGGGGATAATTTTTGCAAGTCTAAGAGCTATTGCCTTAGTGAAAATTTTAAAAATGGTTTTACATACGGGCAATAGGCCTAAAGTCCTTGAAAGACAAAGGCTTATAGTTTTTGGGAATGAGAGCAACCATAGTTGCATTAAATTTTTTTAGTATTTTTTAGTCCCTTCTTGATTCTTCCAAGGCAAGATAAATGTTTCTTCCAACAAAATCCCAACACTTATGAAAAAAAAAGCCATGAAGCCATCAGGGCCATAGGCCTTTTCAACAGACAAGGAGAAGAAAACACTTCTCACTTCCTCCATGGTGAATTCAACCATTAACATTTTGTTATGCTCCATATCCACTAGGGTGGGAATATTATCAAGAATAACATTGTTTTCCAAGGATTTGTTAGCTTTTATAGGGCTAACAAGTCCTTAAAAAAAGGAACTGCTGCAACTTCAATATCTTCATCTATTATTAAAGTATCCCTAGAAGTGGAAAGAATTGAATCAATCCTATTTGATTGTCTTCTTAGTTTCATAGAAGCATGAAAGAATTTAGTGTTTCTATCTCCTTCCCTTAACCAAATATCTCTCGATTTATGTCTCTAGTAACATTCTTCCCTAGCCAAAAGTTCATCTAATTCCACCTTTAAAGATTTATCCTTGTCATAAAGGGTTGAATCCATTCCATTTTTTTATCACTGCATATAGATTGGCCAATTTGAGTTCAGCTCTATATTTTTCAATGAAAATGTTCTTGAAACATGCTTTATTCCAATC
The DNA here is from genome assembly GCA_007258455.2 of Sequoia sempervirens. Taxonomy (NCBI): domain Eukaryota; kingdom Viridiplantae; phylum Streptophyta; class Pinopsida; order Cupressales; family Cupressaceae; genus Sequoia; species Sequoia sempervirens. The sequence continues at coordinate 359,660,701 of VDFB02000017.1, forward strand.
CTTTATTTTCCCTTTGATAAAGTTAATTTTTTGTAAGGTTGGAACATGTGAGTGCCAGCCTCAAAAGGGCACTCAAACCACCAATCCTTAAGGAGAGGAATAAAATCCAGATCTCAGAACCACATTGGTTCAAATTTGAAATAACCCTTTTTAATCGGCTTGTTGTAAAAAGTTGACAAGGAAATTGGAAAGTGATCAAATCCAGGAAGAGTCAGAATTGATGAAGAAAACTCCCAAGGGGAAGCAAACCAATTATTAGATAGAAGGAACCAATCCAACCTTTCTGCAATTTGGGAGAAACCTCTATGCTTATTAGTCCATGTGAATCTTCCATTCTTTGGAGCACAATCATAGAGGCCATTATTAATAATAAAATGGTTAAAATCTTCCATATCCTTAGATGGAGGAATGATGCCACCTATTTTCTCTGAGGGGCATCGAATTGCATTAAAATCACCTGACAAGATCTTCATATCATTTTTTAAAGGTGCTAATGTAGAAGAAAGTTGAGTCCATAATTGTTTTTTAGCAAAAGTTGCACAAGGGCCATAAATGTTGAAGATGAAGAAGACATTATTTGTTTTCAAGCAATTAACAGAGGCTTGGATCCAATTTTCCCTAATACAAAGCATTTTTACATTAACAGAAAATTTGTTCCAAAGAACTGCCGGGCCACTTGATGCACCTTGGGCTGGAGAGGAAATGAAATCCCAATTATGCCAAGTAACAAAGAAATTAGAAGCTGATTGAGATGATAATTTTGTTTCTTGTAAAAGAACAATGTTTGTATTAGTGCTCAAAATTTGATACTTTATAAAGTGTCATTTGTTAGGGGTTTTTAGGCCCCTAACATTCCAAGATAAGATTCTCATTTTTCTCAAGGAGAGATAATGTCTCCCATCATTTTTCTATTCAATTCAAAGATCTTATTCTCCACAACAAAATATAGCTGTCTCGATTGGGAAATTTTTTTAAATTTTTCTAGGCCTTTAAGTTTTTTCATGGCAGACCTTAGGTTTTTTTCAAGAGTCATTTGTATACCCACTGCCACCTCAATATTCATTTTTTCACTTTTAGATTTCCTTCCCCTTTTGTTATTGGGGGAAACTAGAATTTTAGCATCTGACTATGATAAAGGAGGAGGAGTAGAATCTTGGCCTACAGGAGAAGACTCATTAACAACCTTACTCAAAGCCATCAATTTTTAGAAGGGGGAACCCTTGTATCAGTATGTGAAATTGGGAAGAACTTCTCTGGTCAAATTCTACAAGTACTTCATCAACTGTTTCCTTTATGAAATCTTCACCCACTTTAGTGCATACCTCATTAACAATATCCATAATATTTTCCTCAATTATTGACCCTTTTAATAATTCTTCAAACTAAGAAACATTTTTTGAGATTTCCATTTTAGATTGAGGAGGGTTCAAATTTGGCAAGGGGTTACAAGAAGGAATCTGTAGAGAAGGAGTAAGCTAAGGATTGGAAGATGAACAAGGTTGGTCCGACGGACAAATGACACCCACACAGTTTGAAAAGGAAAATTCCAGAGGTTCCTCCCAAGAGAAAAGGTTAGATTCTATAACAATATTAGCCTCATTCCAATAAGTGGTATCCAAAATTTAATTTTGACATCATTCCCATTTGCTTGTGAGGATTTTCAGGGCATGTGGAACTTTATTCAAATTCGATATTAGGGTCCAAACCCTAATAGTGGTGATCCATTTACCAATTCGAATTCATTCTTTAAAAAATCCCCAAAATGTGAAACTAATTTCTTAATCACAAAGATTTCCATATATTCTACTGGGAGGTTGGGGAGAATGAAACAAATAGGTCATTGTGGAAAAGTAATGGTATCCAATGGTAAATTAGGTTGCCAATCATAGGTTCCCAAGAAGGTTTTACTGAACCAGAAGGGACCTTTTCTTAAAACCCTATTTTTAATAGTAGGATTTAAAAAAAAAATAAAAAAGGAGGAAGACAAAACAACTAAGAGGTCAAAAAATTCATACCAATTTTCTTTTATCCAAGCTCAGATAGCTGAAAAAGGCTTATCCTCACCCCAAATCTGCACAAAAAGCTTGCTTTGTTCAAATTCTGTGATTTGGGTGTCCACATTAAGAAGTATAGATGGAATCAGTTTCCAACAAAGATTTGGGCCTGGGGAAGGGTCGTTTGTTGTTGCAAAACCCTTCTTGCTTGGTTTCTCAATATTTGAGCCGAAGTCCACATTCGGTTGAGAAGAAGAAAAACCATTATGGTTTTGACAGACCCATTTTGTAGAATAATCACCTGAGTGTTCATTTTGGGAGCACTGAGAGGAGATATTATTCCTGGAATTTTTATGATGTTTCGGTTTGGGAGCAGTAGGGTATCAAGAAGATTGGTGGTTAACCCTAGTGTGGTGGGAAGAATGTCGGTAAGATTGATGTTGACAAAAATGTAAATTAGGGTTACGGGGTGGGTGTCAAGAAGTATTTTGGGGGGGAAAATGGAGGGCCCGAGACCTTTAGAATTCCACGACCATGACATGAAGGCTGGTTAGGAATAAAAGGTGGCAAGGAATTCCATTGAGGATTTGTATGATCAGCCCATTGTATCTGTTTGTTTTGAGGATGGTATGACTTGCTTGTACCAAGGTCCACTAGTCCATCCAACGATCCACTACTAGGGTCCAACTTTCCACTACCAAGAGCCATTAATTAATCTAACCTCAAGGAGGTTAGGAGAAAAGTCCATTTCTATACCCTGGGTTAGCAAAGCATGAATTGGCACACAATATAACTAACCCTTTCCTTTTCCCACTATGAAGCGGAGTCGAACCTGTGACCTTGAGGAATGCAAACCCCAAGCCCCAACCAACTCTGCTACAAGTGGTAGGTAAACTTTAAATTTTTTATCATAAAATATTTTCTAAAAAATAATATGACATTTGATTGTTAAAAGTCTAGATATAATGCTAATGAAACCTACATTGATTGTATGATCACTATACAATAGGAGTAGGGACCTAGGAAAACACCAAATTGAACTACAACCAAGGTATTTTGAGTTTATAGTAAACATCTATAAATTTAGGCCTTTTAGACTCAATTATGGGGTTAAATCTATACTAGGGTGCACTAGAAAAATATGATGGTAGAATCTCTCCAAATTTGGGAAGGATCATGTAAGAATCAATGTTTTGATACCATATTGAATTCACCACAAAACCTTATAGGAGCAACAATCTCTTACAACAACAAATAACCTTCCACACACAAGAGATAATTAACAAAGAATGCACTATATTTCCAATAATGATACAATATGCAAGATACAAGATGTGTAATCTACAAATGAAGCCTTGCTTATAAAGGCAAGGTGAGAGCTAGGAAAACATAAGATTATGACAAGTGTTATAATCATATGGAATTAGACATAAAGAGATAAGTATCCCAAGTGTACTTTAAAACTTATTTAAGCGGTAAACCCACAATAGTGGGTTACAATTTTTTGAACGAAGAAAAATTAGAAATTCTCATAAATTCTTTTAAAATGGTTTACCCCTTCTAATAAAGGGGGTTCGAATGAACCACCCCCCTTCTAATGAACCCCCCCTTCTAATGAACCCTCCCCCCTTCTAATGAACCACCCTACCTTCTAATGAACCCTCTTTTGCACCATATAAGGGGGGTTCGAATGAATTCATTAGAAGGGGGGTTCTAATGAACCCCCTTTTTTCACCTTTCCCCTCCACCATTTCAAAATTTATGCATTTTTTTGACTATCGAAGCTTCGGAAGGAGGTGCAAATGGAGTCAAATTGATAAACCAAGTTGGATGATTGTAGTGATCGAAATGTGCTTTCCAACAACTATAAATTTAATATATTTTGTTTTATTTTTATATTTTATTTTTTTTTTTAGTTTTGTACATAGGTTTTTCACCGAACCTCAAGTTCGATGAAAAATCATTGTGGAAAAATAGTAAATTTGAGGAAAAAAAATTGAAAAATATATATCCTCTAGGTATTGATGTCCTCGTTCTAACAAAAAAATAAAATTGAATTTCAATACATACCAAAAAAGTTATGCGTGCCGAAGTGCACCTATGTCTAAATTGTAAATGTTTTGACTTCAAAACTTAATTAAAAAAAAAATATTCAACAAAATGTTATGAAACAAAATGAAACCAATAGATACCAATGTTAGCAACCTAAATTAAAAAGAATCAAAATTTTATCCTTTGTAGAAAAAAAGTTATGCGTGTCGAAGTACACATCACTTTTAAAAAATGTTGTTTACTATTAAAAACTAGTTTTCAAAGGAGACGCAAAAAAAAAACAATTTAATTCCAATTTTTTTTAAAAAAATATATTTAAAATCTATAGACAAAATCTCACAAATCACTAGTTTACATCATTTTCAAATTCCTAATAGTTTACCTACTATAAGTGTCAGAAAGTGAAGTATTCTCTGAAAATGTTGATTTCAATGTCAAGTTTGGCCAAAAAGTGTAACCCATTATTGTGGGATGACCCTAAGATAGATTAAAAACCTAGGTTTGAATAGGTCCTACAAAGGAACTGGTTAAGGAAATAACCCTATTCATGAAAACAAAAAACTCCTTAGAATTTTTTCAAAACCTATTCTAGTAAGCCATCAATTTTTTGCCACTTGTGATGCATGGAAAACACTTAAGCTTGGAAAGTTACTCCTATTTTATGAGATCTACCAGTATTTGTATATAGCCATTTTTCCCTCTTTCCTCTTGTCCATCTTGGCCTATTTGGAAGGAAATGGAAACCACCACCAGTGACTATTATCTTAAGAACAAATAGAGTATAGGGCATAATAGTACATGTAAAAATGTTTGAACAACACCACCAATGACTATTATTATTACAATTAGTAGAATATAGGGCTAAGGATTCATGTAGAAGGTTATGGCCATAATCAATAATTATTAATTTGAGAATTGCACAACAAAACAAGTTGAAGATTTACCCCTAAGGAATATAGAATAAAAAAACCCAAAATTTTAAAAAAGTTTAGGAAAAGGTATTTTTTATTTTTTCCATTTTTAGCTAATCGTCCTATTTCAATAATTTTATTGTGTAGATAATTTTAGAACATAATTACACAAAATAAAATTTGGCACCTCACCCACTTCATGTTTGTTTCTACTTGTTCTTGCACCCACAAAACATAATAGAAGTTTGATGATCTTGAGACCCAAATTTCAAAATTAACATAAATGATCCATGGTTTTAGCATCCAAACTTTAGTTGTCTCCAATTGATCTAGTAGTGAGAGATCACTTGAGAGTATCAATTCATCTAGATATCTACCTCGTGACCCCAAACTAGACTTCCCTAGATTTGATGGTACATAACATACCAATTAGCTTTATAGAGATAAACAATACTTCAATATTTATGAAACATAGAAAAAAGTGATCCTAAGTCTAATGCAAAGAACCTAGGATCAATTGTGGCCTTTTTCTAAGGTTTCATTAGGATGCAAACCAACAAGGTGTTTAGATTGAATTTCAACCATGAAGGTGAGCCAATCAGACCTGGATTTGTATCTTTTTGAGCCTTGGAGTGGATTGGATTGATTTTCCTTGCTCAACCTAATTAGACTATGTGCCCTAATATGAAAATTGTAAGATTCTGATAATTGATAGATTGTAACAAGGATTTGTAGGTAGATTTGGGAAGGGAAAAGGGATGTCTACTTGTCCAAATTTTTTGATGTCAGTCACTATAGGAGGACAAAGTCTCCCAAGGGTGTCTGAGTCCTTGTAGGGGTGTCCAAATCTATTTTTGTAATTTTCTAATGTCAAATCTAAGACTTCTATTTTTGCTTGTAGACTCGTTGGATCATTGCCATATAATTTTGTAGGCGAGTTTTCACGAATTGACAAGATGTAGGGTTTTGAATGTAACAATGGATAAATTACCTTCAAATTTCCTTCAATCCTCTTTAAACTTGAAATCTGCACATTTACAAAGAGAATAAATGTTGTGCCATTTAGGGGCTTGCCTTAGTCAAACCCTGTGTTAGTGTTTCCACTTCCTCAATGATAGTGTCAATGACAGGAAGGAATGATGAATCAACAAAGTATTATAACTCACCACCCTTCAATGGCTTCCTTAAATGACTAATGTCATACACATCACTTCAAGGGCTTGGATCTTTGCTTGCTTGATTGCTTGAATTTCTTGGAGACCTACAACAAAGGTTAGCCTTCACAAACAATGTAAACATAAACATGCATGAACTCATATAGGATTTGACATGATGTTTGGATCTTGAATTACTGCAATAAAATTTTGAAATAATGCTCTTGAATTGCTCTTGACAATAATATTTGATCAATATTTTCTCCTTAAAGCTTGTTAGATTTCAAATGATGCAATAACTAGATATTTATAGGAATTTCTCTAATTCCCCAAAAATTAAATCTTGATAGCTGACATTTGCAACTTGAATTTTGAGTGTTAAAATGCTAACACAACACATTCAAAATTGGACCTTCTCAAAATAGGGTGACTGGGATGGCCAAGGGAATTCCAGTCTTGGCCATATTTTCCAAGACTTAAGGTGTCGGGGAAAAACACTAAATTAATGTATTTGTTCAATGCTTGCCATTTCTCAAAAAATGGTAAAAATAGGCTATAGAATGCATAATTTAGGAAATTAGAGACTCAATTAGGCTCAATAATTTAGGGGAAACAAAGCATAATGTGAAATTGTCAAGGGTGACAATTTATGATGCTACAATTTATAATGATTTACATTGAACAAGTTCCATATTATATCCAAGCCAAACAATTGTTAGTTTCATTTGGCTCTGGTGCTTATGAGGATTTTATCAATTCTCTTACCAAATTTTTTCAAACTAACATAGTTTATGAATAACATATATAATTTGAGTGAAGGGTCTAATTCGCTCTAAGTTCAAAATGTTCAAACTTGATGATGTGACAAAAACTTTGGGACTAGTAAAATCTATATAGGATAAACTCACTACTTAGTTGAACATTTTTTAAATGTTTCTTCCTTCAAGTACACCACACCATCATGTCCTCTTCTATAATAGCGTTCAAAATAAGCACTCCCATTAAAAAAATCACCAAGGTTGAAATGAAAACTAAATGAGAAAATGGGCTATGCTATAATATGACGAAAAAATGTAAGGGGTCGTAAATGTGTGGAACAAAAGCTATATCTCCTTGATGTTGAATCACCTTCAAATGTCAAGGATTGGGGATATTCTGTAAAACAACTAGAAGAACTACACAACATGGATTCCTCTCTTATGGATTCTCATCCAAAAAATTTTATCCATGTCTTGATATAGGTCGCCACTCCTCAAACTATGAAATTCAAAGGGTATTTCAGGAAGATTGCCTCACTAGTAGTACACATAACTTCATTGATCCATAAATTTCCAAATAATTCAATTTTTTTGTGTATCCATGGTCTAGCTTTGAAGTTATGATTGTTAATAGTATAAATTTTCCTTATGGAAGGAAATACTATAATTCAAGTTATTATGGGGGACCATAATCTTCATGCATATATGGTTTTCCTACCCTTGGGTAGTCATGGTGTAGTTCTAAGAGCTCAAGGTTGTATATCCTTGGTCCAATATCATTGGATTTATTTGAACATCAAATGCCATTCTTTATTAATGGGAATAAGTACGCATTTAAGGGTCTTACCCCTAGGTCCACCAATCTCATGAATTTGAATTAGATGGTGAATATTCTTAAGAAAAACTCATGGTATCATCCACCAACTTTTTGTAGATCCTACTTCATTGCCCAATAGTGCTCTTGTGATGGACAATTTTTATGGTATAAAGTATTCCTAGTTTTACTTCCCAAGCCTACTTTGCATTATAAAATTATTCTTGAACCACATGCCTCTCCCTCAGCTAGCCATTCAACATTTTTGAAAACATGTGAGCAGGTTTGTCAAATTTTATTTTATCATGAGATTGAGGATATCAAGTTCATTATTGAATGTGATATATGTGCTAATGTAACAAGTGTGAAATGATGGGAAATCCAAGCTTGTTCTAGATATTTCCCATTTCAACTAGATTTCAATAATATTTTAATGGATCTCATTTAGGGCCTTCCTAACTTTGATAGCATATTAATCATAATAGTGGTGATTGGCCACCTCTCCAAATATGACTGCTTTTATGACTTGGTTGGCTTCTACACCTTAACCATAACCTAATCCTTCCTCAATAAAAATTTTCATCATCATGACATTCCATCTTTGATTTTATCTAACCATGACCCAACATTTACAATCCATTTCTAGAAAGAATTATTTATCAAAACTGAAATAATACTGAAGATGAGCTTTAGGTATCACCTCTAAATTGATGGAAAAACTAAAATATTCAAAAAATACTTGGAAACATATCTTCAATATTTTTCCTTTGAGCAACAACACCATTGGGTCAAGTGGTTAGTGCTGACAGAATGGTGGTACAACATGTCATATCACATAGCCACAAAAATGACCCTATATGAAGCAATTGATGGGTAGAAAGCATTGTCTCTTCTATCTTACATTAGCTCTCTATTCAAATTGATGGATACTACCTTTAGCAAATGGGGAAATATTCTTCAAATGCTTCATTTAAATTTCCACATGGCTTAGAACCAAATGAATAAATAGGTCAATCAACATCACTCTAAACATGATTTCTATCTTGGTTATATGGTTTTCCTCTTATTACAACCTTTTAAATAGTCCTTGCATATCAAAGAATACCAAAATATTGTCCCTAATTCTATAGCCCTTTCAAAGTTCTTCAATGTACTGATCTAGTACCTTACAAACTAAACTCCCACCTTCCTCTTATGTTCATCATGTCTTATATGTTTTTTGTTTCTATTTTTTTTTTTTTTGGCCAATATGCCACTACTCAAATTATTATTTTTGAGCTTGATGTTGAAAAATCCATCATTCTCTAGCTAGAAGCAATCGTGTTTACACAACTATGCTAACTTAACAACCACACATTCATTGAGGTCTTGATCCAATGACATGACATGCATCTAAATATGTTACTTGGGAAGCCCTTCACGAAATTCAATAGCAATTTCCTTCCCTTCAACTTTGAGGACAAATTTTCAAGGGGGTAGAGATGTTAGGACCCCTTAGTCCCAACTCTTTCCTTATTGTAATGAAGCCTTTGAATGCATATGCTTTGTGAGTCATCCCCTGAGCTTCTATGAAAAATCCAATATGCTTGAAAAACAATAGTTAGCTTGAATATAACTAGTATAAATATGAGGTATAGGTGATTATACAAGCATCCATGAATTATATTGTATTGGACATTTCTCAAAAGAGGTTGCCCTTCAAAGAGGCCAAATATATTCTATAATATAATATATCAATTGATATAATATTATTCCTTTGTTTCTATTTCAATATTTATTTCTTTGCATTTCATATTATTGACTAATATATTTTAGAAGGAAATATTACATTATCATATCAAAATATCACTAAAATATAAATTAATTTTTATCTACTCATTTTTTTTTTTTAATTAACCTAAATTAAACTTAAAGAAAAGATTATTTTCCCTCTACAATCGTATAATAAAATGAAACATAAACCATAAACTCAATTTTGAATTTTTTTTTCTTTCACAAAACATAGTTGTAGTTTCATTGAAATTTCATTTTTTCAATCTATCTTGAAAGAGATTATTTTTAAATCACTCTAATGTGAAGATTTACTAATTAGTTGATCTTTTGTAAGTTAATCCCTATGGGCTAATTGAAGAAAAAAAAAATCTTGGGAATTGTTTTGTTTATCTGACCCAACTTCATTAATTATATTTTATATCTCTTAAATATATCCATGTTGTGCAGATAACTATTTTGACAAGTATAAATTGCAAAGCCAAGAGACCACAAAGGGCCTATAGCTCAGTGGTAGAGCATTCGACTGCAGATCGAGAGGTCACCGGATCGAGCCCGGTTGGGCCCTTCAAGTTTTTTAATGTCTTCCATGTTCATTTTCTGTTAACCTCTGGTTCTCAATTTCAGTTTTCTTATTTGTTTAATTAGCTATTCATCATGTAATTGGATGAGCTTGGCCCCCTCCACGCCACTCCCAAATCTGAAATGTTGTAAAAGTCTTCCTTGTTTACTTCTGGAGCAAGCTGCCATGAACAATGTAGCAAAAGTCTTCCTTGTTTAATTGTGGAGCAAGCTGCCATGAACATCCCCTTGAGTCATTAGTTTCTTTTTCTCATGGTTCAAGATACAATATAAGCTGCAGACAATGACCACTCCTCATCTGAACATGCAAATTCAAAAGAAATGTTCCGTGCTCTGGGCTATCACCAAGAACTAGGAAGCCCACCATGCCTGAATGGATACTATTCAAGAATTTTGATAGTTTAAGTTCTTCTTGGTTTCCCCATGTCTGAATGAACACCATTCAAGTATTTTGATTGTTAAGTTTTTCCAACATCCTTGCTCCTGTACTCCGCAAATCTGAATGATCTTATAAGCAGTCCTAATCTCCACACTCTCTCTTATAACTCTTGTTGGTGGCTGTAAGAAGTGAAAGTGGTGTTTTGTTTGGCTTCAGGCAAATTCCTCGCCAGTCAACAAATTCACTTTCAACAATTCATCGCCATGACAAATTCATCTCGTGGAAAATTCATCGCCAGCAATTCATAATTTTAGATGCATGACATATCATGAATTGCTGGTAGTGAATTTTCCATGAAATAATTTGTCATGGCGATGAATTGTTGAAGGTGAATTTTCCTAGAACTGTTTTTGTTTCGTTTACATAAAACTTGTCAAAACAGCAATGGATCTGATTATATTTAATTTATTTAGATGGTAAGATTTTTAGTTGCACAATCAATTCTAATCTTCCCTATGTTTCAATTGCCAATATCATCCACATAGACACATTACCAACCAGGCTTATTAAATTTACAGCTTGTAAGAACGCTGAAACACCTTGGTGCTTGTACTTACAATTCCAGTTTGTAGTGCACAAGAAATAAAAACTCACCATCTATAAATTTTTAGCATAAATAACTGTTATCATATCTAAATTGTTTTAGATAGAAGAGAGTTTGAATAGAAATATATTTGGTTGGATTTGGAAGAATAATAATAAAAAGTAAAAGTGTATTTTTTAAAAAAAAGAAAAGAAAGAGAGGGATTTGGGTGTGACATAAGATTAATGTTCAATTTTTAAAATTGGATTTGAGATAATTATTTTCTGTAAAGATTTGATTTAATCTTTTTTTTTTAGGCAAAAGTAGCAAGCCACTATAATTTTATATATATTAAATAGCAGATAGTACAAAATCTTGGTCTAGGCGAGCATACCGGCAGGAAAGAACCAGGAAGAAAACCTCCAGTTATAGCTCGATGAAGTACAAAAGTTCTTACGAAAAACCCCTGACTGACTCAATAGATCCCTTTACATTTTCAATAGATAGGCCCCCCTTACATTTTCAACAGATAGAACCCTTTTACAATTTCAATCGCTGTCCCCTTTACAATTTCAAAAGACAAACCCCCTTTACATTTTCGATATACAAAACCTTTTACATTTTTGATATACAAAACCTTTTACATTTGAAATATAACCCTTAAACCCTGCTAGACAATTGAGACATCTATATTAACCTTGAATACAACTTAAACCATATAAACTGATCAAAATGAGGCAGATTTGCCTCCAACCCTACGAGGACCATTTACTGAATATTCATCAGACATTTGTTTGTGTTTATCTTCATTCTCTTACAAAGGGACTGTTACATTAATATCATGAACATATCGATAATAGTACCTTGCCCTGGCAGCTTGTGGAATGGCTGATAATTGCAAATAATGTACGCAGGTATGATTCCTCAAAAAAGAAATAGCGTGATACTTTCTCTTTATCTCATCAATCTCCTCCATTGAAAAAGTAGAACGATATTTATTGAGAGCCTGGTAAAGGAACGAGGAAGTATCATGCATTGTTGACAATAGCATACCTTGAAATTTTTCAGCATACCGTTTTTTGTGGTGGATAAGATGCCTTGGAAACAGTCCACCCAGATTTGATTTAATCTTACAATTATAGTTTTGATCTAAATTTATAAAATGTCTCTTTTTATGTATCTCGAATAAAAATTTAACTACATTGATAATTTGGAATAAAAAAGCTTGATGGTGTTAAGGAATATTTTTAGAACTTGAGATATATATAGCGTGGGAGGGCCCCAAGCTCTTGCTTCTTGCCAGTCAATTTATATTGATCAATTTAACAATTTTGACAAAGTTGGAAGACAACTAGCAACAATACAAATTATGTGGCTATGATCAAGATATATTCTAAGAATTGGACCCTCAAAAATTCTATACAAAATTTGGAGAATCTCCTATATAGAGACATAATCTTCCAAGCGATTTTTCTTTTCTTTTGTAAAACTGAGAAAGTTGGTTATTTTATATTAAAATATAAATTTAAAAATAAATTTTGAGTGATTGACTAACCAAAATTTATTCTTGCTTTTAATGGATTTAGTGATTGAAGATCTAAATTTTCCCTAAAATATTAATTGAGGTGGTGAAAGGTTAGATTTTTCATAATTTTTTATTTGAGGTGGTGAAATAAGCTTAAATTACTCATAAAAAAATTAATTGAGGTGATGAATTATGTTTAATTTATTCATAAATTTTTTTAATCAAAATGATGAATTTAGTCCAAATTTCAATAAATTAATAATTGAGGGAGAAAATTAAACTTATTGTAGGGAAAATTAAAATCAAAATTAATATAAATCTTTAGGTGAAGTGACAAATTAATAAAATAATATTTATGTTATCTTAAATAATAACCATGTGATACTTTGAGTGAAAAGAGAATCTTGATCATAATTAACATTTTTCTTTAATTTCGTGATACTTTGAGTGAAAAAATGACCTTTAATCATTAACATTTTTATTTAATTCCATTGCGAAAAGATGGTCTCAATCATCATTGACATTTCCATTTAATTCAATGCACTCATAATATCACACAAATGTTATTTAATATATACACAAAAGTTATCTTTGTATTTGTAATCTAATTAATGTATATTGAATTAAATAAAAATGATAATAATGACAGATTATCTTTTCCCTCAAAGTATCATATGGATGTCATTAAAGATAGGTATGTGCAAAAATATTAATTCTGCATCTATAATCTAATTATGTATTCTTACTCACTTTTATTCAATATAAAAATATTTTCATTTAAGATAGGTGAACCATTATAATCTTTTCTTACATCTTCTATCTTCACCATCTAGAAATCTCATTGTACTTTGCAAATCTTGGTCTTCAAGATCATGGAGCCACTCTTTTTCTTGTGTGCTCTTCATAAAGTGATGGATTTCCATGAAACCATCCAATATAATTGGATAAATATTGTCTTCAATTCTATTATACACGACATAATGGGGACCATTCAAAAAGTCATTGACATCAACTATCTAAAACTTGATATTAGGATTCATATAAATTTTGATGCTTCATATTTCCAATCTAATTTCTTGTGGCTTACTTAATCTAGGTGGAAATATTATTGTTGGTAGACATGTTTATGTGACAACAATTCAAACTTGGGTTGGATGTAGTGGCCCAAAAATGGACTTTCTATTCTTGTACAAGAATTTACCATTGGTTAGAGATGAATTTAAAATCATGGCTTCTATGGGAGCACTACATGAGTTAGAGTAAAGAATCATGAGGATCACACATTATCTCCACATAGTCTTGCAAGTCACCATAATGATAAATTTAGGAATTGTGAATAGGGTATGTGGCACCATTGGATGATCTACACATTTCTTTTATCAATTTTCATCCCTTTGTGGATAGGTTTTGATTTGAGTGTGCCCACCAAGCAACACATTTTCTTCTAGGTATAGCTCAAAATGCTAATGGTAATAGAGCTATCTATGATATATAATTTTTGTAAATAATGCAATATAACAATTTTATTTGGCCATGGTAGGATCTTTCCTTCAACAATAATAAACTTGCGCAAAGAAAATTCAATCTTGTATATAAACAAGTTATAGGAAATACTTCTTACACAAAAATAAACATTACTACTAGAATTAGTTACATGGTCAATTTAATTTTTTTTAAGCACTTTGCAACTTATCCACTTACAATTATCACTCACACAAATAATAGAAAATAATCAAACTTAGTAATTAAAATAATAATACAATCAAATGCATGCTTATAGTTCAAATAGTAATAAAGTGAGAAACACACATTAACTATATGTGAAGCAACTATCTATACACCTATAATAGATTGTTAAATATGTCTTCACTTGATTTTAACCATAGAGATATTAAAACACACATACAATTAATTTATATTCAGAAACATTTAAATATGATTTTAAGTTCTTATGTGGGGCATAGAATTAAAAGTAAAGCTACTATGAACTACACCAATGACATGTCATCTTTTTTGGTCAATGGTGTTTTCTTTGACTCTAACTATCTTTATCTTCTCTTTGAACCCATAAAAGCCATTGATGTAGTTTGAGCTAATGGTGTGAGATAAATAAAATATTTGTCTTTTTTTTTAATTATAGGTTCTTAATAAAATTATAGATAGCCTTGAAAGGTAATGTGAATCATTTCAAGTGGATCCCAACAATGTTAGCTTAACTATCAATATCCAACGGGGGAAGTAATATAAAAAATAATATAATCAAGCACATGCGTTTTGTGGGTTGTACAAAGTTGAGGGTAGATTATATAGGTTGAAACCCACAAAGGAATCATTCTGCAAAGCTATTTTTTAGTTGAAACATTGCTATACAAAGACAAAACCAAACTTTGACAGTTGGTGGATTAAGCTTATCAATAATATTGCGCATTCAACTCTAAGAATACACAATCTTCATTCTCAAATAATAATAAAATATTATAATAGTAAATACAACAACAATACAATCAAGCACATGTGCTAATAATTACAAAAGGTACTAATAAAGTGATAAATATGCATTGGCTATACCTAAAGCAATTACCTACACACCACTAATTTTTTTTGAATACATCTTCACTTAATTTTAACCATGAAGATATAAAATGTATAAGAAATTAATTTATATTTGTAGATCTCTAAATCCCTTTTACTTTCTTACATAGGGCATAGAGTTAATACTTTAATTATTGAGATTGAAATAAAACTATTGTGAGCCTCACTGACTCACACTTCACCTTTCTTGGTGTAATGGTATGAATTTGCACCCCTTGTAAATTCCACATTTACATACCTCCTACCTTAGAGAATTAAGTCCAATAATGCAATTCCATATTCTTCATCCATTTTCCATTCACTTGGCAGTCCGCTTTCATGTTGGTGGGGGATATTCTATTTGGGATGCTAGCACGACACATGGATGTTTGTGTGGCATGCTTCCATCCTGACAGGATTCTCGCCTCTAGAATCTATAGAGGCATTACACTCCTCCATTGGGAACGAAGTGTAATGTCTCCTGCCCTTCAAAGTGAATTTGAATGAATTCTTTGCCTCCATTTTTTCCTTCAAACTACTACCTGATTCATTCAACTCATCTTCTTGGCATTCCACTTGATCATTCTCATTTCTACACACTCACTTTCAGCTCCTTCAAGTTCTACCACCTCCATTGAAGCTGCAAGTTGGTATTTTGTTGCTTCATTCTCTTTGTTGTTGTGGAAACGTTAATCTTTGATAGCTTGCGAGCTCACTCCTCCCATTTTCCTTGAGTGCATGTGGTTGAAGGTGATACTACTCCATTTTCCTTTTCTCTTGCATTATCGTTTTAATATCATAGCATATTATTGTTCAACGTATTGCTTGGTATTGCTATTTCAATATCTTTCTTTATCACATTTCTCCAATCGTTGCTATATTGGCTATCTGTGGAGGTGGAAACACCAAAGCGGGGGACTAACTGCGACAGTCCTCTAGACACAACCCCAACATTTTCTCATTCTTGTGTGTGTAGGTTGTTCATCGAGTGAAGACCTTGAAGATATCAACTTGTGGGTAGGAAGGTGTGCTTTCCTTACCTTTCTTTGTCATTTCGTAGTTAGAATTAATCTTAGTGTTTTCTCAATATTTTGTTATTTAGTTTCTTTCTATTTCTGCTATTGTGTCAAACCATAACTATTAGGTTGTTAGTAAGCTTCCCCTAATTTTTGACTATACTTTATGCTTTCTGTCTGTACGGATGCCGATTCGCCACAGAGACACCAGCACACCGTGCTGTCCTCCGTGCCCTATGTTGTAGTCCTTTGGTAGTGAGCTGCCTAAGTTACAGTTTGGACTTTGGAAACTTACTCACTTGACTTCCTAAAACATTTGGGCTTGTAAAAGGATAATAGAAACCCGATTGCTCTTCCTTTTAACCTTTAAAATTTAAAATCTCCAAAAACAATTTTGTTAGCTTGAGGTAGATTAGGGTAGTCTATTGTTCTAGACCCTCTCGTGACCTAGGGTCCTGAGTAGTTGGTCCCCCTCCTCTACATTTTGGTGAACCTGGCATGAACTATTTTGGTTTCATTCTGTGGTGTTGAAGGAATCTTCTCTTATGTTCTAGGTGTGTTGCAGGTGTGTGCGTTGCAGGGCACCTAGCCTTGCAACCCCGCCTACGACCCCTAGTGGCGTAGTTAGAAGAGTCTCTAAAATGTTGTGAAGCAAACTCTAGAATAGGTCATTGTTTGATTGTTAAAACCTTTGGGGTCTTGTAAGAAATTCCTTTTCAGTGTACGTAGAAGATGAATTCTTTCATGCATCTTCCAATCCCATCTGTGCAATTTGCGAATGGGTCTCTTTCTATAACCTTTACATCGTAGGACTTGCCTATGAATGCTAATAGAGAACCCTCTCCCTTGTACATTCCCACTTGTATCAATGGGAATACCGTGACTGGTGTTCTCGTTGATCCTACGTGTCGAGTTAATGTTATTACAGAGGAGATTATGCTAATAAAATTTCTACATAAGGATGGGTATTATAAATCTAAGAGCACGATACGTATGCATGATGGGATTTCCATCCCTCCCATCGTTTCCATCACCCTTGCAATCTTGTTTGGGCCCAAGACTATGAATGCCATTTTTGATATTATCTCAAAGTCTAACTTGTTCAAGTGAAGCTAGGAATTCCTTGGCTAGTTTCCATGAACACAGTCCTTTTGGTGATCCATAAATGTTTGAAATTATCTCACGAGGGCTTTGTGCATGTCATGCATGACATTGGGTACAAACCCCTGGTGTTGTGCGGGGCCTATTCAGTAGATCACTTTTGGCCTACCCCTATTGGTCTACTTCCTCCAAGGATGAACCTATTGTATCACAATTATGTAAAATAAAAGAATGGGGGCATAGCGCTGAAAGTGACCTAACCTCCTTCCCCTTATGCTATTTCAATTAAGGCTTCTATGATCACACAATAGCAAGCTACCTCTTCCTCTTAGAAGGGAAAGGGAAAGTCTGCTTGCACTTAGGAGCCTTCCTCTTTCTCTACTATTCCAACTACTTCCTCCTCTCATCCCGCTATGGCACATTTGACTTCCACCTCCATGCATCTCATGGGGAGTTTGATGGTGCCCAGTTGGCAGAAGCCCAAGTGTCATGTGTTTGACCTTCCCGTCTTTCCCACGGTGCCTCGACCCATCGTATATGGTAAGGGGAAGGGTCCCAGTGGAGTCGCCTTGTTGTCTCAACCTTCACAACCTCCTACTACTCCTTCCCCTAGGGTGGTGAATGGGAAGAGGCTTTCCGTCAAGGCGCTTGAGTCTGCTTCTTCATCGATTGTTACCTTTGTGCTTGTATCTCTTCCCACCGTTTTCGTCTAGGAGTCACTCCCTCTACCAAAAATGACTGTGATAGATACTCCCATGATAGAATAAGAGTCTTCTGATCTTCCTCAAGCTGTAGCTTCCAGCTCTAGGAGCTGAAGAAATCACCTCACACATGAGCATAAGCATTAGAGAAAGGCTTTGGCTGCTAAGAAGGTTGCTCTACAAAAGGTAGAAGGGGAGCTGACACATCCTGTTTTGGTGTCTCTTGCTATTCCCTCCTCTTCCACCCCTTCTACTTTGGTTCTCATTGCCTCAATATTGCTTCTGGATCCCCCACAAGTGTGGATGACCCTCACCATAAAAGGGTGCAAGTGTTCATCACTCCCTTAGTTGAGCCTCCTCTCTTGATGTCCCTTCTAGAAATCCCACCTTTTCCTAAGCCCATGGATATTCTGAATACTTCGATGGTGTCCACTACAATTCCCTTCTCTTCTTCCTTGCCTTTCGCTTCTTCTGTGGCTATCTCACATCCTCTGATGAAGTGCAAGTTGGAGGACAACCCTGCTTCTAATGGGGGTCAGAAGAAGGGATTTCCTTCTTCAAAAGTTGGTTCTACTTTGGCTTGCACCATCCTAGTGACGGAGGCTACCCAGACCTCCCTCAGGTTTGTCACTACCCTTGAGTCTTTTGATGAGGTTAGTAGAGGATATCAGGTGCCTCCTCCTTCACCCACTCAGTTGACACATCAAACTCCCATAAAGTGCATGTTCAACTTAGTAGACGATGTCCCAACTTTGTCAACAATTTTTGTAAAATCAATGACGTTCACCTCACAAGATTTGAGTGAAGAATATTTTGAGGGGCCCTCTTCCTTAGCTCTTGTTGTAGGAGAGTTTGAGGGTGCTCCCCTTGCTATCTCACCCTTGTAGGCTGATCCACCCTCCCCTTATAATGATCTAGATTGGGAGAATGATGACCTCCTAGTTGATGAGGACTAGGAGGGAACCTCTTCTTTATTTGTAGATTAGGTTTGTGTGTGTATTGTGTTTCCCCCATAATTGTTTTATGTGTTCCTAGAGGACCCTTGTCACCCTTGTAGGTGCTTGGATACATGAGTGTTTTGTGTTGTAAAATTCTTCTATTCGTTACATCATTCTTCTCTTTGTTGTGTCTTGATTTTTGACAATTGGGGATGATGTAAAGTGTTGGGAGAATTTAGGTTTCTCTTCCATGTTGACCCAATTTTTAATTTTAATTTTGCTTTCACGTACCCTTCTTCATGATCTAATATAGTAGGGGATTGATGATAGTTCATATATATTTTTATATTATATCTATCTATATATATCCATGAGCAGTTCTAACCCCGAAATATCAAATCCCCTTATCTCTTAATTTATTTGTCTTTTCTTTTCCTTTCATTTTCATCTTTCTCTCTTCTTTGCTTGCTTCATGATGTTGTAGTGTGTGTGTTTTCCCTTGTGTGTGTGAAAACATTTCCATGATTACATCTCGTCATGTATTGTGAGCCACAACATCACTTTCTTCTCTCTCCTTAGGATGTCACATGCCTTTGTGTTCATCATGCACCATCCTAAGGGGAGGATATCATACTGCTTCAATTTTCAAAAAGGTTTATTCAGTGGCCAATGAATCCCTTGTTGAAAATCCCTTATTTTTCAAAAAAATATATTCTTCAACAAGGACCCCTAGCAAAATTTTTCTTTCAAACCAAATTTGTAAAGAAAGAATCTAAGAGCTTTTCTTCGAGAAAGGAGTACTTTTTTTGATGAAGTATAAAAACTTTCCCTTGTGAGGGATTATTCTTTCTTTCAAATTCCTTGATGAAATAGATCTTTTAGAAGGATTCCTTGATACTAGAATCATTTGCAAAAAATGTCATTTCCTTTCAAACAAAACATCCCTTGAGCAGACCCCTTTCTTTTGAAGGGTTCCTGAGGAACCCCTTTGAAATATTTTCCTTTGATTGTTGACTATTTGTGTGACTGTTTGTCTTACTGCATGGATTTTTTTCTATCTAACATGTTTTGTTTGTGGATTAACATGTTGCTTTGCAGGACCAAGCACTTGTGAAGCTAATTTTCAACCAAGCTTGGAGGACCGAGCACCTCAATCTTTCCTTGTAGGATTGAGCACCTGTAAGGCCTATCAGACTCGGTGGAGCCTCTCACATCTGGCTTCCCTCATGATCGAGGACTTGTTGTACATCCTTTGTAGGATAGAGCACCTACAGAGCTTTTTGTTCACCTTTCGTGGGTTCGAAGGCATGTGACACATTTTTTCAACTCTCCTTAGGATTGAGTACATGTGGAGCCATCTCCTCTTCTTTTGTATTTGAGTGTGTTAGATTTCGGTATGCTTCCTTGACAATTTAGGTATATATTTCTCAAACTTCACTCTACTTTACTGTGCATTCACTAACACTTATGCTTACTAAAGTGGGGGAAAAATGTAATGGCGTGAATTTTCACCCCTTGAAAATTCCACATTTACATGCCTCCTACCTTAGAGTATTAAGTCCGATAATGAAATTCCATGTTCTTCATCCATTTTACATCCACTTGGCATCTTGTTTTCATGTTAGTGGGGTATATTCTATTTGGGACTCTAGCACGGTGCACAAACGTCTGTGTGGCACACTGCCATCTTGATAGGGTTCTTGCCTCTGGAATCTACAGAGGCATTACACTCCTCCATTGGATGTGAAGTGTAACATCTCCTGCCCTTCGAACTGAGTTTGAATGAATCCTTTTCCTCCATTGTTTCCTTCAAATTGCTACCTCATTCATTCAACTCATCTTCTTGGAATTCCACTTGATCATTCTCACTTCTACACACTCACTTTTAGCTCCTTCAAGTTCTACCACCTCCATTGAAGCTGTAAATTGGTATTTTGTTGGCTCACTCTCTTCGTTATTGTGACAACATCGATCTTTGATAGCTTGCGAGCTCTCTCCTTCTCCCATTTTCCTTGAGTACAAGTGGTTGAAGGTGATACTAACTTCCTTTTTCCTTTTCTCTTGCATTATTGTTTTAATATCGTAGCATATTTTTGTTCAATGTATTGCTTGGTATTACTATTTCAATATCTTTCTTTATCACATTTCTCCAATCACTATATTGACTGTCCGTGGAGGTGGAAACACCAAAGTGGGGGACTGACTACAACAATCCTCAAAACATAGCCTCAACATTTTCTCATTCTTGTGTGTGTAGGTTGTTCATTGAGTGAAGACCTCGAAGATATCAACCTCTAGGTAGGAAGGTGCACTTTCCTTACCCCTCTTTGTCATTTCGCATTTAGACTTAATCTTAGTGTTTTCTCAATATTTTTTTGTTTAATTTCTTTCTATTTCTGTTATTGAATCAAACCATACCTGTTAGGTTGTTAGTAAGATTCCCTTGATTTTTGACTATACTTTACACTTTCTATCCGTATGGATGCCAACATCCCACTGAGACACCAATGATCTGCACTGTTGTGTGTGTCTCGCACTGTAGTCCTCTGGCAGTGAGCTACCTAAGTTATGGTCTAGAATATGGAAACTCACTCACCTAACTTCTTGGAACATTCAGGCCTGTAAAAGGACAACAACAACTTGGTTGCTCTTCCTTTTAGCCTTTAAACTTTAAACTCTCTCGAAAAAATTTTGTTAGCTTGAGGTAGATTAGGGTAGCCTATTGTTCTAGACCCTCCCATGACCTGGGGTCTTGAGCAGTTGGTCCCTCTCCTCTACACTTGGGAAATGCCATCGTCTCTTTCTCTAACTATCTTTTTTTCTTCTTATATCCCTATAAGCCATTGATGTATGAATTTTTTTTATTGTGTGAGATCAATAAAATTTCTTTGTTTTAATACTAGGCCCAAGGTCTTAATGAAATTAATACATAACTTTGAAAGAAAATGTGGATCATTTGAAGCAAGACCCAATAATTCCAACTTAGCATTCAATAAACAACGGCTAGGACTTTCACTTTAGGTTTGAAAGTAAACGATTACAAACCTAGTAACTATTGGATTAACCTTATCAATAGTTTTGTGGTTATCAAGTCTCAACTAGACCTATTTACATTCACCTTTGAATAACCTACAAATTATTTTTAAACACTTATACATTAATATTTTTAATTCTTTCTTTTTTAAATTTGAACCTCTAAATTTCTTAAATGGAATTTGTGCAAGACTGCAAGAGAAAATATAACCAACTACAACAATCTTCTTAACATTTCTATATAATTTGGTTCTTCTTGATAACCTAAGATATTCTCATAATAATTATTAAAATATTAATATAATAACACATGTAAACTCATTTAAAATATACATTCATATCCCTATAGCCCAAAAAACACTCTAATTAATGATTACATTTGTCATGTTAGATTTACTACATTCAACGGGCATAATGAATAAAATTACAATGATGAGTTTAATTAAAAACAATGGAAATATAATCTAATATCGTTGTATAATAATTACAAAAGTAATAGGATAATAACACACATAATGCATAAATGCATACATAGTCCTATGTTATAAAAAATGAGAAACACAAAACATGAAAGAAATGATAATGCAACAAAAAATAAAATATGGAAGGTTCATATAAGAATTAAGAATTGCATCAATCATGATGGATTTATATTCAAGAAGTATAGTGATGCATGAGTATCCCTAAGCAACCTACTGTAATTCACCACAAAATCTTATTATGGATTGTGGTAGAGAACTAGAGTTATACAAGCACTCATGAATTTCGTATACAAATCTCTAGAGTTTTGGATCATATTGCAAAAAATTATCACTATCAAAAGATCACAATGCAAAATAGTCAACATATAGTTCATCAAGAAAGGTTTGAAAAACTTTTTGTGCCTTGGGTGGAAAGCCCAACATATCTCAAGGTGACATGGGACCAAAAGGACCCTCAATTACAAAAACATCGAGTTCCTTCAAGACCAAATGCTACACCAACATATTTTGGTCAACCAACATGTTACACTAGAAATTGAGTTTTAGAACACCTTGTGGCTAATGTAAATCACTCCTAAAGCTTGGAGATATATAAAAATCCTAGAATTTATTTGGAAAAGGAAATCCAAATCATTGGTAGATAAGTCATTCATGAATACATTTAGTTTAGGAGGATAGTAGTAGGAAGGTAGAGTGTTTGTAGTTGCCATATTTGCATGTAAGCTTGTAATAAGCTTGTGGTGGCCTATGACCCAATCTACATTTGTAATCCACATGTGGAAGGTCCATGAGCCCATTTTAAAAATTATATGATCGTGTTATTGTTATTCTTTGTTAATTATGCTATGTTAATGTTACCTGATTTTTAGCTTTCAGCTGAAATCAGGTAACTTAGTGTTTATTCTTTTGATGTTTTCGTTTAAACATTTTAAAAGATAAACCATAGTCTGCTAAGTCATCAATATGCATGAAAGGGATTGTCAAAGAAACATATTACATTTTATTCCAATGTTGCAATTGTAACAAATGAGAAAGAGAACCATATGTGTTACAAAAGAAATCTTTAAATTCATAATCATGAAAGTGCATATTTGTCTCACACAAGCTGTGAGACTAACTTTACTTATTCAATGAAAATAAAGAAAATCATATACATGAATAAGTAAGCAAATACAAATGTGCATATAAGGAGAGAGACCATTCATTGCCTAAGAATGATTGGATCAAGGTGTGTTGTCTCACACTGTTGCTAATTCGAGCTACTACAAGTCCCTCCTAGCTCCTCATTGTTCTCGATTCCTGCATATGGAAATAGCAATGATGTTAGAGCAATTCTCTAAGCAATGAAAAGTATCAATCTTACATGAACATACACCTATGCATGTATAAACTAATCTCTAGATGCATTAAATAAGTAGCATGCCATAAGTGTCCCTAAAAACAAGAAAGAAGTGATCAAACACACCTATGATATGCTTTGTTTATCTAATTGTTTGTTCCTTGTGCAAATTTAGGACAAGTCTTGTTACTGTTATGATTCAGTTAATTACAATATGCGGGGTAAATGTGGCTCCCACAAGGGTAGAGCTCAGCATGCTATCCTTTGATGTTTTAAGAGGAATAGGAAATTAAGCAACTTGATCAAAGATATACATGCTATTAATGCATTAAATCAATATGGAATCACACCAGTTGATCAACTTTCATTATTAGATTCAAAAGATGCAACACATAATGTGAGCTGTCATGAAATTCATACTTCATAATGAATTAGTCATATGGCTGCCATCATGTCAAAAGGAAGGTACATTTTGCTGGACATGTCTTTCAATCATCTTAAGTGGATCCATGATCCATTTTATAAAAAGAAGTAAGTGATTTCAAAGATGCATCAAGTTCAACCATAGATGCACCAAGTTCAATTATGCATCTCTTAAATAGTGAAGAAGAGATCAAGGCATGCCTGAAATCATCATGAAACATATGGAGCAGAAAGAGGGAACAATCCAAGGTATTGTCAAGTCCCTCCCACCTTAACCCTATTGGACAACCACACATTACATAGGATGGTGAGCTTTCAGGTCACGGACATAGGTGACATGTGTTTTCCCACTAGGATCAAAGTGAGGAGATAGTATTATGTATTGCACATGATCAATAGGTAAACAATGTTGTAGAGAACATGTAGCAAACTTATGTGGGCAACAAGCAGTTATAGTGGAAACCATGAAGATTGGGGAAAAATTAGGACAACAACAAATCATGATACATCTCATAGAGGGACAACAATAGTGAAAGGATCTCAATAGCTGGAAGCAAGAAGAAACAGTTCACCATGCATTCATAATTAAGACAATTGTTTTTATGGCAGCTGTTTTGAAAGGGCTTGCACGATAATTAAGGTTATTGTGATAGTCCTGGATAATTGATGACATATGCAGAAGAGAGCAATGTCAAATAGGAGGGGTAGTACCATCATCTTTGGTACCATTTCCACAAGACAATAAATGACAACCCTTGTGTTTATATGCATAGAGGTCCTAAAGAATGCTTGGAGTAAGGTGCATTCATGGCATCTTTTGGTGAAAACAAGAAAGGAGGATACCTCAATGAAGATGGACAATGCATTTCATTGTTAATTTATAGTGACAGAGGGTTTGATGCATGCATACAGACTTGGCATACTATGGAGTAAAAACCACCTACCATCCTCAAACTTAGCATGGCTATGAATGAGACAAGGAATTCAATCACTTGTGGGACTATTTTAATGTTTACAAGTGATCACATGGAGTCACGATAAAAAAGGGGCACCAATGCTGGTAGAGGGAATACAACAGAGCTTTGTTGATGAATGAGTATTCAAGAGCCTTGAGTATAGTAGTCTTTCAAGAATAGGAAGTGAAAATAAGCTAAACCTTGTGATTAACCTTGCAGAGGGGTGATCCCACAAAGCTAGTTTACAATTTTTGGGAGATTGTAATTTTTTCTAAAATCACATTGTAACTTAGGATTTCTTTTTAGGTTTAGATTAGAGGTATTAGCAGTAAATCAATGAATAATAGAGAAACCCAAAGACCTATTGAGTACAAAGGAAATTAAATAATAAAATAGTTATACCTATAAATCAACTTTCCATGATTACCTCCATAGTACCTTCTTACTTGCTGGTTGACGTGTTGCCCTCAGATTCAACATGCGAGCAATCCTTGACGAAGACCTACACAAGATTTGAAGGATTTGAATCTAAATGCCTATGCCTATGTCTAAATGACTAAGAATGTCTATGCCTAAAGATGTCAAAACTCAATGAAATGTGCCAACAATTGCTATGAAAATCTAAGCGTGCAAGTGCGAAAATGCATAAAGTGAATGTGCAATATCAATGTTTGTGTGTAATCAAGAAATGAGAGGAAAATGGCATTTTATAGAAAATGCCATTTTGAATGGACGGGTGAGATTGAATTCTGACCAAAACCTAAAAGTAGAGGTCCAGATTAAATCTGAGAATCCCTAATTAGGGTTAGGGAAAAATCATTAATCGAGCGGTCAAGATGCCATCTCAGAGAATTGAATCGGCAGTAGAGAATAAATGAGGAAATTAATTCAAAAATAAAGATTTTCGAAAAATGAATAAGATAAAGACCAGATTGAAGATCAGTTTTGGAAGGGTCAAGAACCTACCCAATCACTTGACTCTTGGAGGAAAGTTACCGATTTGGAATTAAATTAATTCCAAATGTGAACTTTGTAAAATAATGAATAATCCATTTTTTGGATTATTTACCATAATGAGCTGACAGTTAAGAATGAGATGACATTTTAAATAATTTAATTTATTTAAAATGAGAAGAATTTCAAATTTGGCAATTAAATAATTAAATTTAATTATTTAATTTACTAGATAAGACTAATAATTAAATAAATAAATTAATTCATTTAATTATGACAATTAGTGACATATATATATATTTAGACTGCAGGAATCGAGTAGCATGACCCCATATAAACTGCAGTGTGTCTAGTAAACTTTTTAACGTGACTGGCGGCGCTGGCGCGACACGCCCTCCGGTACCACGGGGGTGGGGGAGACTAGACCTCGTGATCAACCTCCTGCAACAGGAAAGGTTTAGCCAACCGAGCTAGGGCCCCAACCCCTTAGTGACATATTAAATAAATAAATAAAAACTTATTTATTTAATAATTAGGAAGAATAAAGTGAACAGAAGGTAATTAAATAAATTAATAAAATTGTTTAATTAAGGGAAGACTTAGACAATTAATGACGTATTTAATAAATAAATAAGATTTATTTATTTAATAATCATGAAGAATAAAAGGACATGAATTAATTAAATAATTATGAATTATTTAATCAATAGTCGAATGTGGACCAAAGACATAATTAAATGTCATAATTATGCTAGGACGAAAGTGATAAAAATGAAGCTTGTAGGCCTAGGTCATTTTTAGGTGTCTACATTTTTCCCCTCTTTGTCATAATGTAGCATGTCGCATTGTGACAAAGAAAATAAGTCAAAGTCATGCCCCAGTGAAGGTATGGAGTATCGATGCCCCCTCGGAAATTTTTTTCAAATTTTGGGTCGACGGCAAATTTTTTTGGAAAGGGTCCCGATAAGTCAATTCGGTGACAAGAACAATAATGGCGCAGTCGATTTTGGATTCTGACATGTTTAAGATAGCCAACGGGGTGGTCAAAGTTGGTCAAATAAGTCCCCAGTTATAACCTAGTTGACAAATGGCATTTTGACTTTATAAATAGGTTGACAAAGGGGTAAAAGTCAATTCATTCTCACTATTTACTTTGCGAATTTCAAGAGCTTAGAGTGAAAATGACAGCAGCGACAATGGTGATTCTAGTGACAGAGCATCACGGCGAGATCATGTGGACCTTCAGGCGGCCAGAGGGCTCCGAGCTAGTGGTATGTACTCCCATCCTCCTTTGTAATTTTTTTGTTTTGCGTGTCATAATTAGGTTTCTAGGACAAACAACAAATGCGCTGCGACACATATGCGTTCGCGTTTGACGCATTCGACGTCACGTTCGACGCATTCGTTATGTCGCGACGCAAGTGCAATGCCAAATAGGAGGGGGTCACGGTTTTGCGCCGCATTTGCCAAACATTGTGACACAAGTGCTTTTCTGAGTCACAATTGCCAATTAGAAAGCCACATTCGTAAAATTGTGACTCATTCGCCCGTTTTAGCAACGCAATCGCGATTATGCGACGCATTCGCGTTTATGCGATGCAAGTGTCATATTTTGTGATGCAAATGCTCTGATGCAACACATTTGAGAAAGAAAATGATATAATTGCCATTTTGAAACACATTTGAAGTACGAAACGACGCAATTGATGTTTTGCTATGCATTTGTGGTCAACGCGACGCATTTGATTTTGACTTTGACCAGGGCTGATTTTGATGTTTGTGTAACTTTAAATGATTTTGATAATATTGAAAGTTTGTGCAAAAGGTACTAATGACTTGTTTGGCCTTTTGCAGAGGCAACTTGCCCCAGTTTACACAAGAAAGAGCAGACCGATGACATTTCAGTTTGCTGACCAGCTGAGCCTGCGAGAGCGGCACCAGTTGTTACGACTGGGATTGTTCTATGTTGCTTATATGCCTGCCATTTGAGCGAATAGGGGATTACTGACTGCACTGTGTGAGTGTTGGCATTCAGAGACCTACTCCTTCCACCTACCGATAGGTGAGGCCACTATTACTTTGGAGGATGTCTACCCAATTTTGTGAGTGCCGATCTGAGGAGAGCGGATCGTCTATGACCCTCGCCATGGCGAGCAAAATTTTTTAGCATACTATCGAGATCAGGGTGCTGGACTGGGCATCTAGGGATATGAGATCAGATGGGAGTTCATGGCGGAGCACTATGGTCGCTTTGATGCATTCCTTGCGACCTTGATTGGAGGTATTTTGATCCCTAACCATTGGGGACACGGATTCCCTATTGGCTAGGGAGACGTCTTGGTTGGCATGAGACGTGACATGACAGTGTATGCTTGGGGTCCTTGTTTACTGGGGACACTCTACCATTAGTTGTACGATGTTGCCTACAGGAGAGTAGAGAGTATCTCGTGCGAGACTACTCTGATGATGATTTGGGCTTGGGAGCACATTGCCATATTTCGTCCTCCATTTAGAGACCACAACTGGCTGAGGGGATGCCCTACGCTTACTACTATGCCAGTACGTTATAGCAGACATGGATGGGTGAGACTGGTTGGTGGCGGCACAAGATTGACACCATGGTGACATTTATCTGGAGGCCGTACAGAGACTATGAGCAGTGGGATGATGAGGATGACCACCTGAGCCTTTGCAGACAGTACAAATATTTGATTGGGAGGACCATGCAGACCTCATTGATTATCGAGATGTATTTGCTGTAGTGTGTCCTTAGGCAGTTTAGAGAGCAGTAGGGTGTACCTGTAGGGATAGCCGAGTATGCCCGGTTGCCCAGAGAGTATGCTTAGGGACTAGCCATTCTAATGGCCTTTGCAGAGCAGCAGATTGATGGGTAGGAGCTCAAGCATGGAGATGGAGTGGTGGAGTAGCCGACCCCAGGACCAAAACAGGACTATGATTTATGGTGGCAGGCACACAGACCAGTGCCATTGACAGATCCAGATGGGCTAGCACCGGTGGAAAGACGGTCAATGATACCTCGTGTGCTGAGGGCTAGGTGAGGTGGCAGGGATGGTGATAGGGGCAGAGGCAGGGGGAGAGATGGAGGCCGGGACAGAGGTAGGGATGAAGGCAGAGATGTAGGCTGGGGTAGAGACGAGGTAGAAATGGAGACAGGGGTGGAGATGATGGCAGAGATCGGCCATGAACAAAAGAACAAAATCTCAGAGGAGGTGCCCCACAAAAAAGGAAATAGGGAAAAGGATAATCGGAGGCGAGGAGGAAGACAGGAGGAGGACGTGGCCGAGGAGGAGAACAGGAGGAGGACGTGGAGGTGGGGGGATAGGAGGAGGATGTGGCAGTGGGGGGACAAGAGGAGGACGTGGCAGTGGCAGAGGATGTGGTTGACAAAGACGATGATGATCATTACAATTAGAGTTAGAGGTAGCTCAGGTAGAGCGAGATCAGGCAGTGATCCGCCAGCAGGATTCGGCTCAGTGGCGTACATAGTTTGCAACATTATGTAAAGGGCCTGCAGGGGACATGGCTCACGAGCTAGCTAGGGTGAGCACAAGACTGGGATAGTACCAGACATTATATGAGCAGGCAGTGCCACCTGAGCGATGGGATCCTACCTTGTCACGGTCACAGATGAGGATAGGCAGTGGCCATAGATCAAGCAGTGCTAGTGGCAGCAGGAGTCACATGAGTGCCAGAGGGTCTACCTCGACAGGGCACACATCAGGGCACATGTCACATCACTCACGCCGTCACACCTCAAGTCACCATTCGAGCCATAGTCATGGGTCGACTGGTTCAGTGCAGAGGTCAGTATAGGGATAGCCACCAGTGGTAGATCCTTCATCTTCTCAGAGTCAGGCTGCAATGACATCACTAGTGTCTATTACTGTGGCGATGATGCCATCATTGTCAGTTCCAGTGGTTGCATAGGCAGAGGTTACCACAGGTCCGCCTATCATTTCAATGCTAGTCTCAGAGTTGTCGCTGCCACATTCTTCACCATGAGGGGATGATGAGAGTCTACCCTAGGGGCATTTTGTTATTATGACACACTATGTATATATTATTGAGCCTGCGAGCTCCATTTTTGGGATATCTCTTGACTTTATCCTATGACATTGTACATTTTTGAGATGATATTATATGATGATGCAGTTTTGATGCGGCCTACATGTGTGTTATGTGATGTTCTTTGATTTAATGCATTATGATATATGTGATGTATGATGTTGATTTATGATGTATCATGTATGTCCTATGATGATTATTTATGATTTTGATGCCATGATGATGCAATGCTTACTTATATGAGATGATGATAATTATGTGCATAATGTATTTAGTAAATGGATGTTAATGCAATGTTTGTGATTATGTATATGATTTAATGCCATGTATGATTTATGTATGGACCTAATGCAATGTTTATATGATCATGGATGCACTTATGTTTTTGGATGTCATAGGATATCATCATGAGATGGATGAGAGAAGATGACCAGATGGAAGAAGAGAAGATGACCAGACCGAAGAAGATGCATGTTAATTCCTAGACTTTGATCAAATCCTTCACAACTTTACCGTATGACTTTAATATTTATTGCTCTTAATCATCATTGGGCAGGCTGTTGTAATGGCCAACAAACACCATGATATGACATAGATCAAGGTGTGCAAAGTCATACCATCACGTAAGACAAGCAGTCGCAGACAAGGATGATCATGACTCATACTGAGAGTGTGATTGCCCCAGTCTTTTTGTCATAATCAACCACAAGCAGAAAAAGACAAGGACAATTCACGAAACATCATTGCTTCTCTAAATCCCGTTTCTAGGACATCCTTGAGAAACTAGCGGCATGATTGTCAAAAAACAAACAAAATAGAGCCCTTACCATGATATGTCACTATTTTTCTAAATCCTAGAATCAGGACCTCGCTGAGAAACTAGTAGTCATGCATGTCAATCATCATGATATGTCGCTGCTTCTCTAAATCCTGCTTAGTGGGATCTCATTGAAAAACTAATAACATGATAAAAAACCAAAAGACAATTGTCAAGTGTTTGCCAAGTGCGTCTAGATATCCATTGTCAGAATGTCAAATTTGATGATGATAAGATGCCAGAGTGTCAAAGCATTGATGATGCTCAGATGACAAATGTCCAAAGTTGCCAAATTCAGGAAGGACACATCCTGAATAATGTTAATGTCATGAGGATTGATCTCTAAATGTCAAAAGGAATCTCTCAAAATGCCATGTGACGGTGATAATGACGATGTCTAGGAAGGACACATCCTAAGGCATAAATGACGGAGATGGTTCTTCAAAAAGACACATCTGAAGAAAACTGATGTTAAGAGTGATCGTTAGATGCCAAGAGGATCCCTTGAAATGTCAAATGAGAGTGACGATGCCTAGGAAGGACACATCCTAAGGAATGAATGACTAAGGCTATCTTTTAGAAGGACACATCTGAAGATTAACCTAAAGTTGGCAGTTTGACAGGTTATGATGATTTGACTTGCTTTGACCGAGTTTGACTTGTGTTTGACTATATGCCAATATTGTCATGATGATATGATTGACCTGTTGATGAGATTGTCATATTGAAATAACTAATTGCCATGATTTATTTTTAGGAGTTTACCCATTTGGGAGTGATTCGCTTTGCCTTGAAGATATTTTGATGTGTGTGCCAGTGTAGTGCCATGAACCCTAATGGACTGACCTAGTGCGGCCTCGAGGGCTCATCGACAGATGGCCTTGCCTACGTCATACACTCAAAGACCTCGTAGTTCGACACGGCCAATGACTTTGTATTGATGACCAAAGATTGTGCCATGATTTTATTTTGACAAACCTGAATGGACTAACCTAATGTCTCGAGGACTCAAATGTGAGTCTTGCCTATGTAGCAAGTGCGCAAAGACAACGTAGTTCAGACCATGAAGTGGATTGATTGACATGACTTATTTTGACTCCATTTTTAGGATTTTGACATTGATTTGGATGTTTTTGTGTTTTCTCAGGACGTTTTATGATTTTTAGGTCTTTCTTCAAGACATTTTATGATGTTTTTGGTCTTTCTTTAAGACTTTTTATGATGTTTTTGGTCTTTTTTTAGGACTTTTATGATGTTTTTGTCTTTTTTCAAGACTTTTTTTTCCATGTTTTTGTTTTTTTTAGGACTTTTTTCCATGTTTTTGTCTTTTTTTCAGGACTTTTTTGCCAATTTCCGAGATCATGTGTGACATCCATGCAGTTGCATGATAAATTTTTTGCCCCCAGTCAAGTCCAAGACTTAGCCAGGTTTAAGGGACATGTAGGGGATGCTGCTAGTGTATTAGATGGACAGTCATCAGGACTTGATGTCAATCGTTTATCCACTATGACAGGTAGGGTAGAATGTGGTGGCAATTTGCGTGATAATGGTGGAAATACCTTTCATCCTAGGCCAAGGCAGACAAAGTGACAATAGATGGTAGAGCAATGATTGATTACGCATGGTGTCTATTTGCCAGGTTTTCACCATGGTACTTATCCAAAGTGCATGTTTGCCAGGTTTTCACTATTGGACGAATCATTTTTCTCTTTACTATTTTTGTCCTCTTTCTCATTTTTTTTTGGCATTGCCAAGACGCCTGTTTGCCAGGTTTTCATCAAGGCAACAATTTTTTATCATTTTTTAATTTTTTTTTTTATATTTCTGATTTTGTGGATATCCTGGATGCTTTAGATGACCACTACCTATTCTGAATTCATTGACGATGTCAATGTAGAGAATGGTGCCATGATATGCCAATAATGTCCTATCTGAAGTAGTTGTCTTTTCAGGATCGTAGCGCTTGTATACAACTGATCAATGTCATTGTGGTCCTTTCTGATACTAGAGTTGGCCTTATTAGAATACACACATTGTGATAGAGTGCCATGAGGGTCCTTGTGGTAAAGAGTTGCTGCCAATATGTGACGGATGTGTGACGTGGGATTTTTGGACTTTAGACGAGGTGTAGGATTATGATGAATGATGTTAGACGTGGAAAGGTTGTTTGGACGTTTGGATGAATCACTTTTTATTTTCCAAACTTGGGATGTTGGATGATGGATTTTGGAGGGATGGCGTTTGGAACCAACACCTTTAGATGTCTTGCTTGATGACCATTTTGAAGGAGGTGGACATTTTTTTGTATGTGGGAGTCCTCTTGTCTTGTGGCTCCACATTGTGATTGAATTTTGTATTTGACTTGGTGTCTTTGTTTGATCCATCTTTCTTTGGGATCCATTTTAATTTCATTTGTCCACTTGTCCTTTTGTTTGATTCAATGGCCTTTGACATTTGATTTTGATCTTTTGACTTGTAAGACTTTTGTTTTTGTTGGTTCCAAAGGGGAGGTTTATTTATGATAGAATGATGGTTTATGGTGTGGGTGGACGGGGTGTTGGCAGCAATCTTATGACAAGGATTTCTCATGGACTCTATTTTGATGTTTGTATCTGACAAAGTTGCCCCTAGTATCAAGGAGGTACCACTGACATCATTTGATTTACTAACTGAGGAATAGCCAAGACCTTGATGTCTGTAATTTGCTTGAAGCTGTATTGGTTCTAGAATGCCTTGCTCGTGGATGCCTAGTCATTTTCCTTGATATTGCATGCTTTGACAGATTCTATTTGCGATGGGGTATTTGTTGTTTTGAAAGCAAGATGCTATCCCATAATTAGGTATGTGGATACTGTCACTTGTAATATTTTTGTCTGCAAGAAATCCTGCTCTGA
The DNA here is from genome assembly GCA_007258455.2 of Sequoia sempervirens. Lineage (NCBI taxonomy): Eukaryota > Viridiplantae > Streptophyta > Pinopsida > Cupressales > Cupressaceae > Sequoia > Sequoia sempervirens. The sequence continues at coordinate 359,694,534 of VDFB02000017.1, forward strand.
CAAAGATAGATGACCCTAGTTGATAAAGTGTCTTAGCTTCATTGTCATGTTGGACATATTCCTGATTGATATCTTTGGTCTGATCGTGTGACATGTTAGGTTCAGATGATTCTATTGGTGCTTCCAAGGCAATGTCGAAGCCATCATTATGTTTAGTTTCATAGAGTCCAATGATTTTAGCTATAACTTGATCATATGCAAGCATGTCCCTAGTGGAAGATTCTTGTTCTGGAGGAATATCGTCTATGTGTCCCATGGAGGCAAGTGTCTCATCATGGGAAGTGTCTATAGTCGAGGCCTTTACAATGTCAACAAGTGTTTGATCATGAATGGCATAAAGGTCAAGGAGTAGATCATTTTGGACTTCTTGGTCAATGGTAGGGTCTTGGTCGAAGATGGGGTTGTCATGGATTATATAGTCGAAAATAGAGTCATTGTCAAGGAGAGGCGTGTTTTGGATGTCATGATTGTCTTGAAGGACTTCATGGATGGAATGAAAGATAGGGTTATGGGATGGACTACCTTGTTCTTGACATGAGGGTGACATTATAAGGTCATGCTTTGGGCTTTCATTTTGACATGTATCCTCAAGTTTATTAAATGGGATTTGACTTTGAGTAATGACAAAATTTTCATGACTAGATGTGGCTTGTGAGGGGGTGATTTGAAAAGGATTAGGAGAAGACGTGGGGACTTGGACGAGACTAGTATGTGAAGGGCTAGGATAGGACATGGGTACTTGGACTGGATTGGTGTTTGAAGGACTAGGATATGACATGGAGTCTTGGACTAGAGATGACATGGAGTCTTCGACTAGATTGGTGTAGGGTTGATTGAAATATGACATGGAGACTTGGATTGGATCGGTATGGTATGATGTGGGGACTTGAAATGAGTTGGTAGATGGTTGATAAGGCATGTAGACTTGGATGGGATTGATAGGTGAAGGACTAGCATATGACGTGGAGACTTGGTATGGATTAGTGGATAGTTGCTTTCCCTTGTCAAGGTTAGGATAAGGGTGATAAGTGGATGTTTGTTGTGAATTACTGGTAGGATTTATGTCAAGTGACTGTTGATGGTGAGGGTAGACAGATGGAGGTGGAAAAGTATTTATGTCAAAGACTCGTGGTAACTTAGCCCCTTGGTCCAAAAGGATGGCTAGATACCTTTGAGGGTCACGTACGACTGAGTTTTCTACAAAGGAGACTATATCAGGATTTTGCGCTGCAACTTCTAAGTCTTCTGCATATACTCGTCCATTTTGGTCTTTTTGTATGAATGGTTTAGAAGGGTTTCGTGATGAAGATGGAATGTTCATGGAGGATTGAATGTTCATGTTGTGAAATGGGTCGGAAAAAGTTCAATGTTGGTTTGTGTCATAAGTGTTATTATCGATGTTGGGATTGAAATCTTGTCCAAAGTTTTCCATTTGTCCTCTCTGTCTTTGAAGCCTAGTCTCAACAATAAAAAGGGATTGCTTGGATAAGGATGACAAGAATGACAACTAAATGTGAGGATGATGACAACCTATGTTTTTTGGATTTTTGCTAAGGATGAAAATGCAAGACTATGTTTCCTAAAATGTCGACTAGGATGACTAGGTGATGATAACGTTTGTCTAAGGAAATGATTGATGTAAGATGACAAGGTGATCAAAGCCAAAATATCGACTGAGGACTAAGATGATGATGTTTGACTAAGGAATTAATGTTATAAATGCAAGGTCTAGGTTCAAAATGATGACTAAGATGAACAATGCAAAGTCTAAGTTCAAAATGAGGACTGAGATGAACAATGCAAAGTCTAAGTTCAAAATGAGGACTGAGATGAATAATGCAAAGTCTAAGTTCAAAATGAGGACCGAGATTGTTTTTTTTCTATGTTTTGTTGAAAAGTTTGAGTTTTCTAAGGTCGATTGTTTATGTCCAGATTTGTGAATGTTGTGTATAATGTTTGAGTAATCCAGCAAGCACTTGACAAGCACAATGTTTTGAATGTAAGCAAGTGCACATAAAACAAGTACAATCCTAGGTTAGGCCAGGACAATATTTGCTAGATTCCACGTGGGTTTCCCCAACCGCATATTTGTAGCGTGTGAATTTAGAAGCTTGGTTGCACGGGCTCCCCCTTATAGTGCACTCTCTTCTCAGGCCAACCAAGCTTCCAACCCCCATGAAACTCCCATGGAAGATTGATCACCTCTACTACAAACTGCGAAAGTGTGGATTTTTTCATACCGATCGGTGTTGCGCTAGCAAATAGAAGGTTTTTGGCTTACTACACAAAGGTGTTTAGTTTGGGACCCTCGTGCGAGTGGCCATACATGGGGCAAGAGATTAATCACCAATTAGGTGGCACTCCAGCCTAAAGAGGTTAAGCTCAACAAGGTTTAAGGGATTACTACTCTGTCCGTATGACATATCCGCACTCGTAATCTTAGGTTTTCCCTTAAGATTCACATTTATATACCAGTCAGGGGTAGCTTGGCTTTAGCTCCGTTGCCGGTTTGAGTAGCATTGGGGTGATGAAATCCCTAGGCAGCCCCAATTTCTAGAGTTAGTAACCATTTCTCTTACACCCAAGATCGCCTAAAAGTGCAAGGGGAGAGGATACTGCGATATACTAAGTCGTGGGGTTAAAAACAGATAAAAACGGGTCTGGTTTTCTGATCACCAAGTTTTCACAAGGTGAGAGCATACTCACCTACCATTTTGCAAACACACTCAGACATAGTAGAAAGACGAGTTCATTTTAATTGCACCAAAGGAAATGTGTATTATACTAAAAAAGACAAACACATTGTTTTGATGTTTAGTCTTTGATGTTCGAACCTGCAAGACCACACATTAGTAGTTTGATAATGATCTTCGACTATCGATCTGCAAAAATAGTTAGATGCGTCATTTTTTTCCACTTGATCCAATGTGTCCTTTGAAGTGTTTTATTTTCTGCACATGCACAAAACCAACAACAAACCCTAACAAGATAATTGATCACTACTATTAGAGGGTTAGCTAGTCACAACAAATCTGATTTTTAGAATTTTTTTTGATAGTAAAATTAAAAATACAGAGAATAAAGCCTATTTAAAATATCAAGAGGTTTCCAAAAATGTAAGTAAATCAGAAAAAATTGCTATTTTGCACCTAAAATTATTTTTTTTATGAAAAATCATAATTTTTTTATAAAAAATACAAAACAGCTCTAAAAATTCTGATTTTTGGACTGGAGTCGTCTGATGTCATCTCAAATATGAAAAAAATAATTTGTGAGCAAATTTGCAACCATGGGTGAGATATAATGAAATCTTTTTTAAACCCCAATTTTAAAAGATCTATTGTTTGAATACTAATTGCACATCCAAATTTAAAAGATAAAGAACATAACCCTATTAAAATTTAGAGAGATTTCTAGAAATGTAAACATATTTGAAAAATTTGATTATTTTCTCTCAAAATTAATTTTTCATGAAAAACATAATTTTTTTTATAAAAAATTAAAAACAGATCCAAAAATTATGATTTTTGGAATGAAAGTGTGTGATGTTGTCCCTAAGCTACATAAAAAAATTTGTGAGAAAATACATGGCTGTTTGAAAGTTATGGTCGAATATTTGGGAACTAGGGATTTATCCAAAATGATGCCAAACCTGCAACAAAAAACAAACAAAACCTGCAACAAAAAGAAACCAACAACAAAATTTGCTTTTTATTTGTCCAATAAGTCAGGTTCACAAATGTAACTAAGGGTTATTTTTCAGGTTTAGATTATAGGTATTAGCAATAAATCAATGAATAACAGAGAAACCCAAAGACCTATCAATTAAAAAGGAAATTAAATAATAAAACAGTTATTCCTGTAAATCAAACTTTCCATGATTACCTCCATAGTACCTTCTTACTTGCTGGTTGACGTGTTGCCCTCAGATTCAACATGCGAGCAATCCTTGACGAAGACCTACACAAGATTTGAAGGATTTGAATCTAAATGCTTATGCCTATGTCTAAATGACTAAGAATGTCTATGCCTAAAGATGTCAAAACTCAATGAAATGTGCCAACAATTGCTATGAAAATCTAAGCGTGCAAGTGCGAAAATGCATAAAGTGAATGTGCAATATCAGTGTTTGCGTGTAATCGAGAAATGAGAGGAAAATGGCATTTTATAGAAAATGCCATTTTGAATGGACGGGTGAGATTGAATTCTGACCAAAACCTAAAACCAGAGGTCCAGATTAAATCTGAGAATCCCTAATTAAGGTTAGGGAAAAATCATTAATCGAGTGGTCAAGATGTCATCTCAGAGAATCGAATCAGCGGTGGATAATAAATGAGGAAATTAATTCGAAAATAAAGATTTTCAAAAAATGAATAAGATAAAGACCGGACTGAAGATCAGTTTTGGAAGGGTCAAGAACCTGCCCAATCACTTGACTCTTGGAGGAAAGTTACCGATTTGGAATTAAATTAATTCCAAATGTGAACTTTGTAAAATAATGAATAATCCATTTTTCGGATTATTTACCATAATGAGCTAACAGTTAAGAATGAGATGACATTTTAAATAATTTAATTTATTTAAAATGAGAAGAATTTCAAATTTGGCAATTAAATAATTAAATTTAATTATTTAATTTAGGAGATAAGACTTATAAATAAATAAATAAATTAATTCATTTAATTATGACAATTAGTGACATATTAAATAAATAAATAAAAAATTATTTATTTAATAATCAGGAAGAATAAAGTGAACAGAAGGTAATTAAATAAATTAAGAAATTTGTTTAATTAAGGGAAGACTTAGACAATTAATGACGTATTTAATAAATAAATAAGATTTATTTATTTTAATAATCATGAAGAATAAAAGGACATGAATTAATTAAATAATTATGAATTATTTAATGAATAGTCGAATGTGGACCAAGGACATAATTAAATGTCATAATTATGCTAGGATGAAAGTGATAAAAATGAAGCTTGCAAGCCTAGGTCATTTTTAGGTGTCTACACACATATTTTTAGAAAATATAATAATTTAAGCCTTAAAAAGTTCCATTTAAAGCATTCCAATTGAAGAGGGTTTGATCAAAATACCTTAGATCAAACCCCTTGGATAGAACCCTGCTAGTTTTAAACCATACCTATAACGAAGTCTCCTTTACACCTATCAAAATGATGATAAAAACTACTTTTGATTTACCTTTTGGGGGATCAAATGAATTCATTTAAAATTTATTTTTTATAAGTATGTAGTCCTTATTATAAGCTTCCCACAAAGTAGAATTTTAAATAAATTTAATTTTATTATTATATTTATTTTTTATTTCTTGTGAATGTAGGTTTTTCATTGAAAATCAAGCTCTTTGTTCTACACATGTGGAAAATAGTATTATCAATTTTTTTTTGAAAAATATTAGTGCACCAGATATTGAAGTCCTTGATCCAACAATTTTTTTTTTGAATTTTGATACATACAAAAAAGTTACGCGTTATATGGTTGCACTATGTTTAAATAACTGGTTTGACTTCAAACTTGATTAAAGAAAAAATATTCAATAAAAAACTATCTAACTAAGTGGAAGCACTAGATATTAGAGTTAAAAATTTAAATTCGAAAGAATTAAAATTTTATCCTTTATGGAAAAAAAATATGCGTTATACGGTGAGCGTCACTTTTTAAAAATGTTGTTTTCTGAAAAAAACCAGTTTTCTAGGGAGATGGATAAAGAAGTGCAATTTGATTCCAAAATTTTTGAAAAAATATATTTAGAATCTACATATAAAAATTCACAAAACTCTAGTTTGTAGCATCTTCAAATTCCTCATGGCTTAGCCGCTATAGGTTCCCGAAAGTAAATATTTAGTTAAATTTTTTTTTTATTTCAGTGTCCAGTTTGGCCAAAAATTGTAAACCACTATTGTGGGATCACCTTGAGAAGCAACAAACTTGTTGCCCCTGTGGTTTCTATAAATAAAAAGGAGTTTCTTGTAACAAAACCAAGTGATTCTAGTAATATCAACTCTGGAGACTCTTAGTGTGTCGGGACAACCTTGAGTAAAAGTAGTTTGAACACATGTAACATGGAACCAATTACTGTCTTAGATGGAATAAATGAATTGAAAGTATTAGCATGAATATAATTTCCCATCCCACTTCATTCTGATTTAGATGTCCATGCATCTAGAAGTGAAAACAACTCAAGAATGCCACAAATTCAATTTAATGAGGTCAGTGTTATTTCATTGGTGGTAGATACAATGAAGTAAGAAAGATTCAATGAAGCAAGGAAACAAGATCACAACCCAGCCAAAGGTAACTACTGGTTGAAGGGCATAGTAACCAAACTACTGTCAAATGAAGGAAGAAAAAGACAAGTGGTGGAAGCCTATGCAAAGATCAATAAGGATAAGTGTTCATGAAAGAATGGAAAAGATGTTTAGAGCCTTTGAATTGTACCCGTACTGTGCAATGAAATTGAATCATTTAGCAAGCCCATTTTTTCTTCATAGGGTATCATTTTTATTGTGGAACAGAGGTAGCTTTTGTTTCAACTGATGACCCTCTCATGAATCTCATTCATATTATACTTTTGCTAAATTTGTCGCAGTGAGAGTAAAATAGTAATACCCATGTTTTTAGATCAGCTAAAATGTAAGCCCTAGCGGCTATCAAAATGTAGAAGGAACCCATGCTATAGAGAATGAAAACCAAAAATCTCTCTTAGCTGCAACCATAGAGAATGAAAGGAAAATACAGTACACAAAAGATTTGAAAGGTAGGGCTTGAAATGAGCAAATATTTCTATAGAAAGGAGAGAATAGATACTGGTATATCATTATTTTCTGTGTAATAGCATTAAAAAATTTGCAAACAATCTCAAATGCCTCTTTCATGAACCAAAAAATACGAAAACCCAGAATGTGCCATGTTTTTTAACATTTCTCTACAATGGCAGGGTACCCATTTTGTGTTTTCACTTTAGAATGAAAATACAAAAGTGAAGAATCTGGTAAGTTTTCTCTTCATGGCCACGGCCAGAAGAGCCGTTTCTTCACAAAATCACAAAAGAAACTTGGGGTTTTTGTTTATTTCAACTTTAGATACAGAAAAAAAAGAACTACTTTACTCCATCTTGACAATGAAAGAGCTCCATTCAAGCTTTTATTGCTGAATAAAAGAGGAAAGAATCAATACATAGGTCAGATGGGAGCTAACCCGAGCTCAAGAATTGGAATTTGCAAACATTTTGTTACTAAAAAAGCTTCCATTTGAGCTACATGAAGTCACCAATGGTAGTTGGGAATAAAGGAATAACCACAGAAGGGAGAAAAGAAAAAAATGGTCATAATTATTCTACAGGCCATGACTTGTTTGCTCAAAATGGCCTCCAAAAAAGAGAGAAAACATAGTTTTTTGTTGCAAAAAATTCATTACCTTCCATTTTATGTGGATTTCATCAAGAGGTTGGCCCAATAACCAGTCAAAGCACCAATTTGTATGCCAATTTCCAAACCCTCATGGTGGCAACATATCATTCTCCAGAATAATCGATGGTGAAATGAGGGCTTTTCGCCCTTTTTTTTCCTTTTGATATTTAGGGTTTGACCCTATTGTTTGGTGGCCAATGGGATTTTTCCCATATTTAAAAAAAAGTGAAACACATTTAATTGTATAGTGGGGGCTGAATGGTGGTTTTTATACTTAGGCAAATTTTTCCTTATGTCTTTTGAAAAAACATGTGCCTTCTTTTAAAAATTTTGCTAAGTCCTCGAGGTTGAGCATGTAGTCCTTTGAAATATTCCTTGCCCTTTAAAATGTGATATGCCTTGAAGACCTTCAAATGTGCCTTCCAAGAAGTGTGGAAGCCCTTCATGACCATATAGGCCAAATTTGGGCCTTTGTTTTGCCTTTGAAAATAAGAGAATGTTGACCATGTGTGGCCTTGAAGTGCAAAATGAAGGAAAGGTATAAATGATCAAATTCATTGGAGTCTTACTTTGTTTAATGCTTTACGAAGCATTTTGATATTGTATTATATTTTTTCATTTTGTTTCAAAGTATAAAAACATCATTTAAGTGATTTGTTAATCACTTTGATATTATTCACATGCAAATATAATGTAAATTAACATTGATGGTGGGGGCTTTTGCATTGTTCTTTGAGATGTAAAGTGATTTGATTAAGTGATGGATTATAAATCACTTAAACAGATTATCTTGTTTTAATGCAAATTAGTGCCTTATCTTTTCAAAACACACATATTGCATGGGTCAAGGCTGGGAGACAAAAATGATGACTTGCAGACATGAGGAAAGTGTGTGGGTGGTGCATTTGACTGTTTTGGAGAAACATGTGCTATTTTGGAGGCTGTTTTGTCACACTTTTGGCATGACTGTGGTCTTGGATTGAACTTGGACTATTTGGAGGACTTTTTGGAGTGATTTTAGAAGGTTCTTTTTTGGCCTCATTGCTGCATTCAACCAGAACCTTCTAGATAGACACGTGTGAGGGGCTTTGATGGGTTTTTTCTTAAGTATCTTCATTTTGGCATTTTGGAGAAAGTTCTTTCTTTCTAGTAGAGTGATAGCTTTGGTTTTTGGAGTTATTTTCAACATGGAGCAGTATAGTAACTTAGATGGACTGTTATATAGTGTGTAACTCTGAATCAATATAATAGAACATTTTACCTTCCAATTTCATGTTTCATAGTATGCTGTTAGTGATTGGTCAGTTTGATTTGTGAAATTCATCTTTCCTTGCAAAATTGTCTCATGTTTAGGCATCTGTTTAGCATAAAATGCATGTTAACAGGTTATAAGCTGTGCCATTCAATAGTCCTTTAAGTTGTGAGATCTTTATTTTCCTTCTAAAAGCCCTGTTTAGAAACCTCATAAATTATTTATGTGAAATGCATGCGAAAATGAGTTGTGTAAATAGAATTTTATGGTATTGATTTGAATGTGATAGGTTGTTATCAGGTCCTAGTTGTTTTTGGTGTATCACCTTGGATATTTTCAGTTTAGGTTCATGTTTTATGCATTTCTTACCGTTTACCTAAGAAATCAGTAGTTAGGTGGCATCAAAAGGGGAGCGAGCCCATAATATGGAGGTTTGCTTTTGAATAGGACACCTGCAACCTAAAAGTAGTCCCATGTTACATCCAAACCTGCTGAGTTCATTCATAGCTTGGCATTAGGGTGTAGATTTGGATCACTGATAGTTAACTCTAAGTTGCATGATCAAATAAACCTCTCTAGACTCTCCATCCATGATTGCATCAAGTGGCATCAGAGTGATTTTTTCATCCATTGTGTGGGAATTTTAATAGATCTAAGGATGAATAGATCATTGACTTGAGGAAACCTACAAGTGTTTGTCAATGGAGTATCAACTGCAAGGTAGTTGCAACCTTGTAGCCAGATTAGTGACCAGAGTTAGTTGTACCATATCCAAGGAAAAATGCCACCAAGAAGGATACTTGGTATGGCCAATGTTATAGGGATGATGGATGAAATATTAGACATGATGAGGACAATGAAGATTTGATTAGATTTTTTAGAAGAGGATAAGAAAAGAGACCTAAACCCTAGAATGAGGATGAGATCAATAATGAGGAATTAGGAGTTGAAACTGTAGATGTGAATGAAGAAATCCTAGAAGAAGAATAATTAGACCAAATCAAGATGTTGAAAGCTATTTCCAAGATAGGTAAGAGATCTTAAATTGAGATTTCTAACTATGCAAGTGATTTGAAACTTAAGAAATTGATTGTTGGATAAATGATATGAAAGAGTAGTTTAAGTATGAAGAAATTAAAGAACTAGAAAGAGTGATATTTGAAGAAACCAAGTTGAAAGGGCGTATTGCTATTTGGTGGAAGGAAGTTCAGTTAGATCATAATAGAAGGGGAAAATAAACTATCATAAAGTAGGATATGGATGGTGACAAAGCTGAAGAATCAATTCATACTTGTCAATTATGAGCTTGAATTACTGAAGAGATTGCAAAGCCTAAGGAAAAAGTAAAATTGGTAAGGGAGTACATCAAATAATTTCATAAGATGATTATTAGAACTGAACATATTGAATCAAGCAAGGAGAAAGTTGCATTCAATACATCAATGGATTGAGGACAAACATCCAAAATGAGTTGATCCTAGCAAGGATGGCAATAGTTGAAGAAGCATACTAGTTTATGTTGAAACTTAAGGAAATTTTGAAAATAAGGTTTGAACACATATAAAGAGGAAAAGGAGGAATATTTCATGAAGTGGTGAAGGAAGGTCACATACGAGACATAATTTTTGGGAAAAAGTGTACCTCAACCTTGCAATTACCAAATGTTTACTATTGCTAGGTGAACATAGGGGGTGCAGGGGGTACCCCCTATTGAACAAGACAACTAAGAGGGGGGGTAAATCAATTGTAGCAATTTGAATAATCAAAACCCTCAATAGAAGTTAGATTTACTAGCATTCACATAACCTTTGCACTACTAGTGTGATTAATAATTAAAAGCATAAACAAAAACTAGAAGCAACAAAACAATAAACCCAAGAACACCAAATTTATGTGGAAAACCCAATGAGGGAAAAAATAGGTGAGGATTAGCTCACAATATCAAGAATTCCAAAACCAAATATAGAGGCTCACTGCCAAAAAGGCTGACTACTAGAAAGGCTCACTGCTAAGAAATGACACACTTCCCAATAAGGGTGCACTACCTGGAAGGATCATTGCCATAGAATTACAAAGAAGATAGAAGAGAGTTGTTACAGAGAGAAAACTATCTCAATGTAACAAAGATTCCACCACAATTTTCTCACACTTTTGCAGACATGCTTGAAAGATAGAGTACACCTTCAAATCACTGCTTTTAGGAACTCAACACTTTGAAACTTGCATTGATATGATCAAAATCACATAACACACACATATCTCACATCTCTCTATATCTCTCACAAGCATTTCAACTTCATACTTATACCGTCTTCGACCTTGAAACCCTTCCAAGGTTGTCCATACATAATTTGTATTTGCAAATTCAAATTAGGTCGACGCCAAATCATTCCTGTGGTGGAGGAGAATGAGGGCAACCTAAACACATTCTTAATGAGGAACTAAATGAGTCCAACATGCCTCAACATGCTTCCAAAAACTTCATGAGTAGTGTTTAACACAAGGTCGGCCAACACCCGTGCAAACATATAAAAGAATTAAGTACACACATCCTTGAATCGGTCCAATATTTTTTGGACAACAAACTTTACTTGAACATGATATGGAGTAAGTAATAAATAATTGCAAATCCATCCAATAGATTTGAAACAAACTTCACCTAAAGAGTATGAATATTTTTTACATTTGAATAGCCTTGTCAACCACAGAAGTACACTATAACTCAGAAAATCATCAATAGCAACACAAGATCTCAATTCCTCTTGAACAAAGCAAGGGAGAAACCTTATCAAATTATTCTCAGAATCGAAAAGCCTTAAACCATAATGCAGAGAAATTTAGAGCAAATACATTTCTCCCAGACCATAGCTAGACACACTAAAATGCATAGTTCACATACTGGTGAAAATATCTCGCACTATACGACGACCCAGAAGCCCCAATTTTAGATATAACACCTAACAAAAACCATGAGAAATACCTCATATTCACACAAGAACCAAATCAATCTAGAAGAAACACAAAACACATTTAGAGCATATACTAAATACCTACATGACACTATTTTCTCTATTTATCAAGTTTTCTCGAAAGCACTTGGAAACCAAGTACCAGAGACATCATTGCAACACACTTTGACACAACTTTAGACATAGCAACATAAGGATAACTCCATGTACTCATAGCACTTCATCAAAATCTCAACTATGCATGCACAACCTACAATCTATCTTTATTACAATTTTCTCAATATCCTCAACATATACAACCAATAACTAGCTTCCTTGACATCAATGACAACAAAAACTAGTTGAAATCAATGAAAACACCTTCATACTTGCAACAATCCCCCCCTTTGTCATTGATGGAAACACATGATGTGAAAAACCATCAAAGACAACACAATAGCTCTAAACAACTTCTCCTAAATTGACTAAGCTTTTTCACATGATTATTTCTCTCCCCCTTTGACATCAATGGAAAAGACAAAAGATTTTTTGCATTGTTCTCTCCTTTTGACATTGAACCAAGATCTATACTAGCACTGGATACTCCCCCTTAGGAGCACTCCAAAACAATTTCATAATGACAACACATGACACTACCTACTCCCCCTGAGAGGTAGCCACCAATCATTAATCTAGGAGGAAGATAGATCCATAGAACCAGTAGATTGATGCATCTCCATATGCATCTAATTCAACAAAGGAGGGAAAATAACCCCCAACTTCTCTCAGAGATACTCAAAAGTATCTTTAGAAAGAGCCTTAGTAAATATGTCAACAATCTTATCCTTTGTAGATACATACTCAAGCTTTACTTCATTCTCCATAACCTTCTCTCTCAAGAAGCGACACCTTATTGATATATGCTTTGTCCTTGAGTGCATCACTAGATTTTTTGAAATGTTAATTGCACATGCATTATTAGAGAAAATAGAGATGGGATCATCATACATTACTATGATATCCTTCAATGTCTATCTCATCCACAAAAATTTTGTGCAACAAGATGTTGCAATAATATAATTAGCCTCTATAGTGGATAAGGGAACCAAATCTTGCTTTTTGCTTAACCATGATAGCAATATGCATCCAAGAAAGAATACACTACCACTTGTACTTTTTCTATCATCAGCACAACCTGCCCAATCTGCATCTGTATACACACTTAGTGTAAAATTAGTATCCCTAGGATACCATAAGACATGATCTAGAGTTCCTTTTAGATATCTAAATATCCTCTTGATAGCTACAACATGTGTTTCTTTGGGATCCTCTTGAAATTTAGCCACAAGACAAACTATATACATGATATACAGTCTAGTAGTAGTTAAATACAATATTCCTCCAATCATTGATCTATATTTTCTCTGATTCGCCTTAGGAGAATCATCATCCTTACTCAATTTGCAGCCAATTACCATAGGAGTGCATACTGGTTTGGAACCATCCATCCTAAATTTCTTCAACATTTCTTTTGCATACTTTGATTGTGAAATGAAAATCCCTTTGTTTGTTTGATTGATTTACAGTCCAAGAAAGAAATTCATCTCACCAAACATAGATATCTCAAACTATTTTTGCATTTCTTTAGCTAACATATTACACATAGTTTCATTTTGTCCAAAAATAATGTCATCCACATACACAAGTACTATCAAGATCCTATCATCTTCAATTTTGAAATATAAATTTCTATCTACATTACCTTGCTGAAACCTTGCTAAATCAAATATTTTTCCAATCTTGCATACTAAGCTTTGGGAGCTTGCTTCAAACCATGGAAAGTCTTTATCAATTTGGAGACCATATCCCGTTGATCTGACAAATGAAATCCCTTCAGTTGTTCCATGTAGACTTCTTCTTCTAACTCACCATTCATAAATGTAGACTTCACATCCATTTGGTAAACTTTAAAGTCCTTATGAGCAACAAATGCCAGGAACATTCTAATAGCTTCCATTCTAGCCGCTAGAAAAAATGTCTCTTGGAAATATATACCTTCCACTTGTGAGTAGCCTTTACACACAAGCCTTTCCTTGTTTCTTACCACTTCTCCATTTTCATTCAGTTTGTTTCTAAAAACCCACTTCTAATTATGTTCTTGTTTGCTGGTCTAGGAACCAATTCCCAAGTTTTATTTTTCTCAATTTTCATAAGTTCTTCCATTTATTTCATCCAATGTTCATCTTTACATGCCCCACTCACTATTTTAGGCACAAATTTAGAAAGTAAGCAATAATTTACCTCAACTTCAGCAACTTTAAGTTGATAGATGTTTCCTTTAGTCCTCTTGCCAACAACAATCATAGTTCTGGACCCTTTTCTGTTTTCACATTTTTCATCCTTGAACAGAAGATTATATCCCTCACTTCACATCTATTTGACACTCAAGAGATTATGTCTCAAACCCTTAACATAGTAGACATGATCAATACTATGTTTACCATCAAAACTGATTGAACCTATCCCACAAATCTTAGCACCAAAATCATCTCCAAACTTAACTAAGCCTCCATCATATTCTTCAAGTTTAGAAAACTTACTTTTGTCACTGGTCATGTGATTTGAGCAACCACTATCAATGATCTAGTAGTTCTTTCTTATTTGGCATGAAGAGCAGAGACCACAATACCTTCAACTTTCTCTGGAGCACTTTCCTTCACACATTTTTTAGGAGTAGATTCATCTTTTAAAGCTAGGAACAAGCATTCATTATCATCAAAATATCCATAATCAGACTCATCATCAGAAATTACAACATCTTCATTAACATAATATGCTCTTTTGATCATCTTTCCTTTATTCTCTTTACCTTCTCTATGTTTATTTCTTTCAGCTCTTTTTGGACATCTTGAAGCATAATGACCTATTCCTCCATAGCTAAAAAATTTGAATGGTAATTTACCTTGATACTTAATGGATCCATTTCTCATTCTTCTTACAAAATTTTCTTCCACTTCATCAAGATTTTCTTCATCTGGATCTTCCACTTTTGCAGCCTTGAAAGCAGTTTATGTCTTTGTTCCATTTTTCAAACCAATATTTCTCATTTCAAATGAGGTTAGAGTACCAATAAATTGATCTTTAGTATAAGTATTATAATCTACAATTTATTCTATAACAAATACCTTTTCATTGTATATATTTGAAACGTGGAAAATAGTTGCTCTCTGTTTTGGGAGATAGAATCACCAATTTCCTTCAAGTTTCATTCATGGAAACCTTAGAGATCTCAATTTAGGGGTGGAAATGAGGGAAAGAGATCTGAAATAAGGTGTCATAAGGGTGTGATTAAATAATAAAAGGGGGTTCATCGCCAAGAAAAGGCCTATAAAGAAAGAAATGCAATGATATGTAAACCTAACTAAATGACCTAGAAAATTAACTCAAATTAGAATAATAAATTGGAGATGAATAGAGGTGCACCTGGATAGATGAAGAGGCTTGGAACAAGGTCTGAAATCCTAAAAATTTGACTTTTAATGCACATCATGACTCATACACTAGTAGGGGCGAATTAGTCCTAGTTTAGGGTTTCGGGTCAAAATTGGAATCTGGGACTACTAAACCATGATCTACAAAAAATTCCTGAAATTTGGTATACTGGGACTCATACGCCAAAAGTGGTGATTTATTCCCATTATTAGGGTTGATTTGAAACTTTGATATCCTCTAATTTTCTCTTGTATCTTCTCTCCTATCAAATCTCTGAGTCTAAAACATTGAATTGCAACATGTAGGTGACTTTCCATGATCTTGCAATGTAGATGATAAATTTTCTCCAATCTTTCTCTTTAATGGATATTTAACCTAAACCTTCAAATCACACATCAAATGGAGGGAAAAATGTTTTTTTGTTAGTGGATAGGAGTTTTCCTTGGTCAAACCCCGTTTTGGTAATCAAACCTTGAAACAAATAGAAATAGAATGGAGAAATGATGAATGAAGAATCAAGCTATGTTGCAACTCACCAAACCCTTAATATAAAGGTTGAAAAATTGCATGCAATGGATAACATGAATGTAGATATTGACTCTTGATTGAATTTTGTAGATCTTGACTTGAAAGCTTTCTTGAATCATAAGAACCTACATCAAAAATGTTAGCTCAAAAACAAACATGATCTGCATGATGACTTTGACATGATTGTTGAATCTTGAATAATGATCCTAAATGTTTGATAATCAATTCTTGAATGCTCTTGAATACTCTTGAATTGCTAGATGACTTGTAAAATTGCTAGGAGAAAATATGTGAAATAACCTTGTATTTATACTTGTTTATGCCAAATTTCTCAAAATTACAACACTACAAGCCAACATTAGATCTAGGAGAATAAAATCCTGCTATAAATTTGAATTCAAAATAGGTCCAAGCTAAGCAGGACTCATACACTAGTTTGGGCGTATGAGTCCTAGTAGGCTAAGCTTGGTACACAACTTTCAAGAGATGTTTAGTTTTATGCCAAATTCAAGTTTAGGCCCTAAAACTTAAGTAGGACCCATACACCCAAGGTGGTGTATGAGTCCCAAATCACTAAATCTAGGCCATACAAACCAAAATCATTAAATTATGAGTGGGAATTTGATGTGTGTCAGGATTATACTCGGAAAGATGCATTAAATAAGGCTTGTGGATGCAAAATAGGACCAAATAAGGCATAAAGAAGCCTAATTTTAGCAGGGAGGGCCCAAACAAATGTGAAAATGTAGAGGGATACTTTTTTATACACTACAATATAGGGAGAGTTATGAGTACCTTCTTCACTATCCTAGATTCATCTATTTGTGCACCAAGTCCTCTCATTTCTCCTACTATCTCATCTACTCTCTAAATGTAGAATTTGATCTTCTCATTTTCACCCATTCACAGGATCTCAAATTGTGCCTCCAAATTCTACAACTTTGCTTGTTTGACCTTTTCATCTCCTTCATACATATTTTCCAACTTATCCCAAACCTCTTTAGTAGTCTTCAGATTCATAAATTTAAATAATTCAGAATGTGAAAGACTATTTACAATAATAAACCTTGCCTTATTGTTGATTTCATGCGCTTTGATCTCATCAACATTACTTGGACCATTTGCAGGAGCAACATATTGGTTCTAAATAGAATTTTCAATCTCATATCCATAGTATGCCATATATCCTTCCATCTTTATTTTCTAGAATGCATAGTTAGTGCCATCAAACCTAGAACACTCAATGGTGATCTTGTTTTCATCTTGGACCTTCCTTAAGTAGTTAAGATCTTCTCCAAAGAACATCACTTTGATACCAATTGTTGAACAAGACAACTAAGAGGGGGGTGAATTAGTTGTATCAATTTGAACAATCAAAACCCTCAATAGAAGTTATATTTACAAGCATTCACATAACCTTTTCACTACTAGTGTGATTAATCATTAAAAGTACAAATAATAACTAGAAGCAACAAAACCATACACACAAGAACACCAGATTTACATGGATAAACCAATGAGGGAAAAACCATGGTGAGGATTAGCTCACAATATAAAGAATTCCAAAACTGAAGAAAAGACACACTATCCAATAAGGGCTCACTTCCTGGAAGTCTCACTATCACATAATTACAAAGAAGATATAAGAGAGTTGTTATAGAGAGAAAACTATCTCAGTGCAACAAAGATTCCACCAAAATTTTCTCACTTTTGTAGACATGCTTGAAAGATAGAGTACACCTTCAGCTCACTACCTTAAGGAACTCAACACTTTGAAATTCACACTAATTTTCTTCAACTCACATCACACACACATATCTCACATCTCTCTATATCTCTCACAAACATTTCAGCTTCATACGTATACCATCTTCAACCTTGAAACCCTTCCAAGGTTGGCCATACACAATTTGTATTTACAAATTCAAATTAGGTTGGTGCCAAATCATTCCCACGATGGAGGAGAATGAGGGTGACCCGAAAACATTCTTAATGAGGACCTAAATGAGTCCCAACATGCCTCAAAACGCTTCCACGAACTTCACAAGTAGTGTTTAACACAAGGTCAACCAACACCCATGCAAACACATAAAAAAATTAAGTACATGCATCCTTGACTCGGTCCAATCTTTACGGACAACAAAATTTACTTGAAAACAATCTAGAGTAAGTAATAAACACTTGAAAGTCCATCCAAAAGCTTCACAAAAACCTTCACCTAAAGAGTATGAATATTTTGTACATTTGAATAGCCCTGTTAACCACTAAAGTACATTGTAACTCAGAAACTCATCAATAGCAACACAAGATATCAATTCCTCTTGAAAAAATTAAGAGAGAAAACTTATCAACTTATTCTTAGAACTGTAAGACCTTAAACCACAATGCGAAGAAATATGGAGCAAATACATTTCTCCTAGACCACAACTAGACACACTGAAATGCACAATTGACATATTGGTGAAAATATCTCACATTGTATGATGATCCAAAAACCAAAATTCTAGATATAGCACCTAACAAAAACCATGAGAAATACCTCAGATTCACACAAGTATAGAATCAATCTAGAAGAAACGTGGAGTACATCTCAGGGCATACACTGATTACCTACATGACACTGTTTTCTCTATTTATCAAATTTTCTCAACAGCATTTGGAAACCAAATACTGGAGACATCATTGCAGCACATTAATTAACTCTAACACACCTTTAGACATAGAAACATAAGGATAACTCCATGTACTCATAGCAATTCTTCAACATCTCAACTATGTATGCATAACCTGTAATCTTTCTTTATTACAATTTTCTCAATATCTTCAACATATATAACCAATAACCAGATTCCTTGACATCAATGAAAACAACAATTGATTGAAATCAATGAAAACATCCCCTATAAGCTCTTAAGGGCTCATCCCCTTGATGGGGGGGTATGGGAGTCATGCGCTCCAACGAGGGTCAGCCCCAAAAGCCACATTTTATGTATATTTTAGTATTGTGAATCTAGACCATTCATCATTAGGTCTCAGATCTTACAGTAGATATTTTGTTGTCTTTTCTTTCCCTAGAAGGAAACCTTATTTTATGAGGGAATTGTATTATAACTGTGCATCGTGATGTATTCTAAGAGTCTAATAGCGGTCATGTTTCCTCTAGAGCTCTAGTTGGTGATACTCCTATGAGAAGCTTTCTCTTCAAGTATATTGTAATCTTCATGATTTTTGAATAATATATTATGTAGCTTTTGGAGTGGGATTTTTCTCCTGAAAGGGTTTTCTCCATATAAATCATTATGTTGTGGTATGCATGATATTTATGTTTATCTATGTTTAAGTTTTTCTAACTGTTGTAAAGATCTGTAAAGTTTTGTATTATCCTCCTCTCAAGATTAATGTAAGAAGTTGTTTTGCTAGCTTAGCTTCCTTACAATAAGGAAGAAATTCCATATCACAGGATGAAAGAAGAAACAATTTCTTAGGAAGGAATGATAGAATTGTCCACTACAATGACAGAGGCACTAACAATAACTACCACAATGAGAGATATCATACGGATGCAAAGGGATTTGATAAGATACCATTTAGAGGAACTTTTTTCAAATGTGGAGGTGAATGACATATGGCTTTTGAATGCTACTAAAGGAGTGCTAGCAAAAAGACAAAGAGTAATGCAGGGGTTGCATATGTGAAAGAACATATGGGTAAAAGTATAAATTTGTGTCACACTTTTAGCCAACTTATCAGCACAAGTGAATTTAAGAATTTTTAACTAAAAATCAATTTTTGTCAAACATATGGTCTATCTAAATTCATTCTAGGTAAGTTAGATATGGCCACAACTTTTCCAACTAAAAGTGTTCATTAAATGCATATGTAACACCACTTTGAGGCCAATTTACCAAAACAATAAAATTATTTAAAAAAAATTATGTTTCAACAACTCCTACTAGTGTAAATAACACGTTTAAAAAATATAAAAAAATACACTTTTGTAGATCTATAAATGTAGTTTTTAAAAATATAATCTTTTAAATAGTTTAATAATTGTTTATATTATATATTTTATTTTTTACTAAATGTAGATTACCGACACCAAAATATAAGGATGATTAAATACTAAAATTTATTAAAAAAATATAAAAAAATATATGATGCCTAGATGAAAGATTCTATGTCAAGATGGTATAATATTTTTTTCTATTTTGGATAAATATTTAAGACAAAAGGTGACATCTCATGGAAACAAATGTGTTTTCAATACACTCATATTTTAAGACTCATTTGAAAATATATATTTATCGAAAGTAGGGAAAAATAAATCCATGCACTAAAGTTTGAAGTTATAAACACACCCAAGAAAATGAAGGAAATAAAATAAAATTACTATATAAAGAGTGACATCCCATTTAACTTCATTTTTTAGCATTTTATCAACAACTAAATTATAGTGTCAATTTATAAAAAAAAAATACTAAAATAATTTTTTATTTTTTACAAAAAAATTCATCATTAAATTTACTAAAAAATACACAATTTATTAGTTTACATCATCTCAAAATTTAAAACATATATGCCACTTTTTAGTGATTCAAGTTAAAAAGTTGGATTAGTGTTGGCTATTTCCTTTATAAAAATGTGACATGAATTTGTACTTTTACAGCTATTGAATCATCGAGTTTAGTAAAAAAATGTAAGAAAGGTGGATCCTTTGTAATGAGGAGATCTTTGCTACAGATGGAAACACCTGAGGAAATAGTACAAATGAAGATTTTGTTTAGGAAAAATGCAAGTCAAAAAGTAAGTGTCATAAAGTTATAATTGATAGTGGTAGTACAAATAGTCTAATTTCTAAGGAGATGGTGAATAAGATGAACTTGGGGATAAAACATCCAAACCCATATATGATCTCATGGATTCAAGCTGAACATAAGATACTTGTAAGTGAAAAATATTTTCTAAAATTTCAAATAGGATCATACAATGATGAAGTGTTGTGTGATATTATGTCAATGGATGCATGCCATATATTGTTGGGAAGATGGTGCAAGAGTACCATCGAGTAAAAAATGTCAATTCAAGTTATTGTGTAGGCTTTAGGATTTTGGAGTTTTTGCATAAAATAAGGTCATTGAGACCATTTGGTATTGTAATAAGTCACATTTTTTGGTTATTAGGTGTTTAGGGGTCATTTATGTTGATATTGCAAAATTTCATTTTGTTGCAAAAGTTTTCAAGCATAAAAGTTGCAAAATTGCATTTTTAGGGAATACCAACAGTCAAGTCATTTTAAAAGGAAATTAGGCAGTTGTAGGAAGTTATTTTTGGAGGAACATATTTAAAAAGGTGTAAGGAATCAATGTAATGGTTGGTTGTAAGTTTAGAGAATATTTGAATCAAATAAAACACTGCTTTCCTACAATTTTCTGTAGTTTTCTAATTGTCAGTGAACTTGTAGAGGATTGTACAGACTGTGCATCACTTTATTGACTCAAAATTGTTGTGTATTTCATATTTGGCTGTTTCACCTTTCATTTGAATCCACTTTTGTGAGGTTTCATTAAATTTTGTGCATTTAATTGTTAAATTTTTGGAACTGGGTCTATACTTGCAAATTTAAGGGTTTGCGAGTCATTAAAATGGAGAATTGACCCATTCCTCTCACTTTGGCCATTGTAACTTTAGGAATGGGTCTGCAACATCAATAAAAAAGTGAGAGAATTCTAAGAGAGTGTAGGGGAGGTCTAAAAGTGTGTTGGGCATAAAGCCCTAGGTTGGAAAATTATGTTTTCTAAGAGAAATTGAGAGGTTCTGACATGCTAAAGTGTGTATTGTGTTGGGGCAGTGTCATTAGATGTTGTATTGAGTATGTACAGACCTATTAGGTCATTTTTGAAGAGATTTCAGGGTTTTTTGAAGATTGGATGTGTGTTTTCCTTTAAAACCCTAGTTTCTTGGCTTAAAAGGAGGGTTTTGTGATTTGGCACTTGGGTGAGTGATTTTCTGAGAAAAAATGGTGGAATCCTTGATTTGATCACATGTAAACTACTTCCCACATGAGTTTTGGGATTTTGGAAAGGTTTTAGAACAAGGTCCTTTGTAAAAGAGGCCTAATTTGAGGCTTAGTTGGCGTTAAAAGCCTTATTTGAGAGAGTTGCATCAAAGTAACCTAATGAGTGGTTGTGGTATGTTGAGTACCTTGATGGGTGTTTGAAACCCTATTGGTCCTAATTTGAAAGGAAAACACCAAGGAGATATAACCAATTGAGTTAGATTCCAATGCTACAAGGAATTGAGTGAATTGGATGATATAAAGAGGTTTTTGAGAGTTTGTGAATTGGAAATTGTTGTTGTTTTTTGATGTTGTGTTGAGTGTGTTGTAGGATCTCCCTTGGTTGCTATCAAAAGACCATGGTAGTATGATACAAAGGTTATTCATGATGGGAGAAGGAATGCTTACACTATGACCTCAAATTGAAAGACATATCCTTATGCCTTTAGAAGAAGAGAGCAAAAGCAAAGTGCATGGTAATGCTAGAATCTATTTGGTCGATGGGAGAATTTTTTTGGATGGAATAAGACATGAGAACATGTGTTTTTTCTTGATTCCAAAAAGGTATAGCACTCATAATGTAACCGCAAAAGAGGAAGAACCACCGAAGAGGGAAGTTGTCAAATTATTGATGGAGTATCAGGATATTGTATTAAAGAATGTATGAAAAGGATTTCCACCAATCTAGAATATTAGTCCTCAAATGGATCTGATTACTAGGAGTTATTTTTTCAAACAAAGTGGCACATAAGTAATGAGAAATAAACATAATCTAATACCAATTGTCACAAAATTCAAACTATCTTTTTTTGAAAAGATCCACCTATGAATGTCAATTATAGACTTGCATAAACACAACAAACAATCACACAATTAGATTCATAGGCAAGTTAAATCAACATTACCCATATAATTCATTTACAATACACAAAATAGGAAATAAATGAACACAAAAAAGAAAGTTATTAAATCCTATTAAAGCAAGCAAACTCTTAATCCCATGGGGGAATTGGTGCCATTTTGATGTAGAAAATGGCCCTTTCCCAATCCCTTGTCAGCTTGATGAAGATTTGTTGGTGATTGAAACTCCTTGATGAAATTTTGGCATAACCTATCTATCAAATCATGAAAACTATTAACACTTGATGAAATTGATGAAATTAACTCTAAAAATGAAGATAGTGATTTTGCAATGAAGTTGTGGATCCAAAATCAAAGTGAGAGTCTCTTATTTACAAATGAGAGTGATGGAGTGGTGCAGGAGCACCTTGGCAAAATTAGGCCTCCGTGAAGCAATATTTTGAAATTTGATTCAAAATTATTGTTCCTACCTTGTAATAATGTTATGAGAGTCATTTTTCATATATTTGAGGTCATTTAGAAGGGTCAATATTCAAGGTTTTGTCAAATTTGAGAAATGTAAAAAATTGTCACACAAAAAATGTAAAATTGCATAAGCAACCTTAAGAAGTTGAAAGGTATCAATGGTTTTTGGCATTGGTGGGTAGTTAGAAAGTATTTAGAAGTTCAAAGGTCATTTTTATGCCTTTAAAAAGGATCTTTGTACGTTTAGAAGCTTGTGGGTGATTGAAATTTTGAAATGGAATAATGAAAAACATAGTTTTCTATAATTTTCTTTAGAAATTCATAGTTTCCAGCCTTTGTACGGATTTGTACGGCCTCAAATTCTGGAATAAATTTTTGTAAGTGTTAGAGGGAACAATCACCTTCCATTTCCAATTTTTTTCATGCAGATTGGTTCATTTTTAAAGAAGTTATGCTATTTTTTGTAAATACAGTCTAAATCCTGATCTAGGGTAACAATTTGCAGTAAAATTCATGTTTCTCAAAATTTAACCATTTGATTTTACTAAAAATTGGAGAAAATGTCTATAATGATATCCTCTAAAGTATCACTAGAGTGATTGGATTGATTAATTGATTTGTGAAAGTTATAGGTGACTGTTTGCATGCATATTTGCCAATTTAGGCCTAATTAGCAGAAAAGAAGTTAGGACAGCACGCGTATGTTCCAAAACAAGTGTACCTACAAATGAGATATGTTTTTAATGGCTAAAATGGGTACTCAAAAATGCATTTAATTTTTTCATATTTGATCTAGTTTGAAAGTTACACCCGATTTAGTGCTTTGATTCCCTTCAAGCAAAATTTGGGTTTTTGGTGCAAGTAATTTGTAAATCTGATAAAATAGAGGACTAAGGCTGTGTAATTGGTTTATTTCTATCAAAATGATGATTTTGAAGATGTATGAGGGTCTGGTTTTAGTTTTATAAAGGTTTAGAGTCACGTTTTGAAGAGTTGGGCTTTGGAGCCATGAAGAAATTCAAAGAAATTGAAGTGATTTTGGTAAAGGATTGAATGAGAATTGTTTTAAGTATTGTTGTTTCTTCCTTTGCCTCTGCATCATGGAGAATGAGGCGAAATGGATGAATGTGGAATTAATCATCAACCAATGGCCAAATTCCACTTGTCAAGATGTGAGAGGATGAAGGTTGAACACATTTTGATGAATGTGCTAATAAATGATATTAGGTGGAATTTCAAATTTATGAAATGACATATTGGAGGGAGAAAGAAATGAATTAAATGCCACTTGGCTCAATGCACAAGGACATGTAAGAGGTATTGAATGCTTTGTTGGAAGGACAAATCCTTTTGGAAGGATTTTTCAAATTTGGAAGAATATTCCCTTTTGATGCCATGTTCAAGAAATTAGAAGATTTAATACATCAAAAGAAATGATTTATTGAGCAAGTTGCAAAATCTAGAGGATTATAGTGATTAAGATTAAGATTAATCAAGATTTGATTAATTTTAAAAGGAGATTAGTTGATGTGACAATTTGATTTATATTTCTGGATTGATTTCAATCAAAAAGAGAAATGTGATTCAAACTTAATTAAACAAAGATTTTGATTTATTTAATTAAAAGGAGATGATGTTAGATTAAATTAAATAAAGATTGGTTTATTTAATTTAATAGGATTACTTTAGAGATTTAATTAAATAAAATGAATTATTTAGTTAAATAGAGACTATAGAAGCTAATTAAATAAAATTGATTTATTTAATTAACAAGAGATGATGTCTTAATTAGATAAAATTGATTTATTTAATTAAGGGATGAAATGTGATGAAATTAATTGAATAAGGATTATTCAATTAAATGAATTAGCAAAGGAGATGATTCATGATGAAGTGGTGTTAGTAATCAGGATCAAGTATAATCGGTACATTTTCCATGTCTACATTTTTCCCCTCTTTGAAGCAAAGTACTTGCTGCGTTGGTTCAAAGAATAAACTACCACGATGAAAATTCAATTTTTTTTTTGATTTTTAAATGCCCAAATTTTTCCCCTGCGAGAAGAAACATGTTGCTATGCTGCCCCCTCGAGAGATCGGATGAAAATTTCAATTTTTGGATGATCTTGCAAAAAAAAGAGAACAAGGTGCCTGACGGGTCCAGAAAGGCTCTGGGATGCCAAAAATGTGTAAAAAAAGGAAAAAAATGATGCAAAACGGCCCTTGGTTGGGCTAAAATAGGCTCAGTAGTTGGACGGCTAAATAGGGTAAAAAAACCCTAACTTTTAGGCTTAAATAGGCCTGGAGGGGTCACTTCCAATTCATTTGCATACCTAGCCTTTTGACACTCTTGTGATTTGAGCTCTGAGGATTGATCGAGATGGCGCAACGCGTGCTTCCACGCCACATTTCTGAGCATGTGCGAGTGTTCTAGAGGCTTCCCAACACAGGACCAGTGGTAAGTCATTTTGTCCTAACTTTGTTTTTCAATTTTTGAGCTCATTTATTAGGGTCCAGGAGTCAAAAGTCCAATAGTGCTATATAGTGCCGCGCGGGCCTAAACTGTGCCTTTGATGAGAGTTGTGTCACGACGACAGAGTTTAGAGTTAGGGTTTAGCCTTCAAAGTGTGCCACACTTGCAAACAATGTCACGATGGTCTTGTTTGGAATTTAGGTCTAGGTGTTAAATTAGGTCGCTTTTAAACTGCACCGCGGTGGTAGAGTTTGGAACCTTTTGGTTTCCAACGATGCAGTTTAGGAGTTCCAAACAATGATGCATATGCGAATAGTGACACATTTTCTATTTTGGTTATGCCAACTTCAAATAGGATCCTAATTTTTTTATGAAACTTGACACAGTGACTTTACTGATGCAGGACATGGAGCCGATCCATTCTTGTGATCATAGGTCTTCCATTTTCAGTAGATTGACTCAGGATCCCCCTTTGTAGGAGGTACTCTAGAAGCACTTGGGAGTGATTGGCTTATGGTATGTTGCTTATGCCCCAGTTATCAGGACGCACCTGGGCATGATGACAACATTGGCAGAGCACTAGCACAGCGATACATCTTCATTCCACCTTTCCACAGGTGAGGCCACAGTGACCTTGGAGGACACGTGGTGCATTCTTCGTTTGCCTATCCACAGAGAGCAAGTTATCTATGATGTGGATGTCGGTAGGGATATCTGCTATGAGTTCATGGGCCTATATGAGATCATCTTCTCAGAGGGACAGATTGAACTCGAGCCGTACATGGTTGTTCTATCGTCATTCAGATTGATCATTGCGGCTATCATTTTGGGACTCATGGCACTAGATCGGTGCGATCGATACTTTAGTCTAGGATGGGGGCCATCTTGGGAGCAGATGCTCCGATGGAGGGAGATCTTTTCCTGGGGGCCAGTGATGTTGGCCTCCCTAGACTATGATCTTCACAAGTTCACATACTGCGATAGCCGGGCTATTAGATCAGGGGTCACACTACTGCATATTTGGGCCTAGGAGAAAATTGTAGTGCTCCACCTCGTGAGAGTTACACCAGTTGATATGGAGCTAGATGAACCAGTTATCTGGAGGTATAAGGGAGCCTTGACCTTCTCACATATAGGAGCAGCAGGCATTCGACACTAGCGACGGGTCATCAACGAGATGGTAGTTTTCACTTGGAGGCCTTATCTTGGGTTGCTAGCATGGTATGATGATGTCCAATAGTTATTTTTTTCCAGGAAGGACCATTTGATGTAGGGCCAAGAGCATATGATGATCGAGAGATATCTGCCAAATCGCGTGGCTAGACAGTTCAAAGATGCTTAGGACTATCCCGATGACCAGTATGTGGCCATCTTTACACATACTACGAGAGAGACGACATGGGGTCATACCATCCTAGTAGATGAGGTAGTTTAGAGTTTTAGGCAGTTGGTGGCTAGGCCATGGCCTTATGATCAGGGACAGGAAGATCTGGGGATGACATAGGCCTACATAGATTGGTTCCAATTGTTAGTTCGGTTGAAATACCTGGTGTAGTTTTGCTGCAGAGGAGATCGAGAGGCCGGTTAGCAGAGCGGGGGTGGGGCCGAGGAGGAAAAGGGGACAGGGATGGTGATGAGGACATGGATGGCGATAGAGGAGGAGGCAGAGGAGGAGATGGCACCCCTCCACGATAGCTAGAGCAAAAACTTGAGTAAGATAGCGGGCAGAGGGATGGGCATCAAGATCAGCCCATGGATGGTTGCCAGGACTAGGATAGGCAGAGGACACCACCTAGAGATGGTCACCAGGACTAGCCACCCATCCAACCACCACCACAACCAGACCCTAGGGATGGTCAAATATTACAACTACAAGAGCAGATACATATGCTAACTGTGGAGAGATATCAGTCGAGACAATAGGTCTTGACCTTGATAGCTGAGTGAGATCAAGCTATTTAGCAGCAGCAGGCCGTTGAACTACAGGCTGCATAGGAGACGAGCCGGAGATAACAACTAGAGAGTATGGCTACATCCTCCTCTAGGAACATAGTATCTATGTGAGCATACTGGGAGGCCATCCGAGAGGCAGAGTATTATCATGTTCACTATCACTAGGTTGTACCTCAGGCAATACAGGTCCCAGATTATTTGCAACAAACATGATATAGGCCTCCAAAGGAGTAGGGGGAGATGCCGAGTGGCGAGGGGAGTAGCTAGCAGGGCTTTCTCATTCACTTTATTAGAGACATTTATTCTTTTTGAGATCCATGGGCTCATTTTTGATAGCCCCATGGGTGATTGTACTTGTATTGATTGTACTATACACTTGATCCTAATCTTTTGTACCATGACAGTGTATTATTATTTTTATGATATATGAGATGATATGGGATGATTCGTTTCGATGTATGATATGCCATTTATTTATTTATGCATTATGATGGATTTTTTTACTTTCTATATGCTATGATCTATATGTGATGCAATGGTTCTATCTTTATGCAATGTATGATGTTATGATGTGATACAATAATTTATGGATGCATTTATTTTTTAGTATCTTTTCTATGCACTTTTATGATGATGTATGGATGATGCAAATGTTATGATATGCGAGTTATGCACCTAATGGATGATGATAAAATGTATGAGATGCTATATTTTCTTTTTCATTATCTTTCTTATGTATGATATGGTGATGCACTTATGGATGATATAATGATGTGCATGATATGATGTGATGGTGCATTTTATAATGATGTCTATGTGATGATGCATTTAATGACGATGTTTTTGTATATGACATGGTATGGTGTACATGGTATGATAATGCTTATATGATGATGCAAACAAATGATATATATGTGATGTTATATGATTATGTAACAGATGCAAATGAATGATATTATGATGTATATGTGATGATGCAATGGATGCTTTGATGATGTATATGATGTGAGTTAATAATGCCTATGTGATGGTTCCTTTTATGTTTATGCAATGAATGAAAATGTATGGTTCGTGAAATGCTTAGAATAACCAATCTATATTATGATGCAAATAATGAAATGCAATGTATGTGAGATAATCAGTGTTTCCTATATGATATGATATGCAATATGTTGATGGTTTGTGGATGCAAGATGGATGCATTGGTGATGATGATTGACTGTCATGGTACGATGTTAGCGTGGAAAGAAGATAGAATAAAGTAAGAGAATCCAACAAGTCAAAAGAGATGATGATGACAATGATGATAATGAAGATTTTCTTACCAGGAATTGAGACTTTAAAAGGGCCATTTACCTTATGTTTGATAATACACATAGGCACGACGCATCAAGGTATAAAGAACTAGGACGGCGTTGCACCTAGTGTGATGGAATTTGAATCGACAATCAGATTTGAGTACTCTTGTTCACACCTGACACAAAAAACCTTGTTCAAAATGTAGTTCAAATATTCCAAACATCTCAGACCAAAATATAGAAAGGAAAGCCTTCCTATGTGGTCAACAAGACACTTAAAACATCCTCCCTACACCTAAACAAAGCATGCATGACTAAGGTTATATTACAAGAATATCCAACAAACACAACATATAAAAAGATAATGATCATTTCCCCATTTATTTCTCTCTAAATTCCTTCATTTGGGACATCATTAAGAGGTCATCGAAATGAGCGCAATAAGATAAGCCAAAAGACAAAGATAAAGAAAACAAACAAGCTAATGTTCTTCAATACTGCTAGCCAAGACTAAACTACGATGATGCTTGATGTTGATGTCCATTGTAGCAAGGATGCATCCTAGGACATGATGATATCAGATGATTGATTTGGGACTAATTGGATGATAGGCTATTCACACAAAGAGTTGACCAACTTGTTTACGTAGTAACCTAGACTTAAGACCTTGACGCTTAAGCTTTCACTTTTAACCTGCTAGACTTGTTTCTGACTATTTCACCAAAGGTCGGGGATGATGATTGATTTATTATGAATGATGTTTATTGCGGGTGAAAGCGAGATGGGATGGATGGATTTTTTCAAATATTTGAATGTTTTTGAAGTTTTAAAATGTTTTGAGGCTATTTTTGGTATTCTCAAGATTTTGTAAATGTTTTGATTTTCAAAATTTTAAATGTTTTGGGGTTTTATGAGATTTTGACCAAGATACTAACCTAAAGACCTATCCTAGGGGCCTAGGGGGTTGATCAATAGATTGGCCTTGCCTATGTTATACACATAGAGACCATGTAGTTTTACTGACACAGACTCAATTATTGATGAGATATGAACAAATGGATTTCCAGTTTATTATGACAAACTTCTAAAGGACTAACCTAAGTGTCTCGGGGGATGATCAAAGATCAACCTTGCCTACGTTCAAAGCTCAAAGATGATGTAGTTCAACAAAGAGACTCTATTTTTGAATTTTTGATTGAATTTTTTGACCTGTTTTTGGATTTTGAAATGTTTTGAATGTTTTGGATTTTTTGATTTTATGAATGTTTTTGGATTTTTCTGATTTTATGATATTTTTGGATTTTCTGATTTTTTGATGTTTTTGGATTTTTTGATTTAGGGAAGACTTCAAGAATAGACAAAAATCCAATCCGATGAGAACATTCCCCCAACATGATGCAATAGACTACTATGATAAAGACATGAAAAACTAACCTTGAGAATGGGCCAAGTAGTACTAGGAGGGATCATGAAGCGAGCACAAGATGAAGCTATGATGCGGATGTGGATGGATGATGGAAGCGTGACAGGTGAAATGTGATGGATGATGAAAGCATAATGGATGGATGATGTATAATGAGCCATGAAGATCCTAGTGAATGGAAAATGCTTATTTACACAAGGCGTCTGTTTGCTAAGTTTTCACCAAGGTACTTGCCCAAAGTGCCATCGAAGTGGTTTTCACTAGAGGAAGATTTTTTCTCTTTACTATTTTTAAATCCTTTTTCTAATTTTTTTTGGATTTTTTGCTTTTTTGCTTTTTTTGTTGTCACCAAAATGCCTGTTTGCTAGGTTTTCATCAAGGCGACCATTTTTTTTAAGGACATTTTCTGATTTTTTGTATTTTCTTGTTTTACACCTTGCAAGATTAGGCATAATTTTTTTTATGATGGGAATTGTTCATGGGCTCCTATAGAGGTTCCCCTTCAGGTGTTGACAGTTGATATGCCCCTGAATTGTAACTTGCTATGATAACAAAAGGTCCCAACCAATTGGGTTAAAATTTTCCCTTGCCATCTGGATTTGGAACATTTTTTTGATTCTCCTTGAACACAAGTTCTCCAACTTGGAAGGTCTGAATTTTGATCTTCTTGTTATAACTTCACTTGAGTTGGTTCTGGTACACCTACAAATGGTTTAAGGCATCCATATGTCACTCATCCAGTAGTTCCAACTCATTCAATCGAGATACCTGGTATTCTTGATTTGTGATGAGGTTCTGCAATGATATTCTCAGGGATGGGAGCTCAATCTCAAAGGGGAGTATGGCTTTTGATTCATAGACTAGGGAGAATGGGATGGCACTTGTTGGTGTGTGGATGCTTGTTCGATAGGCCCATAAGGAGGGATTCAATTGGAGATGCCAATCATGACCAACTTCATTGATCATTTTCTTGAGGATTTTCAGGATAGTTTTTTTTGTAGCCTCAGCTTGGCCATTTCCTTAGGGATAATATAGAGTGGAAAAAGGATGTTGGATATTAAACTTGTGGCATAGGTCAAAAACATCCTAATTCTTGAAGGGTGTCTCGTTATCTGAGATAGTGGCCTGAGGGACACCATAACGACAAATCAAGTAATTTAGGATAAACTTTGATATCTACTTTCCTGTAATATAAGTCATGGGGATGTCTTCTATCCACTTTGTGAAGTACTCAGTGGTAGTGATGAGAAACTTGTGTCCATTGGATGAGGTAGGGGTAATTTTGCCAACAAGATTGAGCCCCCACTATGAAAAGGGCCAAAGTGTAACAATTGGATGGAGCTCTTGAGCTAGTGCATGGATGAGGTCCCCATGCAGTTGACATTGTAGACACCTTCTGACATAGGCATGTGCTTCTCTTTCCATTGTAGGCAAATAATACCCTTTTCTCAACAATTTCTTGGCCAAGGTCATATTGCTCGAATGTGAACCACAAATACCATTATGTACCTTGGTTAAGGCAGTCAATGCCTCCTCACCATTTAGGAAACCTAACAAGGTTCCTTCAATGCTTCTACGGTAAAGGATATCTCCTAGGATGACAAAACGAGATGATTTTTTGACAAAGGCTATTTTGAGGTTTGGGGTTATGTCGGCTGGGAGGACTCCTATTCTCAGATAAGTGTATATATCATGGTACCAAGGATCATCAGACCGATGATTTTGCACAAAAATTCAGACTCTGGTACCTCGAATATAGGCATGAGAAGTTGCTCTACGAGGAATTATTGCTTTGGGATGTTGTGTGGGATTTCTAGGAGTGACCTGATTGTAGCCATTGCATTTTTCGCTTTGTTGTTTGCTCTTGGTAGTTGCTCAAATGAGATATCAATGAAGAACTCCTTGAGACTTTCCACCAATTTCTTGTAGGGATTCAACTTATCATCCTTTGTTTGATACTCATTGTTGACTTGATTGATTATGAGCTATGAATCTCTGTACACCTTGAGTGCCATTATTTTCCATTGCATTGCTATTCTAGGCCTATGACAAGAGCTTCGTATTCCGCTATTTTATTTGTGCAAGGAAATGAAAAATTGTATGATTTTGGAATGCAATCCCCTTGTGGAGTGATGAAGAAGATCTCTGCTCCCGACCCATGTTGCATGTAGGATCCATCAAAGTACATTTTCTAGTGATCCACTACACTTAGGTTGAAGATTGATTCATTTGGGAACTCTGATACAAGTGGGTTCTTTGAGTATATCAGTGCCTTCACCAAATGATATGTAATTTCCTATCCTTTGATGGCCTTGTACTCCACATACTCAATGTCATGCTCTATGAGGATTATAACCCACTTGGTTGTCCACCCTATAAGCATTGCTTTGAAAAGCAAGTACTTAAGGGGGTCTATCTTTGTGATGAGCTTTATATGATGGGATAGCATGTAATGTATGAAATTTTGTGCTACAAATACAACTGCTAGATAGGATTTCTCAATGGATGTATAGTTTAGTTCATGGCCCACCATAGTTCTGCTGATATAATAGATAACTCTCTCTTTTCCATTTTCATCATGCTGTGCTAAGAGAGTGCCGAGGGGCTGTCGCTATTGCTGATATGTATAAGATCAAGGGTTTGCTTGGAATTGGCGGCATGAGGACTAGTGACGTGAGTAAGTATTCCTTGATCTTGTTGAAGGCGTGATCACACTTTTCATCCCACTTGTATGCTACCCCCTTCTGGAGTAGATGAGAGTAGGGGACAGCCTTGTCTGCTAGTTGCACTATGAATTGACGGATGAACTAGAGTCTTCCTTTTAAACCCCTTAGCTATTTCAATGTTTTGGGTGCCTCCATTTCGAGAATGGATTTAACCTTAGCAGGATCTATCTCAATTCCTCTCATGGACACATTGTAGTCGAGAAGATTCCCTGAATATACTCCGAAGAAACACTTCTGTTGGTTGAGTCTGACTTTGTATTCCTCTAACCTATCAAAGATGGAGCCTAATGCTGCTATGTGATCTCATATTTTCTTGGATTTTGCCAATATATCATCCACGCAATCTTCCACAATTTTATGGATCATGTCATGAAAGATTAGTGTCATGGCCCTTTGATAGGTAGATCTCACATTTTTCAGCTCCAACAACATCATGTTCCAATAATATGTCCCCCATGGATAGGTGAAAGTCATCTTGTGTTGGTCTTCCTTTACTATCACGATCTAGTTGTAGCCTGAGAATCAATCCATCAATGATATCATCTCATGTCCTGCTGTCATATCCAGGATCATGTCAATGTTTGGAAGCAGAAAGTCATCCTTGGGACATGCCTTATTGAGGTCTTTGAAATCTATGCAGATGCAAATGCCGCCAATGGGCTTTGAAACAGGTACAAGGTTTGAGATCCATTCTGGATAATCTATAGGCTATATGAACCTTGCATCTAGGAGCTTTTGCAATTTCATTTTGACCAAAAATGCTATCTAGGGATGCTTCTTCTTAAGCTTTTGTATGACAGGCTTTGCTTCGGGATATATAGCTAGGTGATGAACCACAACCTCTGCATCAAGCCCAAGCATGTCGACATCCATGCAAAGTTTATCTTTATTTCTTTTAGGAATGCAACTAAAAGTTACTGTTCTTATATGAGAAGTGACTCTACATAGAATGTTATGTGTGGTAGTTCCTCTATTCCCAAGTTGACTAGATTGCACTTCTTGACTAATATTGTTGACTTCTTTTGATGAATTTCACTAAGAGGAAGATTGAATCCTTCATCCTGTGGTGCCTCAGAGAGGTTTTCACCATTGGATACATCCTTTATTTTTACTATTTTTGGGCCAGTGAGTGCCACAGTGTGGTTTTCACTTAAAGACCTAGAGATTATTCTTAGATTTTCACTTTTGCGACTGAAGGATTCAATCCTTTCCCCATAATAGGCCTGTGTGTCTAGTATGATGTCAAACCCAGCCTTGTGATCTCCATATGGTACTGTATCCCGTAATCCCATTAATTCTGAGAGTGCCTCATCATTTTCAAAAGTGTCTAGAATTGGTAGTCCTCGTTGGTTGTAATCGGTGAACTAAGGATATACTAGGTTTATTTCATGGGTTTGATGGTCTGACTCAAAAGAAAAGCTACTAATCATAAGCAGGGAGGAATCTTTGAAAAGCATAGGCAAGTCAGTTATGGGATCCTCATCACTACTACACACATTAGTTATGTCAAAGGTAAAGTTGTCTAAGGGTAGACCTGTGGATACTGGTAATTGAAGGGTGTCTGCTAATAGCTGAGAGGGATTTTTGAACTTTCTAATCGAGGCACCTTTTCCAAGTATGGTCACCTTTGGAGGGGTACATCCGAGACCAATATTTCTTAGTCACTTCTCTGGAATGAGGGGTTCAAATAGGCCATTATCATTCTGCCTGAGTTTCTTATTTCTATCATAGCCCATACTAAGCATCATTTGTAGACCTTTGTTGCTTTCATCAATTAGAAGGTCAAGCACAGGCCTTTCATCTCGATATAGGAGACTGGATATATCTCTTTCATCTACTATTTTCCAACTTAGATCCCCCCAACTTCTAAATCTAGAAGGGTTTGCTTTGAAGGTATGGGATGATGTTTCAACTGGTTGGGGTTTCCCATGAGTCCTAGGAGATTGAGGTAACTCTCCTATGATGAAAGCACTCTTCTTCATCTTGTAATCCCCACACCCATTTTCTTGGATAATGACTTTGATTTTAGATATATCAGGGATGATGGGTCTCTTTGTCTCAGAAGTGGAAGCTAATGTAGCTGGGTCTACATACAGAGTGGTAGGGCCTTCATTGTTCTTTGGGAATTAGGGGATTTTATAGTATTTTGCTTCTAGATTCTTGCAATAGGAAAAGGACTCAGGATCACCATGAATCATGACCTCTTAGTTTTGATATGGGAACTTGATGGACTGATGGAAGGTTGATGCGACAGCTTGCATCCCATGGATCCATGGTCATCCTAGGAGAATGTTATAGGGTAAATCAAGGTCAAGGACCTAACATGTGGTTTCCATAATGACTTGCCCTACTTGAATAGGGAGCTGAATAGTGCCTTGAGACACTCTTTCCTGATCATCATAAGCTCTAATGGTGATGCCCTTGCCCTTTTCAATGGCATCATCTGAGAATCCCAAATTCTTTATTAATTTGAGGGAACAAATGTTTAGACCTGCACCCCCATCCACCAAGACCCTTTTGAGTTTGTTTTTATGAACCAAGACTTGAAGGTGGAGTACACGATTGTGAGATGGTTGGGCAGGAAATTCCTGATCAGAGAATGTTAGGAGGGTTGAGGTGGTGATATTTTTGACCATAGCTTGGAACTGGTTAGCATCAAGATCCGTAGAGACAGTGGATGAAGACAATGCTTCCTCTAGGATTTTCCTATGTGCTAGTGATATCTTCAACAACTCCATGATGGTGATTTGAGCTGGGGTTCTTTTTAGTTTGTCTAGGACATTATAACCATTAGGAACAGTTCTTGGATTTGAAGTGGATGCTCTAGGTGGCTGTGATGACCCAACAATGGTAACTTTTCTGCCACGTGTGGTCACTCCACAATCAACTTTGGCTCCTTTGATGGTGACAACAGTGACCATTTTATAAATGGATGTGATAACATGATCATACACATGGTTCACATTGGCATACTTTTTTTTTCCATGGATTTTCCCTTGGTTATCATCCGACATCAAATTTGTGTATATTTTTAAGTTTTGATTCCCAGCTAGTTGCTCAACATTTATGATCTTGTTGTCAATGAGGTCTTGGATTAGATTTTTCAACCTCATGCAACTGGTTGTTGTGTGCCCCTTGATTTTGTGGAAATCACAAAGGTGATTCTCATTGTACCATAGTGGTTTCACTTGGGGTTCCTGATAGTTCTCATAAGTGGGGATTTTGATGAGATTTTCATTTATTAGTTTCTTCATGATAGCTTCAATTGGCTCCCCAAGGGCAGTGTACTTCCACTTGGGGGGATTTTTGTTTTGTGGGGGTGGTACCCCTTGATTATTTAGATTGTTGACTTGATTGTTGGGTGGTTTTTGTGATACCACATTAGCTTGCGTGTTATTTCAATTGTTGTTCTGTGGTTGTTGGTATGTTTGGATGTTTTTGCTTTAGAGCACTGATTATGACCTTGGCATCCACCACATCATCATTTGTGACATTTTTTTTCCTTGCCCACGTGTAAGGTTTCTCATTATAGCTAGTAGATGGGTGATTGTCTTGATTTTCTTGATATGTGGGTGTCCCCCCTTGTGCAATAAGGGCTCATTTGATGTTCAACGCCTTGGGGATCAGTTGGTCATAAGTGGTGATACATTGTACCTTAAGATGGAATTCCAAGTTTTCTCAATATTAGTAATGATGGTGCAAACTTGTTGTTCTTTAGGCATGGACCATTTGCTTCTGTTGGCCTTGGATCAACATCTTTGTAAGAAAGAAGCAAACGATTCCCCTTTAGCCTATTTAAGCATGGAAATTTCCTCTAGACTAACATCCATACCGCTATTGAAGGCACAATTTTTTATGAATGTGTCTACAATCTCTTGGAGCTTTTTGATGCTAGGAGGAAGGTAGGAGAACCACTCCATGGCGGGACCAGCCAAACTTTGAGGAAATAGCTGCATTAGATATGTATCGTCATATGCGACCTCCATGCAATGTACTTGAAATTCCCTAATGTGATATTTAGGGTTACCAAGCCTGCTATATTTGTCAAATTTAGGGATTTCAAACCCCTTGGGGAATGGTATCATGGTGAGGCTCCTGCCAAACAAATAGGGACACAAGTTGCTTGGTGTCTTTGTTGTTTTCCCTGATTGAAGATCAAGCACTTGCTGCAAGAGCAACTTGATTTGTATTTTCACATCGTCTTACAGATCAGGGAGTGGAATGAATGTGTTTTGAAGTGGTCAAGGTGGTTGAGTGATAGGTGGAGTGTTGGCTATGTTGGTGGGAGTTTGTTGCAAGCTTTACTGTGCAATCAAGGCTTGTTGATATGCCTGCATTTGTTGTTGTGCCAACAACACTTGTTGTTGGTCATATTGTTGTTGGGCTGCTTGTATTTGTGCTTGGTATGGAGCCTGTGCTTGCACTTGTTGAGCTTGGTAATGGGTTGGCGCCTGAGCTTGAGCTTGTGCTTGAGCTTGTACCTGTTGGGAAGCTTGTGCATCTCGTGCAACTTGAGCGACTTGAGCTACTTGCGCAACTTGCTGTTGTTGTAGTAAGACTTGGGCTTGAGCAACTTGCTATGCTTGTTGTGCTTGTTGCGCTTGCTATGCAGCTTGGGATGCTTGCGCTTGCTGAGCAACTTGGGCAACTTGCTGATTTTGAATTTTTTGAAGTGCCTTTTGATAAGCAACCAATTGAGCTACTTTTAACGTGATGCTATATGGGTTTTCCATGTTTGATTTTGGAGGTGGTGGTAGTGGATTTGGAATGGTGTTTGTTTCCATGATGAGGGGTATTGTTGTATTGATGGTGGGGATTTGTGTGATAGATGGTGCAATTGATATGCTTTGAGAGACCACATTTATGTATGGTGTTGTGATAGCTTGGGTTGCTTGGATGGTTGCCATCTGTTGTTGCAATACCGATGGAAAGATTGGAGGATTCATCATGATGTTTTGATTGATGATCAGGGGGTTGTTTTGACTTTGATTGAGTGGTAGTAAAGGAGGTAATCTAAAACTAAGAGGTGGTGTGGATGTCAATGGAAAAGGTAGAAGAGGTGGAAAAATGGGAGGTGTACTCCCTTGAGTAAGTGATGAAGATGAAGGGTCGAAAATGCCCCTTGGTCCAAATAGCCCACCTCCTCCTTGCGAAGTCATAGGGAGAGAGGTTTGTGTGTTGAGAAGATATGTTTGTGTCACGTGAAAAGATGATTATGGGCCATTAGGGTCTTGAAAGGTGAGTGGAACTTGTGGGTGAAACAAATTCAATGGGATGAATTGACCCAAGATAGTGTTTGTGTCCAAATCTTGGTTGTTTACAAGGGGGTGCGTTTGTAATGCATGGACCAATGAGCTCCCCTTCCTAACAATTGGTTGAGTTGGAGCAATGGATGATGTAATTTGAGGGATGCTTTGAGTGATGCTTTGAAATGGAGGTGTGGATGAGATTGGGGGTGTGGATGAAATTGGGGGTATGATCCGAAGAGGCTTCTCCACAATAGTGCTTACATCAAAATTGGAAGGGAGTTTAGCCCCTTATTTAGCTAATTTAAGCATGTATTGGGAGGGATTGAGTCTCATCATTGCATTGAAAATTCTGTGAGTTTCAGGATTTTGAACCATTTCAATGATTTCATCTTGTGTCATCCCTAAGACATTATTGGTGACGTCTTCCACTTGACCTTCCTCTTGAGGATTTTGTGATGATAGAGGAAGATT
Source organism: Sequoia sempervirens (assembly GCA_007258455.2). Lineage (NCBI taxonomy): Eukaryota > Viridiplantae > Streptophyta > Pinopsida > Cupressales > Cupressaceae > Sequoia > Sequoia sempervirens. Next base: position 359,733,161 of record VDFB02000017.1, read on the forward strand.
GGTTATGGGATTGCTTGATCCAATGGGATTCATTTTGAAATTGGTTTGAGTCAAGTCACTTGAAGTTGATGTTTCTTTGTTCATTTCCATGTTCTTGTGTTGAGATCTAGTTTGAACCATAAAATGAGGATCAATTTCCAAGAATGTAAGAGATGATCCTCTAATTCTTTGGATTGATCTAATATTTAGGTGCAAAAAGAAAGTCTAAGATATTAAGGATCAAAAGGATGGTGATGAGATGATGAGATATGAATAATTGGTGAATGATTGGAACTCTTAGGAAACCTTGAGGAGGATACTAAACTTTAGGACTTTAAAGTTTTGATTTTTTGATTTTTGATTTTGATTTTGATTTTGGATTTGATTTGATTTGATTTTGATTTTGATTTGGGATAATGAACTCATAAACTCTAAGAGGTTAGATGTTTTCTTAGAGTGAACTTGTCCACAAGATGATAATTTGACTAAGTGTGCAAAGAAGGATTCATCTATACACACATAGTCAAACAAGATGATTTGGATTTGTTTTGGTTTTTGATTTCAAGAGGATTTGCCCAAAGTTTAGCATAGAGTATTTTTTCAAGATTTCCAAGAGGATTTTCCCAAAGTTTGAAGGATGGATGGAAGTTTTGATTTTGATCCTAAGAGACTTAGAGAGACTTTGTTTACTAGACCAGGGTGTTGAAGAATATGCTAATACTTCTTATGTGAGATACTCAAACCTTTGAAAGAGACTTGGATTTTGACAATAGTAGAACGAATACAAATTTGGATTGTTCCTTGATGCACATTTGTAAAAGTTGAATGTCAATCTTTCTCTAAACTTGTAAAGCATAGACAACCTTTTCTTGCAAGCCTTTTGACTAAGACCTTTTGACTTTGGTTTTCAGATTTTGATCTTTCGGGAAATCATTTGGAAGAGCACATGTGTGGGGTTCAATTGTTTCTTAGCTTTTCTTAATGACTTCCTTTTACCACAAACAATTCTTGATTAGGTTTTCAAACTAAATGTCTGATGTCCCAATTTCTTCTCATCCCACAAGGTCCATTATGTGGAAATCAAGGAAATTGGGGCAAAGGTTCCTTATTGTTGAAATTAGTGAGAAAATGGAGATATAAATTCAAATGCTTACAAGCCTCTAAGGATAGAATCCCTAGGGAAAGAAATAAAACTTGAATTTTGTCAAAGGTATTTGCTTCCTAAAGGGTTTGAAATTTGGTGATCATGTTGAATGTTTGTTTTCCAATGTTTAAGATCCAACCAAAGTGTTTTGATTCCAAGAACATACACAACCCTATGGATATCGAGACAATATTTTTTGAATCCCCACTTGGATAAATCCAACTACACCTACTTTTAGCGGATGATTAGATGCTTGACCACATAGGCTCCCCCTTATGGTGCACTCGCTTCTTAGGTCAGCCAAGCATCAGTACCCATGAAACTCCCATGAAATACTTCTCATCTCTACTAAAAGCTGTAAAAATGTGGGGCGGCTTCAAAATGACCATTCTTGCACCATCAAATAGTTTAAGGATTTTGGTCTTTTAGACAAAGGGTTTTAACATAGGCATTTTTTTTGTGGGGGATCATCCATGTAGCAAGAGACCATTGCTGCCCTTATTGTTAGAACAATCCTTGTGATACTTGAACTTTCCTCAAGTACCCACACTTATATACCGGTTGGAAGTCGCTTGGCTTTAGCGTGTTCCCGGTTGGTTCATTCCCTTGGGTGATTACTTTTTCCCACAAGATAGGCCCTCTAAAGATAGACAAAAGCGAGCAAGTACATCCATAGTTTGATCAATCTTTGTTGAGAAACAAAGAGAGAATACATGCGATATGCTCCACTCACACTCACAAGATTTTGTTCAATTTTAGAATGCAAATTGAAGTGTGGAGGTAATAACTTATACAACTTAATATCACAAAAATCCTTTTGATTCTCAAGATCACCGTGAGGCACGAGAGAAGCACATACGTCTTTTATATGATATTATTTTGGATAATAGATTACAAAACATAGAAGCACATGTTCATTTTAATCCCTCAAAGCAATAATCGGATTCTTTTTAAGCACCAAAAGGAAATAGTGAAAGTTGCTTGTTCAAGTGTTAAACCTTAAACAAAGTCTAGTAAGTTTCCTAAGGTTCTTTTTAAACCCAAATTGAGATGTATTGAGTCCTAAAAGCATGAAAGATAGCAAATCCTTAGGAGGGGGGTTATAATTTCTCAAAGCATTTAAAAACACATGATACAATGAAATGATGATGTTATAGAAGCATTTATCTTTGTTTCCCTCCACCTTCGATCAAGCCAAACTACAAAAAACTGGTTAAAACTATAGAAACAGAGGTCAAAAAACTAGTTAGTAGTCAAAAGAAACCAGAATAAAAAAGCACATGTTAAAATTAAATTGAAAAGTGCATTTTACCCAATTCTAGTGGTGCAATCTGCATATGCAGCGTAGTTTGAAGAGGTCAGCGGTGCTATATGGTGCCGCTAGGACTGACAACGACACTCTGCAACAAAACTAGTGAGTGTAATTGTGGCGTTGTTTTTCCAAGCGGTGTAGTTTAGAATTTGGAATCTTGGCGATGGAGAAATGGTCAAGCGTCGTAGTTTGGAAATTTGAATTTTTGGGCAGGAAGACCTCAATGGAAGAGTTTGGAGTTTGCAGTGTCACTGTATGGCACCACTGGACTAGTAGCATCAATCTATGGTGACACTAGACTAATAGAGGCGTAGTTTCCTGTAGGCACTAAAATGTCAAGAAAACAATGGAATTTTCTCAAAAAATGAGTTAATATCTTCCGATTCGCCCTCCCTCTAGTGCCAAAATGTGAATGTCGATTATAGACTTGCATGAACACAAAAATTAATCACACAATTAGATTCATATACAAGTTAAATCAACATTCCCCATAGAATTCATTTACAAGACACACAATCCTAGCTATGAAATCATGAAAACTATGAACACTTGATGAAATGGATGAAATTAGCTCTAAAGTGAAGATAATGATTTTGCAATGAAGCTGTGGATCCAAAATCAAAGTGAGAGCCTCTTATTTATAGATGAGAGTGATGGATAATGAGGCAAAATGGATGAATGTGGGATTAATCATCAACCAATGGACAAATGCCACTTGTCAAGATGTGAGAGGATGAAGGTTGAGCACATTTTGATGAATGTGCCAATAAATGATATTAGGTGGAATTTCAAATTTATGAAATGACATGTTGGAGGGAGAAAGAAATGAATTAAATGCCACTTGGCTTAATACAAAAGGACACACAAGAGGTATTGAATGCCTTGTTGGAAGGACAAATAATTTTAGAGGGATTTTTCTAATTTAGAAGAATATTCCCTTTTGATGCCATGTTGAGAGAAATTAGAATATTTAATAAATCAAAAGAAATGATTTATTGAGCAAGTTGCAAAATCTAGAGGATTGGAGTGATTAAGATTAAGATTAATCAGGATTTGATTATTTAAAAGGAGATTAGTTGATGTGACAAATTGATTTATATTTTTGGATTAATTTAAATCAAAAAGAGAGAAATATGATTCAAACTTAATTAAATAAATATTTTGATTTATTTAATTGAAAGGAGATGATGTTAGATTAAATTAAATAAATATTTATTTATTTAATTTAATAGGATGACTTTAGAGGTTTAATTAAATAAAATGAATTATTTAGTTAAATAGAAACTATAGAAGCTAATTAAATAAAATTGATTTATTTAATTAACAGGAGATGATGACTTAATTAGATAAACTTGATTGATTTAATTAAGGGATGAAATGTGATGAATTTAATTAAATAAGGATTATTCAATTAAATGACTTAGCAAAGGAGATGATTTAGGACAAAGCAGTGTTAGTAATTAGGACCAAGTATAATCAATATATTTTCCATGTCTACACCACTAAGAAGAGAGGTCAAGTATGCATTAAATCTACAAATAAATGAGATTATAATACATTCACTTCCATTCCCCTATTTTACTCCACCATAGTAGAACCCATGCACATGTGAAAAACCTCCTTATGCCTCAACCTATCCTTGTTCTTGCAATGAAACTTTACATACAACTATTGCTCATATTTTCTACATCCAAGAGGTTGAATTTATAGACTTTTGAAAACATCGTAAACCCCAAACAAGGCTTCCAAATATGACCCTTCATTACATATGTCCCAAACCCTTGGAATACCTCCTCATAATGTGAAAGGACACTGAATTTAGCTCCAATACTTTCCCTCCAACTTGGATGACCAAACTTAGGAGATAAACACTACATTAAATATAATTAATGATGGAATACCAAGAGACACATGTTACCTCTTTCGAATCTCCCACTTGGAGAATACCAATGGTCACTCATTTCTTCTTTTCCTTATCTTTTATTATCCCATTCTAGTTGTCCACATGTGGGTAAAATAATATTAAATATTTATGTCCACAAGTCACCTTTACCACTACTAGTGGACCCATTAACCTTTTGAATATAATACAAACAATGGTGAGAATAAATATTACAAAAACATTTCCCCAATATACCCAAAGTGCACAGAGACATTTTCCAAGGATGTTGGAAACATGACATAGGATTTACAAGTTGGATGGCACCTTAATCCTAATATTCTCCCACTTGACATAACCATAGAAATCAAAAATAAGGGAAAAATATCCCTTAGCCAATCATGTACCATCTGAATATCCAACATTCTCTTGTGCTCCAACTATATACATATAGAAGCAGCCATGATAACCACCTACAAAAGAAAAAGGAACATTCCATGGTGAAACATCTCAACTATCACTAAAAACTATAACAATCTTTATATGAACACAATAATCATTTAATTTAAATGATAATAAAGGCTCTAAGTAGTCACCTTACTCATATTAGTTGGAATAGAAATCACAATAAATTACAACTCATCCAAGATAATCATACCTCAAACTAGGGTATACAAATCATAGATAAAAATTTGTGCCATTAACATACCAAATCAAAATCTGCAATCAAGTCTTTGATCCATCCTCCTATTTCAATGCACCATACCAATGAACAAATAACCATAGACAAGGCCAACCAAAAAATTATGCATTAAAATTGAAACAATCTTGTGGATATGGAAAGTCCACATCCGAGTCACCCCACTACAAGCAAGTGGGTAGCTAATCCATAACTTGCATAACTCATAGATCCAAAACCAATGAAACAGGCAAACTCATCATCACATTTATAACCAGAAAACCAAGCTACCAAATAGGATAACCAGACATATATCCAAAAAATCCTAGTGCATGAGTAATGTCATTTATCTGAAAATAGTTTAAGGCATACCAAGCCTACCTATATTAATTTTACATAGATGATGTGGCCAACTCATCTATTACATAATGTTAAGGAAACATACAATGATATGCAAACTGGAAAAAAAATGTTACAATACCTCTCACTGCTAGTCTCCATAGCTCTTCCAAGTTCTTCACACTCAACCATGTGAAACCAAACATCCAGGAAGAATACCATGACCAAAGAGAGTCCTTGCAAATCAAACCTTATCCTTGTTCCACACTAACATGTACCAAGTTGTGTCGAGTAAGAATTCCTTTACCATTCCCATATTGAAAGGATATCAATATCTTAAAATTCAAATAAAATAAAAATATGGTAGCAACAAATGTAAACCTATCATATTGAAGGTAGTTCAAACTAACCAATCATTCCCAAGCAAAGGGAACATACCTAAATCCACAAATAATTTTTTATACCTCTCCAAATAAGACCTCAGAACTAGATCCATATCTCAAGAACAAAACAAGGAGAATAATGAAAATACACAAACCATGCATCTTCTTCTTAAAAAGTCTTGAAAATGTGTATATTCAAGACTAACTCATATGAGAAGACAAGATATAAAAATAAATAATTCATCTAATATTCAGCTAGGAAATACGTCTCAGATCATTCACCTACCTAGTATACCAAGAGTGGGATACAAGATTTTCCTATGCACACAACACCAAGAAATGACAATCTTCTCTTAAGTCCATAATGGATTCACATTCATAACTAGTTGTAGCCTCCTCTGTATTTTTGCTGGAATCCTCATCAAAGAGTGACCATCTAAATATAGGATCTCATAAATAAGAGATATTTTAGACTCACCCAAGTATCTCTTTTCTCCATGAGCATCCACCAATCAATCCATGCCAAGTTCAAATTTAACCTTACAAAATCATGAAGCTCTAAGAAAATGATTAATACTCAAAACCAAAGAGAACCAAATAAGACCATTGTCAGAATTCTAATTATATAATCAAGAACATATCATGACATCATGATCTAACTGTGTGAACCCTCTTCCTAGTACTTGCAAAACAACATGAGTAAACAAGTTAAACAAGGAATTGCAAGCTAAAACAAGGATTCCCCATGAAATCCATTTACAAACTCAAAATAGGAAAGAAAACAATGAAATAACTTGAATCCTAATTTAAATATGCAAACTCATGATCCCATGGGGGAATTGGTGCCAATTTGATGTGAAAATTGGCACATTTCCAATTCCTATGATGAAATCTTCATATGTTGAAGATGATATTGATCCACTTTGATGAAAGATGAGAACTCCAAGCCAAATTTGCAAAAAGCCTAGCTAAGAATTCAATGATGGATGGAAATGGCTAAATATTTTAGCATAATAACTTTGCAATGTTTGTGGATGATCAAATGAGGATATGAGCTCTTTATTTATAGAATTTCAAGATGGATGAATGTCCAAATTTGAGCAATGTGGGACTAATATTCATCCAATGATAAGATGCCACTTGTCAAACTATGAATGGATGATGGATGTGCAAGATTTGGGGTTTGTGCCAATAAATGCCAATATTTTGAAATTCAAATTTGTTGAAATGACATGCAAGAGGGAAGGGAAAATGCAATAAATGCCACTTGGCTCAAGGAAAAGGACATGTAAGATGAATTTATTGCCTTGTTGGATGTAAATGTTGACTTGGAAGTTTTGAATTCAAATTGAGAGAATATTCCAAAAGATGCCTTGTGAGGAAAATAGAGATTTAATAAATGAATTAAATCTATTTTCATGTGCAACTTGCATTATCTAGAGGATGTGACATGAGATGAGATTAAATTAATTAAGGGTTAATTAATTTAATGAGAGAGGTTAGATGATGTGACCTATTTGACTCAAATTAATGGGTTTATTTAAATCAAATAAGAAAGGAATATGACAAGAGATTAATTAAATAAGAATTTTAATTTATTTAATTAAAAGAGACGGTGTTAGATTAAATCAAATAAGGTTTTAATTCATTTAATTTAATGGATAGACTTTAGATATTTAATCAAATAAATTGATTATTTAATTAAATAGGGATAATTAGATCAGATGGATTGATTTAATTAACAAAAGAGATTGACTTAATTAGATAAAATGATTTATTTAATTAAGAGATGAATATTGATGAATTTAATTAGATAGGGGAATTTGATTAAATGGTTAGACCGAGGGATGATTTAGGAAGAAATGATGTTAATGAGTCAGGATCAAATGCACAATGTCAATCAGTATATTTAATGTGTCTACATTTTGCCCCTCTTTGAAGCAATGCACTTGTTGCATTGGTTCAAAGAATAACCAATCTTGATCAAAGCCAAATTTTTTTGATATTTAAAAACTTTCCCCACTGCTACATGGCGAGAGAAAACATGCCATTATAATGCCCCCTCGAGAGATCGGACGAAAATTTTAATTTTTTGGGTGATCTTGCAAAAAAAGGTGACAAAGTACTCGACCGATTTGAAAGGGCTCTGGGAGGCTAAAAATGTGTCTAAACGCAATAAATTGATGAAAAAAAACTTCAAATGGACAAAAACAGGTTCAGGGGGCCAAAACCCTAGCAGGACAGCCATTTAGGGTTAAAAAACCCTAATTTTTAAGCTTAAAAGGGGTTCGAGGGGTCACTTTCAAGTCATTTTCACACACCTCCACTAGCGATCTTGTGATTTGAGCTTTCACCCTCCGACGATATGGCACAATGACAGCTTCCCCTGCATATCACTGATCGAGTTTGGACATACCAACAGCCACCTGACATCGGGTCACCGGTATGTGACCCTTACCCAAGCTTAGTTTTTTCATTTAATGCTGTAATTAATGTTTTAAAAGGGGAGCTCACCTCTAGCGACGCTATATAGCACTGCTTGGCATTTAAACTGCGCTGCGCAGTGCCATTTTACGCCGCAGCGGTGCAGTTCAGAGTTTAGAAACTCTGACGCTAGGCTCGGGCTCAGCAGTCTGATTTGGGTAAAGTGCCCTGTGATGATGCCCTTTTCACCCAAACTATGACGCTGGGAGGGAAAGTGCATCGCGGTGGTGCATTTTTTCTCTTTTTGGGCTCGAGCGTCAGAGTTTGAGTAAAATCAAACTGCGACGCCATCACAAACTACTCTGCTAGGGATGAGCTTGGAGTGTTTGACAAATTTTTTTTAACATGCTGACCTTCCTTGATGCAGGATGCGGCGAGGGAGCTCTACTCTCAGGAGCACCGATTGTGAGATTTAGCTAGCATCTTATGGGACCTGAGCGACAAGGACTAGGATCGATTGGGAGATGTGGGATTATGGCACATTGTGTACGCGGTGCCCGTGCACACTCACTTAGGGATGCTATTAGCACTGGCTGAGAGATGGCACAGCGAGACGTTGTCATTTCATCTTCCCACTGGCGAGGCCACCATCACTCTGGAGGACGTTTAGCTCATTTTACGTTTGCCTATTCATGGCCGACGAGCGATCTTTGATATGGACGAGGGACACGAGGCCTACATTAGAGTCCTCGCCACTCGGGACATCATCTACTGCGAGGGACAAATTGAGCTAGAGTGCTACAAGGTTATTGCACCTCCCTACCGTTGGGCAGTTGCAGCTATTATTTCAGGTCTTGTTGCCCCAGACTGACAAGGGTGATATTTCAGTCCTGGATGGGGGTATTGCTAGGAGCGGATGGTTCCTGATAGGCCTGTTCGTTTCACATGGGGGCCTGTACTTCTCACCTCACTCTACAGAGACTTACACAAGTATGTATACATGGACGACAGAGCGTTGGGGGTTGGAGTGACCTTACTTCATGTCTGGGAATGGGAGCACATTTTTGTGCTGTGTCCATGTGTCGTTTCAGTTCTGATGGGGGTAGAGGATGCTCTGATGGCATGATAAAGAGGTGGTGTGTCTTTTACACACATTGGTGAGCATGGGATCCCCTACTGGAGGCGGGTCCTGGATGAGATGCTTGTATTCACTTGGAGACCGTACCTTGGTCAGCCCAGATGGGCCAATGATGCCGATCAACTCTTTTATTGCCACCAGGACTGATATATGTAGGGGCGAGAGCACACGATGATCGAGAGGTACCTACCTGGGCACGTACAATGTCAGTTCAGAGAGCCGTAGGATCAACCTGAGGATGACTATGTAGCCATCTTTGCTCAGAACATGACACAGGTATCATGGGGACATGGCATTCCCACTTCAGAGGTAGTTGACAGCTTCAGGCACTTGGTAGCCCGCCCGTGGGCTTATGATCAGGGCCTAGCAGATCTCAACACCACTCAGGCCTACAAGGACTAGTTCAGACCTCCACTTTGATTGACCGTTCTAGGTGAGGATCCAAATCCACACAAAGTCAGAGGCAGAGGGAGAGGATGGGGGTGAGGACTGAGGGTCGAAATTTGATAGGATCCACCAGCTATGCCCCCAGCCATGCCAGGTCACAGAGATGTTCATATGCAGGATCAGCAGCAGGATCTGCCAGTCCCACCACCACAAGCCAAGGGTGATGATCAGCCTCACATGCAGCCACGAGTACATCCAGCAGGACAGGAAGATGCACAAGACACCTTGATTTTGTAGCTACAGGCCTAGGTTTAGGTGGTGACAGCAGATCAGGGCTGAGAGGGATCAGGCCATGCAGCAGAGACAGGCTGCGGAGCTACAGGTAGCTATAGAGCTAGGCCGCAGATAGTAGATTGAGAGTATGACAGCCTCCTCCTCCCAGGGTATAGTTCTAGTGAGATCCTATAGGGATGCCATCTGAGAGGTAGAGTACTATCGACGAGCTTATCATGAGGCCATACCTAGAGCAGAGTGGGTCCCAGAGTATTCAAAGCGGGCCAGCCAGAGACCACCAGAGGGTCACGGTGACAGGGGTGAGGGCAACATTCACAGGGATCGAGCTTGATCGAGATGATATATACTTTTTGTGCCTATTGGGATCATTTTTGATAGCCCGATGGGTGTTTTTGTACTGATTGACATATATGTACAGTGATCTGATTTATTCTTTGTACTATGATAGTGACATTATTGATGATATATATGAGTCGATGATGATTTTGATGCAATGCATTGTGTTCCCTTTTATGCATGGATGGTTTATTTCTATATGCTTTGCAATGATGTCTTTTATGGATGCATTTATTTTTGATGATGATACATGCATTATGATTATGACTAACAAATCTATATTATATTAACCTATGATATGCAAATGTGATGGTTTATTTATGATAATGCAAAATGCAATGGTCCAATATGTGAAATGATATGCAAAATGATATGTAAATTATGCTTATGAAATGTTAATGAATGGATGCATATATGAATTTTATACGTCTATGCCTATGTGGAATGATTTACGTAATAAATGTTTTATGATGTTATTTATGAGATGATATGGATAATGAAATATGAAAATGTGATGGTCGTAATATGATGCTAATGAAATGGTGTTAATGCATAATGAGATGGTTTAATGAGATGCTTAGAATAACAAATGTTATTATCCTAAACGTTATTAATGATGATGTATGTGATGTAATGATATGTTAATGCAAAGTGATATGCTAATGCGTAATGTGATGATATGATGTCATTTATGTTATGCAAGTATGTATGCCTAATGAATTAAATGCTTATATACTTATTGATTACACGAAAAAGGATTATGAAATGCTTCTGTAGATGTTATGCGATGATTTAGATGATAGATGGTGATATGAAATGGTTATGAAATGCAAATGAATTTTTATTGATATAATACCATGAGATGCAATGTACTAGGTGAAATGCAATGACATGGATGTATCTATCTATGAAGAATGTTTATGATAACCTGTTTAAAAAATGCAATGCATATGTTTCCTATATGATATGTTTATGCAAATGTGTTTATGATTCCTATGTGATATGCTAATGATTTGTGGATGTAGAATTGGTGACGATGATGGTGATGATGAACAACTGTCATAGTACCTTGTTAGTGCAGTTAGTAAGAAAAGGAGAAGTCATTTCAACAAGACATAGGATGATGCAAATGATAATGATGATGATGATGATTACTTTCTGAGGAATTGGGATTTTCAAAGAGCCAAATTTTCTTATGTTTGATAACACACATGGTATAATGCATCAAGGTATAGAAAACTAGGATGGCATTGTACCCAGTGAGATGAAATTTGACTTGACAAGTAGATAGGAGTATTCTTGTTCACACCTGACATACGAAAAACTTGCTAGGATGCACTTTAGAAGTTTTAGACACCTCGGACCAAAACACAGAAAGCTAAACCTATCCCTGCAATAGCCAACAAGTTTCCCTAGACCTCTTCCATACATACCTAACAAAGCAAGTATTCGCTGAGGTTATATTACAAGAACGTCCAACAAGCATAGCAGACAAAAGATAATGATCATTGCCCTATTCCTATTTCTCTAAATCCTCTGTTCGGATATCATCGAGATGTCCTTGGAATAAGCACAAAATAAGATAAGTCAAAAAATAAAGACCAAGTAAACAAACAAACTGGTGCTCTTCAATACCATTAATGGAAAAAGGATGTGTTTTCTAAGGATAAGAACCAAAATTTATTGCCAAAAGATAATGCCCATTGTAGGAAGGATTCATCCTAGGATATGTTAGTGGATGGCGGCACGTCATTTCATTTATCCAAAGTGCTTTAAGGGATGATTGATATGGGACCGACTAGATGATAAGTTACCAATATGAAGAGATGACCAACTTTCTTACACACTGACTTAGACTTAAGACTTTGACGGTTGGAGTTTTACTTTTAATCGGCTAGACTTGTTTTCAACTGTTTCACCAAAGGTTGATGATGACGATCGGTTTATTATGAGTGGTGTTTATTGTGGGTGCTAGTGAGATGAGGCAGATGGATTTTTCAAATATCTAGATGTTTTTGATGTTTTGCAATGTTTTGAGGCCATTTTTTGGTATTTTTTGAGATTTTGCAAATGTTTTGATTTTCCAATGTTTTTGGGATTTTTGAGATTTTGACCAAGAGACTAACCTAAAGACCTATCCTAGGGGTCTCAAGGCTGATCAACAAATTAGCCTTTCCTATGTTATATACGCAGAGACCACGTAGTTCGACTGACGACTTGACCGATTTATAGATGATGATATACATGATGAGATGTCAGTTTATTATGATGGACTCCTAAAGGACCGACCTAAGTGTCTCGGGGGATGATCAAAGATCAACCTTGCCTATGTTCAAGCTTAGAGACGACGTAGTTCAACAAGACGACCCTGTTCTTGACTTTTTAAATGACTTTTTGACCTTTTTTTTGGATTTTGATATGTTTTGAATGTTTTTGGATTTTGTGCTTTTTCGATGTTTTTGGATTTTGTGCTTTTTTGATGTTTTTGGATTTTCTGATGTTTTGATGTTTTTGGATTTTATGATTTGAGGACTTTAAAATCATACACGAATCTGATCTGACAAGAACATGCCCCTAACGTGATGCAATAGACTACTTCGATAAAGGCAGGACAAACTAACCTTGAGGATGGGCCGAGTAGTACTAGGAGTGATCATGATATGAAAACAAGACCAAGCTACAGTGCAGATGCGAGTGGATGAGTAATGGATGGAGGCCTGAATGCAATGGATGATGGAAGTGAAATGGAGGCATGATGCCGAACAAGCCGTAAAGATCCTAGTGGATGGGAAGTGCTTATTTACGCAAGGTACCTATTTTCCAGGTTTTCACCAAGGTACTTGCCCAAAGTGCCACCGAAGTGGTTTTCACTAGAGGACGATTTTTTCTCTTTACTATTTTCAATCCTTTTTCTGATATTTTTTAAATTTTTTTGCTTTTTTGATTTTTTTGTTGTCACCAAGATGCCTGTTTTCCAGGTTTTCACCAAAGTAACCATTTTTTCAGGACATTTTCTAATTTTTTGGATTTTTTGGTTCTATACCTTGAAAGATTTAGGCATAAAACTTTTTGAGATGGGAGCTATTCAAGGGCTCCTGCAGGGGTTCCCCTTCGGGTGTTGATAACTAATATGCCCCTGACTTATAACTTGCTGTGATGACAAAAGGTCTGAACCAATTAGGTTTGAAATTTCCATTGCTTCTTGGGTTTGGGACATTCTTTTGATTTTCTTTTAAGACTAGTTCTCTGACTTGGAAAGTTCTGCTTGTGATTTTCTTATTGTAGCTCCATTTGAGTCTATTCTGATAGACTTGTAAATGATTTAAAGCATCTATTCGTCTCTTGTCCAGTAGCTCCAACTCATTTAGTCTTGATACCCAATACTCTTCGTCCATGATGAGGTTTTAAAGTGATATCCAGAGGGATGGGAGCTTGATCTCAATAAGGAGAACTACTTCTGATCTATAAACCAAGGAGAATGGGGTGGCACCAATGGGTGTGCGGATGCTGGTTCGATAAGCCCAGAGGGCGGGATTAAGCTGCAAATGCCAGTCATGACCTACGTCATTAATTGTTTTATTAAGGATTTTGAGGATGGTTTTGTTTGTAGCTTCTACTTGGCCATTGCCTTGGGGATAGTACGGGGTGGAGAAGTGATGCTGGATTTTGAATTTCTCGCACAAGTCGCAAACCTCCTAGTTCTTGAATGGTGTCCCATTATCTGAGATAATGGCTTGTGGGACATTGTAACGACAGATGAGATAGTTTAGGATGAATTTTGAGATCTGCTTTCCAGTGATATACATCATGGGTATGGCTTCCACCCACTTTGTAAAGTACTCAGTTGCAGTTATGATGAATTTGTGGCCATTGGATGAGGTGGGTGTGATTTTCCCAATGAGATCGAGTCCCCACTATGAAAAGGGCCATGGTGTGACGATCGGGTGAAGCTCTTGAGCTAGAGCATGGACGAGGTCCCTATGCTATTGAAATTGTAGACACCTTCTAGCGTGATCATGTGCTTCTCTTTCCATCGTGGGCCAATAATACCCCATCCTCAATAGTTTCTTGGCTATGGTCATTCCACTTGAGTGTGAACCACAGATACCGTTGTGTACTTCAGTTAGAGCGGTTGATGCCTCCTCAACATTTAGGCAGCATAGCAAGGTACCTTCTATGCTTCTACGGTATAAGGTATCACCTAGGATGACAAATTTGGATTCCTTTTTAGTAAAGGTTCATTTTAGGTTTGATGGCAAGCCAGCGGGTATGATTCCTATGCGAAGATATGTGTAGATGTCATGGTACCAAGGATCACTAGGACCAATGATTTTGCACACAAATCCTAATTCCAGTACCTCGAATGCGGGAACGAGAAGCTGCTCAATCAAGAATTCATATTTTGGAATGTTGTTGGGGATATTTAACAAGGATCCAATTGTCACCATGGCATCTGCTGCTCTATTGTTGGTTTTAGGAATTTGCTCAAATGTTATTTCAATGAAAGATTCTTTGAGAGTCTCCACCAATTTCTTGTATGGAGTGAGCTTATCATCATTGGTCTGATATTCATTATTGACTTGATTTATGATAAACTGAGAGTCTCCGTAGACTTTGAGAGCTATGATATTCCATTGCACTGCTATCCTGAGACCTATGGTTAAGGCCTCGTATTCTACAATATTATTAGTGCAAGGAAATTCCAATTTGTATGAATTTAGTATGCAATCCCCTTGTGGAGTGATGAAGAAGATACCAACTCCTGATCCGTGTTGCGTGTATGAGCCATCAAAGTATAGTTTCCAGTGGTCTGCTACTTTGAGGTTAAAAATGGATTCATCTGGAAAATCTGAGACAAGAGGATTCTCAGAATAAATAGGTACTTCTGCTAGTTGATCCGCAATAACCTAACCCTTGATTGCTTTTCTCTCCACATACTCGATGTCATATTCTGATAATATCATTACCCATTTTTCCATTCTTCCTGTGAGCATTGCCTTTGATAAGAGATACTTGAGGGGGTCAATTTTGGCAATGAGCTTTATCTTGTGTGCCAACATGTAATGTCTGAATTTTTGTGATGCAAACACTACTATGAAGCATGCTTTCTCAATGAATGAGTAGTTTAGCTCATGACCGATCATTTTCCTACTGATATAGTAGATAGCCCTCTCCATTTCATTTTCATCATGTTGAGCTAGGAGAGCTCCAAGGGCTGTTGCTGTTGCTGATACATATAAGATCAATAGCTTTCTTGGAATGGGTGGCCTTAAGACTGGTGGTGTCAGTAGATATTCCTTGATTTTGTTAAATGCTTCTTCACATTTTGTATCCCATTTGTATGCCACTCCCTTGTGGAGTAGGTGAGAGTATGGGTTTTGCTTGTCTGCCAGTTGTGCTATGAATCTTTTGATGGATTGGAATCTGCCTTGGAGGCCTCTCAATTGTTTTAATGTCTTTGGTGCTTCCATCTCAAGGATTGCTTTCACTTTTTTCGGATCCACCTCGATACCCCTCATGGACACTGTATCCTAGCAATTTACCTGATTGTACACTGAAGACACATTTCTTGGGATTTAGTCTGACTTTGTATTCCTCTAGTTTGTCAAAGATAGCACTTAGGGTTGATATATGATCTTGTCTTTTTCTTGACTTAGCTAGAATGTCGTCGACATAGTCTTCAACTGTTTTATGAATCATGTCATGGAATATCAATGTCATGGCCCTTTGGTATGTTGCTCCTACGTTCTTTAGGCTGAATGGCATCATGTTCCAGCAGTAGGTCCCCCATGGACAAGTGAAGGCCGTCTTATGTTGATCTTCTTTTGCTATCCTGATCTGATTGTATTTTGAGAATCCGTCCATTAGTGATAGCATCTCATGTTGTGCTGTCATGTCTACTATCATGTCGATGTTGGGAAGTGGGAAATCATCCTTGGGACATGCCTTGTTCAAATCTCTGAAGTCCGTATAGATTCTGATGGCTCCGTCAGGTTTTGAAATAGGTACCAAATTTGACACCCATTCTGGATAATCGATTGGTCGGATAAATCTTGCATCTAACAACTTTTTGAGCTCCATTTTGACCAATAAGGTGATTTGAGGATGCATTTTTTGAAGATTTTGTTTGACCGGTTTTGCTTCTAGATACACTGCTAAGTGATGGACCACAGTCTCTGGATCAAGCCCTGGCATGTCAGCATAACTCCATGCGAAGTTTATTTGCCTTTCCCTTAGGAATGCTGCTAGCAATTCTTTCTCTTATGATAGTAGTGATTCCGCATAGAATGTGATATGTAGGGTCTCCTCTATTCCTAGGTTGACCAGATTGCATTTTTCGGCCAAGACTGTTGACTTCTCCTGATGAATAGTTCTTAAGGGAAGATTGAATCCTTCATCCTCGGGCACCTTAGTGAGGTTTTTGTTGGAATATTTGCCTCAATCCATACTGACATGTAACTCTTGGAGGGAAAAGTCGCTATGACATTAATCATGTCTGGACGACTAGCTGTTCTGAATTCTCTTGAAATGTTCATATTGCCGAGAAAAAGTTGATGTCTTGCTGACAAGTCTATCACTGTGACCTTTTGTGTTCAGTGTGACCTTTTGTTGAGTGGAGACCTCTAGCTGACATAATGTTCTTATCAGGTGTCGGGGAGACTCATAGCGACCGGGGGCGTCGGGGTGACTTGAACTCTCGGGGAGAAGTCCTAGCGACTAGAGAATGTCTCACCGATAGCATATGGCTATTGGGGTAACAAAAGGGTCTCGGGGAGAAGTCTCAGCAATGAAGAGAGGTCTCGCTGACAGGGATACACTTGGTGCCTTTGCGATGACAAAAGACTTTGGTGTGAAGTCTTGGCGACTTGGAAAGTCTCGCCGATAGTCCTCGGTAAGACATGGTTGCTCGATGTGAGGTCTCGGCGAAAGACAAAAGTCTTGCCAACTCGGTAAGACATCGTTGCTCAATGTGAGGTCTCGACGAAAGACAAAAGTCTTTTTGACTCGGTATGACATGGTTTGCTTAGAGTGAAGTCTTGGCGAAAGACAAATGTCTTGCCGACTGTTAGGTGCTTTGGTGAAACTTGAGGAGACTCGGTGAGACCTCTTGGCGAACGGTAAAGTCTTGCCAATGGAAAAGTTGAAATCGATGTGACTCATAAGCATCGGTATGAGTCTTGATGATGAGGAAAAAATATTTCCAATAGGAATGAAATGGTTATCGGTGGATTCGGTATGACTCATGGCGTTCGTTATATCGTCTTGCCAACTAGTGGAACTTACGCTGATATTGAATGCTGGTTGTGTTGGCATCAGAGAGACACAGTTAATGTCTCACCGACATGCCAACACATGTTGAACACCCTTGACCATTTGACCATCCTATGTGGAGCCTCATGGACCAATTAGAGGAAGCGAATTTCAAATGGGTGGTAGTTAGACTTTTGCAGCAATTGCGACGCTAGAGTTGAACTGCATGCAGGGAAAAATCAACGCTCAAGAGGAAACTTTCTACGATGGGGCAATGGCAGATAAGGATGAACAAAAGATAAAAATGAGAATGTGATAAGTTTTAAAGGAGAGCATTCTGAGTTTGAAGAGATGGTAGATCAGATTGTTGAGAGCAATTTCTGTAAGAGATTGAATAGTGAATGAAACTACTGTGAACTAATACCAGAGAGTTGTATCTCTGATTTGTATGTAATTTATTGTTACTGAAATACAAAGAGATTTAGCTTGGTGTGGTGGGTTTTTTCCTGAAAGGGTTTTCCATGTAAATCTAGTGTTCATTTGTCTTTGAGTATCTTCTCTATTTCTGTAAATCTTTCATGTGTGTCTTAATTGGATTGTAATTAGAAAATTAAAAGTACTGTCTTCATTCTACCCTGTGGTTTTGATGTTAGGAAAGTTTCTTCCGCACCTCTACTTTCCTTACAAGTGGTATCAGAGCCTAGCTAGTTGTGTTATCCTTGTGGGTACGTTCGGTTTTTTTTTGTCAATTCTTTTTCAGTGGGAGTTTGGTAGAGGTCTAATAATTTAGTTACAGATTAAGATGGCAAGCACATCTAGAAAGATGGAAACACTAATACATTTGACTACAAAATCTGACGAAACTGTCTAATGAAATATGTAAAATTCAATGTTCGTCGGGTGCTTGTAAAATTTGATGTGTAATTTCTAATTTTTTGAAAGTTTATCCCCGATGTTCGTCGAAATTTGGACGAACTTGGGGTTCGTCGAAATGTCAGCTATCATTTTCATCAAATTTTTGACAAACATGAAAATTTTAAAAAAATCAAATTGTGGCCAACATAGAGAAAAGTGAGTTCACACCTGATTTATTGCGACAGTGTTTTGCTCTACTTGAGACAGTTTGTGGAGAACTAAGGATGATTTTCTTGGGAAAGATTAGAAAAAATTCAAGAAGATATCGCCAGGTTGAGGGTAGTCATTATCTTTTAGCAGAATTTAGTTGTGAAGTCAGATTTGTAGTTCCAGGTTTGAAAATCATATTTTAAAGCAAAATCTCATCAGATTTCATTTTTAGAGGTTAAGGGTTCATGTCTATATTTTGTTGTGTGGAATCACCATAAGATCACAATCGAGGAATAGATTCTTGTGACTGTAATTATGTGATCCATAACTCTATTGGTCATGCGGCACAGTTGTGCTATAACAAATATAGGATGCATTCATGTGTGACCCAAGTTTAATGTGGTTATGTTGTGATAGAAATGGAGGCACTCATATAATGTAGTTAATTCAGGTTGTATAATGTAGGTGTCAATCATCATTGGGTGCATTTAGGTTGTCTCACGTTTAACAGGTTAGAATGCAATTATAGCATGATCGAAGAGTGATTACCTCTTGCTGCAATAAAGAGCCTATAACTATGGTTGATATGCAGAGTGGTTGTGTTATATCAATTATGTAGTGCATTCAAGCACAACCCATGCTTAATGGCCTATTCTAGAGAGTGATCAAGATTTTCTAAACCTTATGAATGTTACTTGACATATATTTGTATAATCTCAAATTCCTTCAGAGGCTTTTGAAGTATCAATGTATCCTATATAGGGTTTAGAATGATTTCTTTTAATTAAATAAATAAATAAATGATGTATTTCCCTATAATTAGATAATGTGGAGATATCCTAAATCTGCCCCAACCCGCTATCCTCTTTGGCACTGTATTCATTATTCCAGCTACTATGGTTTTGCATGCGACATCTTTAATATCTTCATGACCATGGCTTTTAAATAGATCACAGTCTTTGCTTTAATCCTTTTCATGGTAACCCTTGAGTTCCATAATCCACCTTCAATCTCTTCTAAGAATGCTATCTTAAGCTAGACTGCATAGTATGCATATAAACAAGTCCTTCATACCTTTCATTGTTCCAAACCACCACTCATTGCCTTGCTTAAAATGTTGCCTCCATAAGCACAATAACATGTTTTAAAATCATGGTTGCCAGTGATTGACCATTAAGGTCACCACTTTCATCATGAAGATACAATGAGATTGTTGTCTTCAAAGTCAAGGCATTATGGAAGATAACATTGTGAATTATTTGTTGTGTACGATTCAATTTTCTTGCACATTTACTGCTTTGCTAACTTCCTTTAAGACTGGGTATTGCACCCTCAGCTGCAATCTCAAACAACTCACTCACTATCACTTGAAGATTCCTTTCATGAGCATCCTTCTATAAAATCAAACTATGCCCTATAGACTGCCTACTTACTACAAGGGACTCATTGTTTCATGGTATTGTAGTTATTAAGATCCTTCAACCTTATTGACACTACTTCATAGTCCACAAGGTATTATTCACTATTCTCCCATTTTTGGTGAGTCTCAAAACATTGCTCAAACATGCAATCCACTACCTCCATTATACAATATTAATGGCTAAGAAGAAACATTGAACCTATGATTACCACTGTTACTTCATTTGGACAGTCATTCTCTGATTACATTTGCCTTGTCTAACACTACTAGAAGCATTTGAAAAACCCTTAAGGTCAGCAAGGGGGTAAGGAAACTCACTGTTAAAATCTCCACTTTACTATGCAAGGTTTGAGCTTTATTATCTTGTCACTGCTCAACCTATTTTTGACTGTCACATCTCAAGTGACTGTCATTCTTCTTACCGTAGATTGCATTTACAAATGTCACTAAGCTACATAGTGTGCTTGTTATTGGCTACAATCTTTAGATTACAAGATTTTGTTATTACCTACAATGTCTCAATCTTTCTGGTATTGATACCTCACTAATCCACTATAGTTATTGTTTATTTTTCTATGGAGGCCTAGGGTTTGTACCATAATCATGCTCTTACCAATGCTTATGTTATTTTTTATTAGGGCTCTCTCAATGTTGAGGGCCCTAGGGATAAGCTCGTCATAAGAAGTGACACATTGCATCTTTAAATAAAAGGATAAATCTGTATTGATATTAGCAATGATGATTCTGACTTGTTGCTCCTTAGGAATGGGTCACTTGCTCTTACTAGCTCGCTACCTCCATTGTTGTAGGAATTTTGTGATCAAGTTTAATATTATGATTTTAGGAGTCTTAATGGTTGGAAATCATAGTAAAATCATAATTTAATAAGTTTTGGAATTAGCATTTTAAAGTGTTTTTTAGGGTCATTAACTTCAGACTATCTTCTCTTTTGCAGGGGTGGTTGCATGCCAATTTTTTTTGGTGTAAAATATCAGAATTATTAGATTATGTTACTTATTTATGAATAAAAATTATTGGAGTGTGAGTTTGATATTGTTTGAAGATCTAAATAGTCAAGCTTGGTAAAGAAAAATCATGTCAGATAAAGTCCAGAACAAAATGAAGAGACACTTGATAGATTGTGGGCTAGATTGAAAAGAAAGGGTGATGGGAAATGTTATTGTCCTTGCAATAATTGCAAGGGATTAAAGACAAGATGACTTTTAATCACAACAGCTGAAAAACATTGTAGGCAGCATGGTCACATTGAAGGGGGGCATGATTATCGTCCATTGGTAAGTTGTTCATTATATGTGTTTATATTGATTTAATTTGTAAATGTTTATATTATTTTAACATTATATATATATATATATATATAATCACTTGATCATGATCATGGTTTATTTGTGTCTATCATTATTATAAAGGTGGGGCATCCTAGGGCAGATGATATGGATTATCACAACCCGAAGAATGTGGTTTTGCAAGTGGACAAACATGGAGCTATGAATATCGGAGATGAAGTTAATGATCCTAAGGAAGAAGATGATCATGCACCAGAAAACATAGTTGAAGATGATGGTATGAATACATTGATCCATGCCACATTTAGTGGCAGAGCTGATCATGATGATCAAGATGAATTTGATGATGTTCATGATTTACCTGTACTTGACAAGGCATACGAGCCCCTTTATGAAGGCTCTGAAACAACTCTTCTCTTTGCTGTATTGTTGTTGTTGAACTTGAAGGTTATGAATGGTTTATCAAACACAACAATCTCACGTATGTTAAGGTATGTCATATATGTCATCTTTTTTCATCTATTTTAATTGTTGTTAGTTCATCACTAGTAAATAAATGATGAAATATGTACCATTAATATTCTTTATATGAACAAATTATTTTTTGTTGTAGATTGATTAGTGAATTTTTGTTACCACCATCAAATATTTTATGTCGCTCATACCGAGATTTATGTGCCATTATGAAAGATATCAGAATGGAGTATCAAGCAATAGATGCATGTCCCAATGATCATATTCTATATCATAAACAACAGGAATTTGCAACAGAATGCCCAGAATGTCATATCAGTAGATATTGAACAGATCAACTAACAAAAAATGTGCCTCACAAGGTTCTTCGTTATATTCTTATTATTCCACATATGCAACGATTATTTAGGTGCTAAAGCTTAGCACAATTGATGGATTACCATGCACATAATAGAAGTGGAGATGACATTCTTTGAATGCCTGCGGATGGTTATGCATTTAGGGACATGGAGGAAAAATAGCCACACTTTAAAGAAGAACCTTGTAATCTCAGGCTTTCATTGGGAGCGGACGGTGTCAATCCATTTGGAGAGTTGAGATCTATTTACTCAGTGTGGCCTGTTTTTGTTATCAACAATAACATTCATCCATGGATGTCAATAAAGAGGGAGCACATAATGTTGTCAATGATTGTTCTAGGTATTTATTTACATTAATTTTATTTAACGTAGTAGCATCTCATTTGTCTTATTTGTTGCATAATGACATATTTTTTTCATTCAATAGTCATGTACATTAATTTATATATATTGCAGTAAAATGGTTATAATAATTATGTAATGTTTATGTTCATTCAACTAGGTAAGTACCAAGTTAAAGATATGAATGTATATATTGAGCTTCTTATCGACAAGTTACTAAAGTTATGGAATGGCGTCACTATGTATGACGTCTCCAGACCAATAGGTTAAAGACAATTTCACCCTACGCACGTTTGTATGGATAATCTATGATGCCCGTATAATACATTTTGTGTATGTTATAACGCTTGGATCAAGACTTTAACAATATTTAATTTGATGAAGTAGATATCATGAATATTTTTAAAATAATCTATTCATTATATATATAATTATAAAAAATTGACATATTTAATCCAATTATATATCATCTGCGTGTCTTCAAACAAAGGAAAAATTTGGTAATGTCCAATTTATATCCAAAGATGAAATCTCGTTGTTCAACAAGTTTAGGAAAGCAGGTGTTTAATGAGTATAGGGACTTCCTCCATAGAAATCATAAGTATCAAACTACTGAAAAATATCTTTTCAATGGGAAAGAGGAGACTACATCAAAACCACGAAGAATGTCACCTCGCATATGGAAGTTGGAATATAATAGAATTAATCGTCAAGGTTATACACCGGATCAAATTGTTTATCTATCATATATGATATGTTTTGAATTTATATTTTTATATTGTGTTGTGTTTACTCATGTTGTAATTGACAATGATTGTCGTTGTTAATTTGTTTAACTTATATGCTTCATGAAGGTCGCCAAGGCATTAATGGCCGGCTTCCAGCCGTGGATTGAAAAATTTATCCCTAAAACAATTCTAGTAGGTTTCCTACTATGAGAAGTTACAACCGCATTTGTTTAATACAATGCATATCAAAAAGAATAATATAACAAAAAGTTATGGAAAATATTGGATGGAAGGCATTTGACAAAGAAAAATTGTCAAATTCTTTAGTGATTATCTGTGAAGCCAATCATGCAATAAAATGTCATTCACCAATAGTGATGGAGAGACCAAATTAATATAAGTGCCCCTTCCCTCAAGTTATTAACAGCAACAAAGCAATGCCATGTAAAAGAAGTCATACAAAAAAATTTGATTTCCTATAGGATTTGCCGCTTAACATAAAACAATATAATAACAAAGAAAGGTGAATTTGGGTCGTGGATGAAAACGCATGGATTGGCATATCATTAAGGTAATTATTCTCGTATATTATATACACTTGTATAATGCATGTACTTTAAGTGTATTGTATTTACTACTTTTAGAAAAATAATGAAAATATCATTTTATATAATTGTTGCAGATGTTCTAATTCTATCTCTCCCTAATAACTTTGACAAATAACAATTTCAAGTAAGTTATATATGATCTTGGAAAATACATGAGGTAAGTAGCAAGATTTTACCCAATTCACGATACATCTGATAATTGCCATTTGTTTTACTTGTTATGTAATATATTGTATATTTTTGTTAAATATCGTTAATATATTTGTGCCTTGAATCACTTGTAGATGGCTATCATCTAAAGAAATCCATAAACAAGATATAAATTATTGGAAGAGAAAAATTCCTCCTCTAATGTGTGAAATGCAAAAGTGTCTACCTTCAACATTTTTCAATGCACAAGAACACTACCTCATACACCAAGTTGAGGAGATTGAATTGTGTGGACCTGTACAAACAAGGTCAATGTGGATGGTTGAGAGGCACTTGAAATTTTTGAAGGCTTTGTTTAGATAAAGAGCACATCCTAAGGGTTTTATGGTGGAGGGATATATGGTATACCAGACCATGGTGTACATTAGTGAATATCTTCCTAAGTTTGTAGCAAAGATCCATGTAGATCGCATTTGGGATCCTAACTCCATTAACAAATTCGAAGGGGAGTACTTGTTGGGGATAGGTAGATTGAAGAAAGTGAGAGGTAATTATAAGATGGTCATTTTACATATGGTTTTTATGTATATTGTACTTGTTTAATTTTTAATCTTCAATATACATCAATTATAAATTAAGGTCGTATACTATGGTATTTAACCAATTATACGTCATTTGTGAATTTCAATTTATTTTGGTACAGTTGGTCGAGAGTGGGATGCACTACATTTGTACATCGCCAACAATCTTGATTGGATGATAGTATGGATTGAACGATGCCAACAATCTGGTCGCACATTAACATGGGAAGGTGTGGCTTCATTGGTTAAAGAAGCTCATTGTAATGGAGATTCCAATGTTACACAAAGGGAAATTGATCTAGCATATGGTTTAAGAGATAAACATGTACATGTAAATATATTAATCACCCATATTATTTAATTATTTTCAAGTATATTGATGTATATATATCTTGAGATTTTTTTCTTTGCATACATTCGACCAAGAATAAATATGTTTATCAACTGACGATATTGCAATAATGTTTACATGTTTGACATATTGCAGGTGAAACACCACAAGGATATGTGTTGCAATGGTCATAAATTTTGAATCAAAAAGTTTGGTGACACGAAGAAAACTTGTGATTCTGGGATACCTATAGTGTTACAGGTGACTAACGTTTCATCTAGAAGTTTACATACATCCGTAAGTCTCAAAATTCGATACTATGGGATTTTGATGATATACTTGAGTGTGACTTTTAAGTCCTTCAACTAATTTTGTTCGGTCATCCTATGGTACAAAGCAATTGAATGAAAATGATCCCCGAGAACTATTATTGAACATGATAATGGATTTACCATGGTTAATACAAGGTTGATCGAGCGAGCTGGAAATGATCCCTATGTTCTTCCAAGCCAATGTGAGCAGGTATTTTACTCAGAGGTTCCAGGTAAATCGGGTTGGTCATTTGTTGTTAGACATGATCCAAGAGGAGGGCTGGTAAAGTATAATGTGGTGGAAGAAGAAGATACCGAAGAGCTAGAAGATGATGTAGATGATGATCAAGATCAACGGTTAGTTGATGATGTCCCTGGCGAAGATGTCAAAGAGGAGGAACTAGATGATGATGATGTAGGAGTTAATGTTCATGAAGATGACATCCATGTGGATGATGACATTATTGAAATTGATATCGATGATGATGATGATGATATGACCAATCCTTACAATGTCGAATCTGGATCGGATGATACAGACAAAGAGTTGGATGAAGAAGAAGATCAATGGCATTGAAATGTATAAGTTATGCGATTATATTATCTATTTGATATTAATTTCTTAATAGAATTATATTTAACTTATGTGGTTACATAATTAATTCATGATTTTTTTAATTTTTATGCCATTACATAATTAATTTAATGATGTAATTTTTAATGTTTGAAAGGTCAAAAAATTAGAACATTTCAATAGTGATGTTAACAACCTTGAAATTAGTGTGTTTTATGTTTCATGTGATCATAAAAGATTGAAAAGTCAATTGTAGAGGTGGTTGTTCAATGGTTGACGTGTATGTTGGTTCTTTTTACAATGAAACCAGGTTTGTCTTCTAATATACCTATGAAATTGCCAATTCCAATCGAAGGCAGCTCGAAGGACCTAGACCAATTGACAAGGACTTTAAAAGCCTCGTACAATTCAGGCTCTGCAAGACCCGGGAGGGTGATCCCTTAATGTGTTTACAACCTCTGCACCATTATTATAAACAACATTAACAATAGCAGATGATATCACTTAATAGCTCAACATGATAAGATAATATCAACTAGAATTGGCTATTCATAGACAATATCAACTATCTGGAGCGTGAGATAACTAAACACAATCCATTGTATAAGATAGTTAATGATTTGCAATTTGTAGCAAGCTCTAAGAAAATACAAACAAATACTAAACTACATGAATAATTACAACTTAGATCAGTTCCATATATCCATTGTAGGAGTCAAATTCATAAGTATCTAGAGGTTTATAACAGATTTAATACATCACATATAAGATCTGTGACAATATTGCATTACAATTTCATCAGTGTGCATTCTAACCCAGGACTACTTATCAAATCCTTATACAACACATATCCACCTATAATCCCATTCAAACATTTTGATTAATTCCTTGAATTAAAGCTAAAATAGAATCATACACACCACAACAGTGAGATGGATAAAACAACCCTTAGTTATTTCATTGAAAGTTCAGATATGCATGTACAATGGAGAGACATGAGCTCAAATTTTAATTTCAACTCAAACGCTAGTATTGTTATACAACATTAAATTTCTATGAACTCAAAACCTATTACATAATGACTCAAAACCCAAATTGCATTTCTCTAAACCATCAGACTTCTTACAATTCGGCTCTCTCAAGAACTTCACCTAGACTTCTACCAAAAATTATTTCAACTTGCTAACTCAGACTTCTAGCCTTGGAAATCCTTCTTATAGAAATGGAAGGAGAAAACAAGCACTGGCCAAAGTACACCTCACACCAATCAATTGGAGCACTTGGTGATATTCCAAAATTTGTTACAATAGCCACCACCTTGAAAAATATTCTTGTTCAAAAATCGTTACAACAACAATCATCCTGGAACATATTCTCGTTCATCATGTCGGCGAAGGAAGGTTGATGCAATAACAAAAAACCACGTGAAACCCACGCCAAGAAAGTCATCCATACAAAACTGGAAACGCTGTAACCACAACATCTGATTTGCCACCTGCTGGTAGCCCACTCTTTTTACTCATCATCATTCAAATACTTAGCCACCCACCACTGGTATTCTTCGTCAGTTGGCCAGCCATAATTAATCACCTCTTTTACCTTTGTACTATAAGGCAAATACTTTACCACTACCTTATTAGCATCTCTTTCAAAAGATTCCAAAAATGAGCCGGTACCAATAATCTTATCCATACAATTTACCAACAAATCATAATCTGAGTCATCACAAATTATTTTAATTTGATTATTGATGACTTTACTTGCTTGATCCTGCCATTGTTGGAGTGTTCTGATTTCCCCCTACTCATCAGTTATATCAGGTAACAGTTTGTTACCCCAATCATTGAAGTTCTTTATGAATTCCCTAATCTTCATACTTAGATCATCTGGTAAGGTCTGAAAACCTTGCAATGATTTAACTAATATATAAGTAGGCTTCAATGATTGGGGCCTATTATTTACATCAAACCTTGAGGCTTTATTCATAACATCTAGATTATTTTCCCTAGGGATCCAATTTTGAATTATTGGAATCACTATCCCCTGATCCCTATCAATATTATTTATTGTTTCAAATAACAAAGAATACAAAGAATGTATAGAGGGTAGTTTATTATCCACCTTTTTATTTAAATGCTCCAAAACAAGAGTAACAATTTCTTTTTCTTTTGAAAGAAAACCCTCCTCTTTTACCCTTAGTGATGTATGTAATTGATCAATTTTCTGCATGAGCTATGTCTTTGTTGGATCAACAGAGCACTCTGTTTGTTCATCAACTTGTTCTAGAGGAGGGGTAAGAGCAGGATTTTGAATGGGAGACCCTGGTGTAGAAACATTTGGAGAAGCATGAGGCATTGACCCTGCTGTGGGAGGTGATGTGCTGGTTCCTGGAGCATTGGATATTTCCCTAGTATGTCTATACTTGAACCTTTCTACTTCAGTTTGGAGCTCAACATTCCTCTGTTGCATTTTACTATATTCTTCAATTAAAATGTTATACTTCTCAATTAGGCTCTTTCTTTCAACCTCCTCCCTTTCAGTAGTCTTTTGGGCTAACTTGGCCACATTCATAGTTAAACTAGTGGCTTCAGTTGTTGTAGTCTCTAAAGCCCTCTTTATTATTAATCCTCCTTTAAAATTTGGATTAATATCAGCAATGTCTGGCTTTCTTCCTTGTGGAGCCAATGCCCAAATTGCTAAGGTCTCATATTCTTCACTGAAGGTAGAGTTTTGTAATGCTACCTTAACTTCTTCAGAATCTTGAAAAAGATTCTTGGACTTCATAATAGCATTGAAAGCCACTGCATCTGCGATGTCCCATTTAGGAAAAATCAAAACACCAGCCTGATTCACTAGTTGTCTTCCTTCTTCAGGAGTGATGTTTTTGAACTCTTCTATTAGTTCAGCTTTCACTTCTTCATCATTCTCCTGATCTGATCTGTCAGGCCTTAGTTCTCTTCTTTCCTTGCATTTATTTTGATATTCCTCAAATTTCATCCTCCATGCCAATTGCAAAAATACATGAGTCTTTACAAATGCATTGCCATCTAAGAACTCCTTGCAAGCCTCCATTCTTGCATCCTGCACACTCTTACCCTTCATATCCAAATCATATAGAACCAATTCAACTGACCTAGGAAGGGACGACATACCAACCTGCATGTCTTGATCAGTAACAATAATTTCATCTATGAGATCCTCAGGTAGGTGATCAGTTGTTTGCCTCTTAGGGCTTGGCTCAGGTGGTGGTGATGGGGGACTACACTTTGGCGAAGATTTTAATTCAATGATTTTGACAGCCCTAGGTACTTTTAATTTTGGGCCTGGTCGTGAAGGTGCCTTCATTATTTTCTTCCCTTTTCCTCCTATAGATGAGCTGCTTTTCTGTAGGCTGACATACTGATCTTGTTTCAATTGACATATCACTTTGTCCTTGCATATCCAGATTTAACCTTAAATTTATCTTTTTGGTTGTCAAGGTGTCCATTATCTCCTTGAAATTCTTCATTAAAAAATTAGTTCTCTTGTGGTATGGAGTGAATTCCATCAATGGATCATACGCCGGATCCATTTCATGCACAATATCTAGTAGCTTACTATAAGCTATCCACTTTTCCTTGTTCAATTCTTATCTATTTAAATCAAATTCATTCCTGATCAGGTCCTCAGGGAAATTGAACTCATGTGCAAATTTGCCACTTTTTATTCTTTGTCTGAAAAAAGCAAAGAAACCTTCAGGATCATGTTGTCGCCTTGGACCAAATCTCAAATGGTAATCAACAAAGAATTTTCCAAAATGTGTCCAACCTCCCTTTGAAAATGTAAACTCAGACACTACTATATAATCAGGGAATAATGTTCCCTTCCCCTTTCAAGTTAGGTTATCTTCATGAATACACCCCATCTGCCACATAACTTCTGCAAACCATAGTCTTGGTGGCACATTGTATGGCAGTATGTGAGGGGTTCCTTGAAATCCATATATTCTTAGGACAGTACTGACTAGATATGGGATAATGTCACCCCAGTTATGTAAAACCCTCAATTATGGTTTCCTCTCCTTCGGCCTAAGGAAATCATGCACTTTCTGAGGGATCCTAGGTACATTTACCATCAATCTAGTCCTCAATCTTGTAGCAAAACAATTATCAAATTGCACATAATTGGTGCTTTCCTTATTATAGGACAAATTTGTAGCCCATATCTGTACTAGCAATCTTTCTCCATTAACTGATTGTCTTAAGTTCATCTTCTCAGCAAAGAAATCAATATTCCTAAATAAGAACATATGCATCAATATGGAATACCAAAAGA
The DNA here is from genome assembly GCA_007258455.2 of Sequoia sempervirens. Lineage (NCBI taxonomy): Eukaryota > Viridiplantae > Streptophyta > Pinopsida > Cupressales > Cupressaceae > Sequoia > Sequoia sempervirens. The sequence goes on from VDFB02000017.1 coordinate 359,763,270, forward strand.
ATTGAGTACCAGTATCACCATTCTACAGCTTCGACAGTCCTTCATCTATCCTCTCCACCAAAAAAGAAGTAAATTCATATGTTATAGAGAAGTTAGGGTGTTGTATTTGCACCCCCATGAACATGTATGCAATCAACATTATTGTACCAGGGCTGAAACCCAAAATA
>VDFB02000017.1:359763536-359778732 GCA_007258455.2 Sequoia sempervirens
ATAATTTGTTTTCTATAAGTATCATGTTGTATACTCTTTATATGGAAGGTAGTGTTTTGTCATGGAGCTTAATAAGTTTTAATAATTTTTAGTCATTTTAAAGATTTTTATTTTTTATAAAGATAGCTATATTTAGACTTTTGATGGCTTATGTACAATTATGCATATTCTTTTATTTATTATATTTTTTGCAATATCATGTTATTCTTGATTAATCACATTATTTGTTTGTCATTTTTATTTGTTTTGTTTAAAAATATTTTATCTTTACTTTACATCTATGATAATTTCAAAATTATCAAATTTAAAAATTATAAATAAGAACTTATTTTTATTAATCTCTTGAAGTATGTAGGTCCTAATCTTTTGTAGATTAATAACTATCTAAATAGCTATTTCTTTCCTTTATTTCTATAAATGTGTCTCATGTCTCTATTAAAATTTATGAGATGTGTATGTAATTCTTAGCACAACACTCTTAAAGATTAGGATTTATTTTCACATTTATCTATTTTCTTATTGTTCCTATTAGTGGCTAATTAAATCTTCATTGAAAACCTACAAAGAGCTTGGGTCCTTCAATCTCAAATCTTGTCTAATTTCTTGATGAGAATCATTCACATTGATTCCCATTTATTGCTCCTTGCGATACATTTATAAAATGCACTTGGTAATTTAGTATGTGGTTGAAATATTAGAGTAACAACAAATGGTTCTTTTCATTTTGGCACATGATTGGCCATTTTACTATGTTAAATTTTTATTTTCACTTTTATTTTCATGGATTTTCATGTTGTCAAATTTTTACATACATTTCTTAGTCTTTTTAAAAAAATAAATGAAGGTTTTATTAGTGTCCCCAATCTTGCTAAAAATCATGTATAGAGAGAGTACAATATATAAACTATTAATTATAGAGTATAACAACAAAATGAATTTAAAAACTACTACATAGAAACAAGGTCTAGAACAATTCAAAATAGAGATACCATTCTCCTACAAATACTATATATAGAAACCCTATGTAGCCACACTTTCACTCTCTCCCACTCTCCCACACTCTCTCCCACTCTCTCCTGCTCTCTTGCACCCTCTCCCACTCTCTCCTACTCTCTCCCTCCCTATCTCCCACTCTCCCACTCTCTCCCATTCTCTTGTACCCTCTCCCACTCTCTCCCACATTCTTCCTACCTCCCTCCCACTCTCTCCCATTCTCTCCCACTTTCTTCCTCCCTCCCTTCCTCTCTCTCCCACCCTCTCTCCCACCCTCTCACACTCTCTCCCACTCCCTCTTATTAGACTCAATTGCAGAGCTATAGGTTTCATAACATTCAAATGCTTGAATGTATATAATGTTAACAATGTATTCAAACATTTGGAAAAAAAATAGTGGATATATCTAAGTTAGTTAATGCCATTTTGTCATGATATACTTCTTTGATGCTGTCAATACTAAATCTAATGATTGATGAGTATTTCTACTTTTAAATTTATTGTTCTTGGTTGATTGTTGTTATAAACAAGTTGGTATGATTTCAAATTTCAATATTGTGTACCCATATATGTAGGTGAGATAAACAATGACACAAACAATAATGAAATCAAATTGATTGCTTTCAAATTCATATTCATGAAAATGTAAGCATTTTTTCAAGTCAATAGGCATCTTGATAAAGATAACTCTTGGTGTGTTTTACATATATTATTAATTAATATAGGTATGCTAGTTAATTAAATTATTAACTATATTTTATTTGTATTATATATTGAATTGTTAAAAGATGTAAAAATCTTAATACTAAATATATAGGAAAATGGTTAAAAATTACATATTTTTCAAAAAATAAAATATAGTGTGTAATTTAAAATACAAATTATATAATTCTTATAATATTTATATTATTATTTATTGAATATTTTATAGAATTTAAACTAAAAATTAGCCTCCCCCTCTCGCTCTCCCTCTCTCCCCTCTCTGCATATGTCTCCTCTTCTCCATCTTCATCTCTCCCTCCTCTACATATCCTGTCTCCTTTCTCCCTCCTCTCCTCTATCTCTCCCCATCTCTCCTAATCTCTTGCTCACTCTATGCCCTATCTGTCTTCCATATCCCAACCTATTTTTTTCCCTTTATCTTCCCATATCTCTATATCTATGTCTTTCTCTTCCCTATTTATCCTATCTCTCCTCTCTCTTTCTCTCTCTCTATCTCCCCTATTTTCTATCTCCCTCTCCATCTCTGTTGTCTTTCTCTGCTTATCCTCTCTCTCTCTTTCCCCTCTCTCATATATATATCTCTATCTTGCCATATCTCTCTCTCTCTCTCTCTCTCTCTATATATATATATATATATATATATATATATATATATCTATCACTCTATATATTTATTTCTCCCTCTATCTCTCTCTATATCTCTATCTATTTTTATCCTTTTTCTCTCTCATTCTATATTCATCTCTACCTCTATCTATAGGGAGAGATACAAAGGTGAAGCATTGGACCTTCCCAAAGATCCACCAATCTCAACACTACTCCCAACTATTTTGAGCATTTAAGTACATATTGTATGCTAGATTAGGAGGCATGTGTCAAAGCTCATATTTATTGATGCAAAATAGGTCCAAAGTCACAAATTTGAGGTAGAGTTAGTTATAGTTTTGTACAAAATTTCAAGTGCCACATAGAGCAAAGATATTCCAATTTTTTATATCATGTCAGCAAATTTGGCACTTCATCAAGATTTGTATCTTCATCAACATTAACAAAAGCAAAGGTATGTACTTGAATCCCTTGCATTTAAATTTTTCTATATATATAAATATTTTAATATTTTCCCTCAAATCCATAATATATATATTAGTGTGTATTTATTTATTGCAATAAAGAATTAACCTAAGAAACACATTAAGAATTCTAAGGATTTGTGCTTGGAAAAATGCATAACAAATTTTTTTTGTTGGATGTCGTGCTTGTATAGTTTAGAAAAGCTCAAAATATGAATAGGATTTTAAGGCCATATATTATGGTAGATTACAATGCAAAAGAAGGAAGGAAATCTATTATCAATTTTAATCTACAATTTAATACCATATGAAAAACCACATGTAGTATTATCTAAAATTAATTCTTTACATATTAATTTTATAAAATACACTTACCATTCAATAAACTTCTCCCAAGAAAGAAACCCTAAGTGAACATTAATTGAACCCTAATTGTAGATTCATAACTCTAATCATAACCCTAATGAACTAATCTAATCAGAACCCTAACCCTAGCCTTAAAGTTATCATATAATCTAATTATCTCTCTTATCTAAATTTGGGTGAATTATTTTTCCTTTATTTTTAATTGCATATATTTTTTGTTTATTAGATCTTATTTTATGAATATATGCAAATATAATTTTACTTCTACATTCATTCTATGCCCATTTTTTCATGATATTTTAACATTCATTTTCTAGAATATTAGATCAATCTCACACATATAAATATGAAACCTCAACATTTTAAAATTGAATTCTACCCAAAACATAGACACACAATTGAACAAATTCTCAAAAGAAGAATGACAGCATCATTAACATTTCATTCAAAATTCACTCAAATCCACATGAGGAGAGAAAATATATTAGAATTATACATTTATTCATGCTTATAAGTCATATTTGCATACAATTTAAGATAATTTGCATATATTCATCCAAAACTCAAAACATTCTATGTATTCTATTCCGTCTGCTTGGGGTTTTAACAGCCAATGGCACCACAGATATCACTTCCTCATTAGAGGACAGATATCTTTCTACCCATATATTCAACTCAAAACTATCTTTCTACCCATATATTCAACTCAAAACCTAGCTAGAGCTTTCATCAATTCTCTCCCTACAAATGAGCCTTGAATTCCTTTTTATATGACAAGAGAGCAACAAGCTTCGGGCTCAAATGTAATTTCACCACAACTTTTCATTTGAACAAAATCTCCATTGCATTAGACTTTCATTACAAAACTTCCCACACATTGAATCCACAAAACATATATAGGGCATGAACTGGGGTAGCGTAAAAGAATAGGGAACACAAATTGTCATCAAAATCCCCTTGTCGCTATCCACACAAAAAAACCAGGCAACCAAATTGCCACAAAGGCACCACAACAACTTCTTATTTACCCACCACCCTACCCTTACCAACACTCAAACCCTGGTATACACGCCCGCTTCTAGTTGTTCCCCAATACAGTAGACCCTCAACCTCCTCTTCTTTCTTGTCCTTTCCCAATACGATTATATTCCGTCTGCTTGGGGTTTTAACAGTTGATGTGCCCACAGATATCATTTCCTCATCAAAGGGTAGACCGTGATTGAAGCGACTTAAATACCGACAGTAGTCCAAGTCGGTCTCGATTACATCATCAAAAGTGTTGCTCATAAGGTCAATGGGCGAGTGTTGGCATCCAGAGGAGCCATGCCCATACCTTATTTTCCTACCAACACTAGTAATAGAGCACACCAACTACTTGCCTTTGTCATCTACCAGTTGAGCAGCAATGTCCTAGAATTGCAACCTTCTACTGCATCTAGTGGGCACAAGCCTGGGCTTGTCAACCAAAGCACCTTCTTGAATAGTAGGACCAAGCTTTTGTGAGCTCAAATGAACAGACCTCCTTACTGACTTACTCATTTTCTCTTCTCAGACAAGCACTCAAACTTGATTAGAATCAGCCAACAAAGTGCTCAGATCTAACTGCTACAAGAATGACACTATTAGCAGTTAATTCCTCTTGTATTTATTGTGCGAGGTAATGGCAACCTTCATCAATGCTTAGTAAAAATGCATGTGCAAACATGGAAATTTGGCGGCGTATGTATTGTCACCGTTTAACTAGAGCTGCATGAGAATCCAAAGATCACCCTTCATGATTGCCAACAACATCTTCACATAGATTGAGATCGACGTGACTACATAACAAAGGAATAATTCATTAATGCTTCACCAGTTGTACGATAAAATGACCACCATGTGCCATTTTCCAACTTTGAATACTGCCCATTGATCTCCTAAAGAGTTGGCAGATCAAACGGTTTATCTCGAGCTAACTCGGTTTGACATCCAACAAAGCATTGTTCACCTTCCTCATGACCAATAACATTAATCCATCTCGGAAACCAACTACCATGTCGGCAGGTCCTATGCACTTTGCAAACTGAACGGCTGGAGCTATGCATCACAATCTCCTTGACCTCGCAGCTTTTAACCAACCTTCATCTTCCTCCTACGAGTTAGCAGGGAACATCAAATATTTTCATTAGCTTTTGATCTTGGTTGTCGATCTAAAACCACGGGTTATGAGCTCAATAGTGGAGATTGGGCCCCACATTCCATATAGGACACACAACTGCCTTTTGCTAACCTCGCACCAAATAACAGGGCGACACCTTAGGTCTGCGAGTTGGCGGGGTACGATTGAGATCTTCTCCCATATCTTCAAATCTAGAAAACCTACACATTGCACAGTTAGTATTTAATGAAATGCTTTGGCTAAGCTGTTGGTGACATGACCATTGGAGTTAATGGCTTAGGCTTATGTCATCGGATTAAAATTAAAACCCAACTTTGATTTTAATACTTTATTTCCTCCGCAGGGTTTTATTTCCTAAGTCTCGGTTGGCCCCGTTAAATTCTTATCCCAACCCTAACAAAGAACAAATGATTAAGCTAAGGATTATTTTTTTCTTGATGGTTAAAATAGATTGGTAAGCAAATTTATCTATAATAAGTAAATTTATCATTGATTTTTTCTTGATAAGTAAATCAATATTTCATAAATTTATCTATAATTCTTATTTAATTTTTCTTAATTATATTAAATTATATTTTATTAAATTGTTAAAAAATTTAAGTTGCTTATAAATAATTTTATGTGTTTTTATAATTAACTTGATATTGTGTATAAAGGTTTAAGTTATGAATGTTATAATATAAAAAATAAAAATAAAAATTCAATGTTTATTTGTTAGTTTGATGTGAGAATAATGTTGCATAGTAATGATTAATTTTTCTTGATTGGTTAAGTGATATTGTGAAATTATTCTATGTTAATTTAATGTTATGAATGCTATATAATATAAAGAAAAATATTTCTAATATATTTTTAATGCATCTTTATATTTTATAGACAAACATCTAAAATAAAAATGTGATTGTAAAAAAAATACAACTTAAAGAGTGAACATACATTTAAAGTTAAAAGTGAAATTATAAAACAAATTGTAAATTTATTTTATTTATCTTCTATAAATATAATTTTTTTATTTGTTGTCCACCTAGTAATGCCCACTTCTCCTTTTAATGAATGTTTTATTTTGCAAGGGTTGATTTAGTGTTGTCATTGATCTATTTCCTGCAGATATCAACGGTGCCCGCCATCCCGTGATCAGGAATTGAAGGATTGCGAAATCATAGGTGGTCGCCACGTGTCCTATCTGGGGGATCAAATTTGAGCTATCGCTGACCAACTACCATTTGATTCGAGCCGTTCCCCGCCATCCCGCAATGGTACTTGGGTTGATTACGAAATCACAGGCGGGTGCCACGTGTCTGATCTGATGAAGCCTAAAGAGTAAAGGAAACACTAGTTGGCTTTAAATGTATTGAGGGGTGGATTACTAAAGTGTTCTCGAGACACACATGTTCTAAATCGACGGATATGTTATAATCTCGCTGGAAAAGCTGCTCAAAGTTAAACGACATGGCTGGCGACTGTGTTAAAGGAACGAGATCAACGGCGCCTGCTATCCCGTGATCAGGGATTACAGGGATCGCGATATCACAAGTGGGTGCCATGTGCCCTTCCTAAAGGATGAAATCTGCATGACCATTGATGAGCTATCTCTTCAAGATTGACGGTGCCTGCCATCCCACGATTAGGAATTTTGGGATCGCGATGTCGCAGGTGCTTCCCACGTGTCTCATCCAATGAAGCCTAAGGAGTGAAGAAAGCGTTCGTCGGTTTTAAATATATTATGGGGCCGATTACTAATGTGCTTGTAAGATGCACGTGTTTTATTTCAACCCAGAAGTTATGATTTTAAGGGAAAAGTTGCTTGACAGTTAAAAGAAAGGACGGCGACCATTTTTTAAAGAGAAAGATTTATGGTAAAAAGATCGACGGTGCCCGCCATCCCACGATGATAAATTAAAGGATTGCGATATCGCGGGCAACCGCCACGTGGCATTCCTTCGTGGTGTATGACATAGTGGGCCCCTTTATTGTCATGTTGGTGATTATGTCAGCCTGTTTTGAAGATGGTTGTCGATGATTTGATCAAACTAAAGGATCAAGGGCTCAAATTTAAATATGTATAAAATTATGGTTGGAGCCATTTGTGCATCCCACGAGTGAGCTTTAATGGCGGATGAGACATCCACTGGCAGAATTTGATCGACATAAAATCAATTTAATCATCTCATTTGTATCACAAAGCATCCAAGTATTTCATGAAAATAGTTTCAAAGCCAAAGGTGAAATTGCGAGCAGCTACTGCCAAAAATTGGAGTTTGTGCAAAAAAAGTCGTGAGTTAATTTTCTCTATTTCCCAGTCATTCTGCACCTAAATTTGGGAAAGGGGGGGTTTGCTATGCTTGTCACTGAGTTCATTAAAATATTTTTTTAGGGCTATTGTTTAATCATAAATTGTGAGGAATTGTAGTATTTTTACTCTACAATTTCCTATCTCTGCTTAGTCATAGCCACTTGAAGTGTAACATTGTAGTGTGGCCCTAGTTTGTCTAAAATGGCGCCAACCAAGTAGCACTTTGGCCACATTGAGTATTTGAAAAGAAACTTGTATGATAATTTCCTAGATCAATTTCCATTATCAACAAATGAGAAAAGGAAAGGTTTGGTGTTGATGCGAGGGAAAATCCTAGGGGAAGGGTTGGTGTGTAATAATTCCAACATTGTTGATGCTAGGGTTCCACTCACAGGCTTAGAAATGTTCAGATTATGGTATGGACAAAGAAATTTTCCTCATCCTTTTTCAAATGGATGGAGGTACAACATGGGAAAGCTGGTTGTTCCAAATGTGTTCCCTAATGTGGACTTACTTAGAGCAGTGGCCAAAAGATATGACCCTATCATACGGGTAATCAAAGATAATGATGGAGGGGTTCTATTAGAAATTAATAGAGATGTTATCTAACAGACTTTTAATTTGAGTGAGCCAAGTGATGACTTGGCTCCTATTAATCTTGAAGAAATGAAGGAGGAGTATACAAAATTGAAATCTCTTTTTAGGGTTAAGCTGCTTCCACCTCATTTGGTTAAGGCAGGGGTTTCACAATTTCACATCAGCCCTAGTGACCAAGAACCCTTCAAATTGAATTGTTTTGGAAAGCCTTTCCTGGCTACTTTCTATTCACTATGTCATATTTTGGGTTTCAGCCCTGGTACAATAATGTTGATTGCATACATGTTCATGGGGGTGCAAATACAACACCCTAACTTCTCTATAACATATGAATTTACTTCTTTTTTGGTGGAGAGGATAGATGAAGGACTGTCGAAGCTGTAGAATGGTGATACTGGTACTCAATTCTTTTGGTATTCCATATTGATGCATATGTTCTTATTTAGGAATATTGATTTCTTTGCTGAGAAGATGAACTTAAGACAATCAGTTAATGGAGAAAGATTGCTAGTACAGATATGGGCTACAAATTTGTCCTATAATAAGGAAAGCACCAATTATGTGCAATTTGATAATTGTTTTGCTACAAGATTGAGGACTAGATTGATGGTAAATGTACCTAGGATCCCTCAGAAAGTGCATGATTTCCTTAGGCCGAAGGAGAGGAAACCATAATTGAGGGTTTTACATAACTGGGGTGACATTATCCCATATCTAGTCAGTACTGTCCTGAGAATATATGGATTTCAAGGAACCCCTCACATACTGCCATACAATGTGCCACCAAGACTATGGTTTGCAGAAGTTATGTGGCAGATGGGGTGTATTCATGAAGATAACCTAACTTGAAAGGGGAAGGGAACATTATTCCCTGATTATATAGTAGTGTCTGAGTTTACATTTTCAAAGGGAGGTTGGACACATTTTGGAAAATTCTTTGTTGATTACCATTTGAGATTTGGTCCAAGGCGACAACATGATCCTGAAGGTTTCTTTGCTTTTTTCAGACAAAGAATAAAAAGTGGCAAATTTGCACATGAGTTCAATTTCCCTGAGGACCTGATCAGGAATGAATTTGATTTAAATAGATAAGAATTGAACAAGGAAAAGTGGATAGCTTATAGTAAGCTACTAGATATTGTGCATGAAATGGATCCGGCGTATGATCCATTGATGGAATTCACTCCATACCACAAGAGAACTAATTTTTTAATGAAGAATTTCAAGGAGATAATGGACACCTTGACAACCAAAAAGATAAATTTAAGGTTAAATCTGGATATGCAAGGACAAAGTGATATGTCAATTGAAACAAGATCAGTATGTCAGCCTACAGAAAAGCAGCTCATCTATAGGAGGAAAAGGGAAGAAAATAATGAAGGCACCTTCACGACCAGGCCCAAAATTAAAAGTACCTAGGGCTGTCAAAATCATTGAATTAAAATCTTCGCCAAAGTGTAGTCCCCCATCACCACCACCTGAGCCAAGCCCTAAGAGGCAAACAACTGATCACCTACCTGAGGATCTCATAGATGAAATTATTGTTACTGATCAAGACATGCAGGTTGGTATGTCGTCCCTTCCTAGGTCAGTTGAATTGGTTCTATATGATTTGGATATGAAGGGTAAGAGTGTGCAGGATGCAAGAATGGAGGCTTGCAAGGAGTTCTTAGATGGCAATGCATTTGTAAAGACTCATGTATTTTTGCAATTGGCATGGAGGATGAAATTTGAGGAATATCAAAATAAATGCAAGGAAAGAAGAGAACTAAGGCCTGACAGATCAGATCAGGAGAATGATGAAGAAGTGAAAGCTGAACTAATAGAAGAGTTCAAAAACATCACTCCTGAAGAAGGAAGACAACTAGTGAATCAGGCTGGTGTTTTGATTTTTCCTAAATGGGACATCGCAGATGCAGTGGCTTTCAATGCTATTATGAAGTCCAAGAATCTTTTTCAAGATTCTGAAGAAGTTAAGGTAGCATTACAAAACTCTACCTTCAGTGAAGAATATGAGACCTTAGCAATTTGGGCATTGGCTCCACAAGGAAGAAAGCCAGACATTGCTGATATTAATCCAAATTTTAAAGGAGGATTAATAATAAAGAGGGCTTTAGAGACTACAACAACTGAAGCCACTAGTTTAACTATGAATGTGGCCAAGTTAGCCCAAAAGACTACTGAAAGGGAGGAGGTTGAAAGAAAGAGCCTAATTGAGAAGTATAACATTTTAATTGAAGAATATAGTAAAATGCAACAGAGGAATGTTGAGCTCCAAACTGAAGTAGAAAGGTTCAAGTATAGACATACTAGGGAAATATCCAATGCTCCAGGAACCAGCACATCACCTCCCACAGCAGGGTCAATGCCTCATGCTTCTCCAAATGTTTCTACACCAGGGTCTCCCATTCAAAATCCTGCTCTTACCCCTCCTCTAGAACAAGTTGATGAACAAACAGAGTGCTCTGTTGATCCAACAAAGACATAGCTCATGCAGAAAATTGATCAATTACATACATCACTAAGGGTAAAAGAGGAGGGTTTTCTTTCAAAAGAAAAAGAAATTGTTACTCTTGTTTTGGAGCATTTAAATAAAAAGGTGGATAATAAACTACCCTCTATACATTCTTTGTATTCTTTGTTATTTGAAACAATAAATAATATTGATAGGGATCAGGGGATAGTGATTCCAATAATTCAAAATTGGATCCCTAGGGAAAATAATCTAGATGTTATGAATAAAGCCTCAAGGTTTGATGTAATAATAGGCCCCAATCATTGAAGCCTACTTATATATTAGTTAAATCATTGCAAAGGTTTTCAGGACCTACGAGATGATCTAAGTATGAAAGATTAGGGAATTCATAAAGAACTTCAATGATTGGGGTAACAAACTGTTACCTGATATAACTGATGAGTAGGGGGAAATCAGAACACTCCAACAATGGCAGGATCAAGCAAGTAAAGTCATCAATAATCAAATTAAAATAATTTGTGATGACTCAGATTATGATTTGTTGGTAAATTGTATGGATAAGATTATTGGTACCGGCTCATTTTTGGAATCTTTTGAAAGAGATGCTAATAAGGTAGTGGTAAAGTATTTGCCTTATAGTACAAAGGTAAAAGAGGTGATTAATTATGGCTGGCCAACTGACGAAGAATACCAGTGGTGGGTGGCTAAGTATTTGAATGATGATGAGTAAAAAGAGTGGGCTACCAGCAGGTGGCAAATCAGATGTTGTGGTTACAGCGTTTCCAGTTTTGTATGGATGACTTTCTTGGCGTGGGTTTCACGTGGTTTTTTGTTATTGCATCAACCTTCCTTCGCCGACATGATGAACGAGAATATGTTCCAGGATGATTGTTGTTGTAACGATTTTTGAACAAGAATATTTTTCAAGGTGGTGGCTATTGTAACAAATTTTGGAATATCACCAAGTGCTCCAATTGATTGGTGGCAGTGTACTTTTTGGCCCGATGCTTGTTTTCTCCTTCATTTTTTCTATAAGAAGGATTTCAAGGCTAAAAATGCAGGGTTAGCCAAGTTAAATAATTTTTTGTCAGTCTAGGTGAAGTTCTTGAGGTAGTGTAAAGTCGATGGTTTTAGAGAAATGCAATTTAGGTTTGAAGATCATTATGTAATAGGGTTTGAGTTCATAGAGATTTAATGTTGTATAGCGATTACTAGCATTTGAGTTGAAATTAAAATTTGAGCTCATGTCTCTCCATTGTACATGCATATCTGAACTTTCAATGAAATAACTAAGGGTTGTTTTATCCATCTCACTGTTGTGGTGTGTATGATTCTATTTTAGCTTTAATTCAAGGAATTAATCAAAATGTTTGAATGGGATTATAGGTGGATATGTGTTGTATAAGGATTTGATAAGTAGTCCTGGGTTAGAATGCACACTGATGAAATTGTAATGCAATATTGTCACAGATCTTATATGTGATGTATTAAATCTGTTATAAACCTCTAGATACTTATGAATTTGACTCCTACAATGGATATATGGAACTGATCTAAGTTGTAATTATTCATGTAGTTTAGTATTTGTTTGTATTTTCTTAGAGCTTGCTACAAATTGCAAATCATTAACTATCTTATACAATGGATTGTGTTTAGTTATCTCACGCTCCAGATAGTTGATATTGTCTATGAATAGCCAATTCTAGTTGATATTATCTTATCATGTTGAGCTATTAAGTGATATCATCTGCTATTGTTAATGTTGTTTATAATAATGGTGCAGAGGTTGTAAACACATTAAGGGATCACCCTCCCGGGTCTTGCAGAGCCTGAATTGTACGAGGCTTTTAAAGTCCTTGTCAATTGGTCTAGGTCCTTCGAGCTGCCTTCGATTGGAATTGGCAATTTCATAGGTATATTAGAAGACAAACCTGGTTTCATTGTAAAAAGAACCAACATACACGTCAACCATTGAACAACCACCTCTACAATTGACTTTTCAATCTTTTATGATCACATGAAACATAAAACACACTAATTTCAAGGTTGTTAACATCACTATTGAAATGTTCTAATTTTTTGACCTTTCAAACATTAAAAATTACATCATTAAATTAATTATGTAATGGCATAAAAATTAAAAAAATCATGAATTAATTATGTAACCACATAAGTTAAATATAATTCTATTAAGAAATTAATATCAAATAGATAATATAATCGCATAACTTATACATTTCAATGCCATTGATCTTCTTCTTCATCCAACTCTTTGTCTGTATCATCCGATCCAGATTCGACATTGTAAGGATTGGTCATATCATCATCATCATCATCGATATCAATTTCAATAATGTCATCATCCACATGGATGTCATCTTCATGAACATTAACTCCTACATCATCATCATCTAGTTCCTCCTCTTTGACATCTTCGCCAGGGACATCATCAACTAACCGTTGATCTTGATCATCATCTACATCATCTTCTAGCTCTTCGGTATCTTCTTCTTCCACCACATTATACTTTACCAGCCCTCCTCTTGGATCATGTCTAACAACAAATGACCAACCCGATTTACCTGGAACCTCTGAGTAAAATACCTGCTCACATTGGCTTGGAAGAACATAGGGATCATTTCCAGCTCGCTCGATCAACCTTGTATTAACCATGGTAAATCCATTATCATGTTCAATAACAGTTCTCTCAGGATCATTTTCATTCAATTGTAGCCTGTACCATAGGATGACGAACAAAATTAATTTGAAGGACTTAAAGTCACACTCAAGTATATCATCCAAAATCCCATAGTATCAATTTTCTGAGACTTCTAGATGTATGTCGCTTCTAGATGAAACATTAGTCATCACGAAGACTTCTGATTATACCGAGAATCACAAGTTTTTCTTCATAACATCCAACATTTTGATTCAAAGATTTACAACCATTGCACCACATATCGCCCGGCGGTGTTTCGCCTAATATGTCAAACATGTAAAAATTATTGCAATATCGTCAGTTGATAAACATATTTATTCTTGGTCGAATGTATGCAAAGAAAAAAATCTCAAGATATATATACATCAATATACTTGAAAATAATTAAATAATATGGGTGATTAATATATTTACATGTACATGTTTATCTCTTAAACCATATGCTAGATCAATTTCCCTTTGTGTAACATTGGAATCTCCATTACAATGAGCTTCTTTAACCAATGAAGCCACACCTTCCCATGTTAATGTGCGACCAGATTGTTGGCATCGTTCAATCCATACTATCATCCAATCAAGATTGTTGACGACGTACAAATGTAGTGCATCCCACTCTCGACCAACTGTACCAAAATAAATTGAAATTCACAAACGACGTATAATTGGTTAAATACCACAGTATACGACCTTAATTTATAATTGATGTATATTGAAGATTAAAAATTAAACAAGTACAATATACATAAAAACCATATGTAAAATGACCATCTTATAATTACCTCTCACTTTCTTCAATCTACCTGTCCCCAACAGGTACTCCCCTTCGAATTTGTTAATGGAGTTGGGATCCCAAATGCGATCTACATGGATCTTTGCTACAAACTTAGGAAGATATTCACTAATGTACACCATGGTCTGGTATACCATATATCCCTCCACCATAGAACCTAGGGATGTGCTCTTTGTCTAACCAAAGCCTTCAAATTTCAAGTGCCTCTGACCATCCACATTGACCTTGTGTGTCTGAGGGTCCACACAATTCAATCTCCCCTCAACTTGGTGTATGAGGGGTAGTGTTCTTGTGCATTGAAAAATGTTGAAGGTAGACACTTTTGCATTTCACACATTAGACGAAGAATTTTTCTCTTCCTATAATTTATATCTTGTTTATGGATTTCTTTAGATGATAGCCATCTACAAGTGATTCAAGGTACAAATATATTAACGATATTTAACAAAAATATACAGTATATTACATAACAAGTAAAACAAATGGCAATTATAAGATGTATACAGCGAATTGAACAAATCTTGCTACTTACCTCATGTATTTTCCAAGATCATATATAACTTACTTGAAATTGTTGTCAAAGTTGTCTGGGAGAGATAGAGGTAGAACATACTGCAACAATTATAAAATGATATTTTCATTATTTTTCTAAAAGTAGTAAATACAATACACTTAAAAGTACATGCATTATACAAGTGTATATAATATACCAGAATAATTACCTTAATGAAGGTATGCCAATCATGCGTTTTCATCCCTGACCCAAATTCACCTTTCTTTGTTATTATATTGTTTATGTTAGCAGCAAATCCTGTGGGAAATCGAATTTTTTGTATGACTTCTTTTATAGCATTGCTTTGCTGCTCTGTTAATAACCAAGGAAGGGCACTTATATTAATTTGGTCTCCATCACTATTTAATTGAATGACATTTTTCATTGCATGATTGGCTTCCTGAATGTCACTAAAAATTTTGACAATTTTTTCTTTGTCATGCCTTCCATCCAATATT
>VDFB02000017.1:359778832-359811074 GCA_007258455.2 Sequoia sempervirens
AGTATGTGTGAGGAGAAGGATGCATCTACCCACACTTATTCAAACAAGATAATCATTTCACTAAGCATATGAAGAAGGATTCATCAACATATACTAAGCTAGACAAGATGATTTGGATAACTTTGACTAAGCATATGCAAAAGGATGCATCTACACATACCTAGCCAAAGGTGATTTTGATAATGTCATCAAGGATTTAGTCTCAATGATTTTCATGATTTTGATTTTGCCACAAAGCCTAGTATTAAGGATGACTTCAAGATTTTCCAAAAGGTGATGATGAGATGATGTTGTTTTGATGTTTTGGAGGATGGATGAAAAATATTTTGATATGTTTTGATCCTAAGATGAACCTAAAAGGGACAATTTTTTTGCCTAGACCTAGGTATTGAAGAGCATGCAAATGCTTCCTAAAGACCTTTGTGACCAAGAAATGATTTTATTTGAACATTCATTTTCGGATTTCCAACCAATGATTTTTTTGCTTTTGGGGTTATGAGTGTTCAACACATATGAAAGTTCATTTTTCTTAGCTTTTCTTAATGTCTTTATTTTACCAAAAACATTTTCTTTGATTAGGTTTTCAAACTAAGATGTCCAATGTCTTAATTTCTTCAAACCCCACAAGATATGTTATGTGGAAATTCAATGAACTTAAGGCAAGGGTTTTCCTATTGTTTACTTAAGGAGACAAATTGAGATATAATCCAATGTTTAGAAACCTCTAAGGACATGAATCCCAAGGGCACACAATAACATATGGATTGAGTCAATTGTATTTGTCCTCAAAAGGGTTTGAAATTTGGATGAAGTTCAAGTGTTTGTTTCCATAATGTTTTCAATCAAGCAATGTATTTTGTAACCTATGAATAAGTACAATCCTATGGATGTGTAAGACAATATTTGTTGGATTCCCACTTGGACAAGTCCAACTACACTTCTCTGTAGCGAATGGTTAGATGCTTGACCCCACTAGCTCCCCTCCATGACACTCACTTATACGGGGCAGCCAAGCATCAACACCCATGAAACTCGCATGGCATGTTTTCCATTTCTACTAGAAGACCGTAAAAGTGTGGGGTGGCTTGAGAATGACCGTTCTTGCACCAAAAAATAGATTAAAGGATTTTGGAAAATTCTAGCACATGGGTTTTAGTAAGGACTTTCTGTTCGTGGAGATTGACCCATACGGTAAGAGTTCCTTTTTGGATCCATCTTGTCGGAATCAACCGCATGATATTGGTGTTTCTTCCAATATCCACATTTATATCTTGGTTATAAATACTCTTGGCTTTAGAGTGTTACCGGTTGAGTCGTTCCCTTGGGTGAGTAATTTTTCCCCAAGGCAGGCCCTCTAGGATAAACAAAAGTGAATGAAGAACAATATTCATAACTCGATCAATCCTTGTTGGCCACAAGGAGAGAGAATATACACAACAATGCCCCCACTCACACTCGCACAAGATGTTCAATTTTAAATCCAAATTGAAGTGTGGAGGTGATTTCTTTGTCTCACCCTAAAGTCATGAAAAATGCCTTTTGATTCTCAAGATCGCTATAAAGTGTGAGAGAAGCGCATACGTCCTTTTTCAATGGCTTTAGTTTAAGTGAGCCCTCACAAAAAAAAAGTTACACTTGTTCTTTTTAAATCCCCAAAGCAAAATGTGAGTTCGTTTTAGAGCACCAAACCACAAGTGTAAGACATTTTCTTCAATTTTTTAATCCAAGAAACAAAATCTAGTAAGTTGTGATCCTAAGGTTCATTTTAGCCCCTTTGCAAGAAATAAACAAAAAGATTCCTTTTAAACCCAAAGGAAGATTAGTGTCCTAAGAAAGAAGAGATAACAAATTCTTAAAAAAGTGTTAAACAAACACTAAAGTGTTTAAAAACACTTTGATTAGATGAAATATCATCATCATGCTCCTTCTTCCCTTGTTTTCGATTTCCAACTTACAAGTGAGAAAAACCAGTCAGATTATGGAAAATATAGAAGTTAAAAACCAGAAAACAGAACATAAACTAATCAAAAATCAAAAGCACGTGCTGAAATCAAATTTTCCCTTTTTACTGTCTCCCAGCGTCGCAACTCGCAATGGCGTCGCAATTTGTCTTCTTAGTGGTGCCCTCACAGCGCCGCTTACCAGTCAGTGGCGCTCTATGTCAGGACAAAGAGCTCAACTGCATCGCAATTTTTGCCTAGCGTCACAGTTTGCGTTCAGCGTTGGAGTTTAATATTTTTTGAAAATTTCTGCAGGTCGGCAAGTCCAGCAGCAGAGTTTAGAATTCAAATATTTTGGTGGGATGAGTCCAGTGGCATAGTTTGTGTTTTAAATGGTGCCATATAGCGACACTGACGAGCCCGCGGTGCCAAAACAATGACGCTGAGCTCCCAGCGTTGGAATTTTCTGTGTGTAAATGAAAACGTGGAATTTTAAAAAAAAAATTGATTGAAAGTGAGATGTAGCCCTCCTTCTAGCACCAAATGTGTGAAACCTCTTCCTAGTACCTACAAAACAACATGAGTAAACAAGTTAAACAAGGAATTGCAAGCTAAAACAAGGATTCCCCATGAAATCCATTTACAAACTCAAAATAGGAAAGAAAACAATGAAGAACCAAATAAAAACAATGAAATAGCTTGAATCCTAATTTAAATATGCAAACTCATGATCCCATGGGGGAATTGGTGCCAATTTGATGTGAAAATTGACCCTTTCCCAATTCCTATGATGAAATCTTGATATGTTGAAGATGATATTGATCCACTTTTATGAAAGATGAGAACTCCAATCCAAATCTGCAAAAAGCCTAGCTAAGAATTCAATGATGGATGGAAATGGCTAAATATCTTAGCATAATAACTTTGCAATGTTTGTGGATGATCAAATGAGGATATGAGCTCTTTATTTATAGAATTTCAAGATGGATGAATGTCCAAATTTGAGCAATGTGGGACTAACATTCATCCAATGATATGATACCACTTGTCAAGCTATGAATGGATGATGGATGTGCAAGATTTGGGGTTTGTGCCAATAAATGCCAATATTTGAATTTCAAATTTGTTGAAATGACATGTAAGAGGGAAGGGAAAATGCAATAAATACCACTTGGCTCAAGGAAAAGGACATGTAAGATGAATTTATTGCCTTGTTGGATGTACATGTTGACTTGGAATTTTGAATTCAAATTGAGAGAATATTCCAAAAGATGCCTTGTGAGGAAAATAGAGATTTAATAAATGAATTAAATCTATTTTCATGTGCAACTTGCATTATCTAGAGGATGTGACATGAGATGAGATTAAATTAATTAAGGGTTAATTAATTTAATGAGAGAGGTTAGATGATGTGACCTATTTGACTCAAATTAATGGGTTTATTTAAATCAAATAAGAGAGGAATATGACAAGAGATTAATTAAATAGGAATTTTGATTTATTTAATTAAAAGAGATGGTGTTAGATTAAATCAAATAAGGTTTTAATTCATTTAATTTAATGGATAGACTTTAGATATTTAATCAAATAAATTGATTATTTAATTAAATAGGGATAATTAGATCAGATGGATTGATTTAATTAACAAAAGAGATTGAATTAATTAGATAAAATGATTTATTTAATTAAGAGATGAATATTGATGAATTTAATCAGATAGGGGAAATTGATTAAATGGTTAGACTGAAGGATGATTTAGGAAGAAACAATGTTAATGAGTCAGGATCAAATGCACAATGTCAATCAATATATTTTACGTGTCTACACTAACATCCCCTCCTAGGATACCACATGAAAATAACCATCCATAGTCAAATGATGAATCAACATCACTACTAAAGATCCCATTGAACTATGTAACCAAGCTCTTCAAGAATTGTGATAACCATCTCCTAACTAAAGATCCTTCATGGCCCCAACACAATCAATGAACTAAACACCATGACCTTCCAAAACATAAAGTACAACCACAATCCCCAACCTAAAAATATATAATCCCCATACATCCTTTTTCAATAGAACCATAGATGTCATTAAACTCTTACTACAATCTATGTGCAGAATCCAAGATTTCCTTATGACACCAACAACCATTGCAAAAGACCATCCATATTCTAATCAAATATTATCTATGGCTCCACTAAAAGTAATACTGATTTATACATGGCATCATGACCAATATCACTACCAACACTCTATTTAAGTGAACAAAGCTTCTCATGCACCATAAACTACTACTATAGATTCAAATGAACAACTATATCAAGTAATCTAAATAACCATCTCTCATTGCAATAAGCATACCAATGTAATAATGGTGATCAAGAATATGGACTACCAAATAGAATCCACATCAAATAATTTTATAATATCTACACATATACAACATCTTAAAGGAGAAATACATAATCAATTCTCCAATCTCAAATAATTGAAAAATAGATTCAACCCCACATTATTATCATGCAAAACAAATATATTCAAGTATGAATTTCCAAGACTCAAACACTAGGATCAATGTTATATTTGATTTAAAAAAAAACCAACATAGGAGTAACCATAGATCAATTTGAACCCTTCAAGAAGCCATGAAAACCTATAAATCTCTTCATCCAAAACACCTTGAATATAGTATCATCACATATCTACATACCACATATTTTAGTTAACATGTAAAACATGCAAAAATATCTCTATAAATCTAAAGTCCATTTAAACATGTAGACATTCACATCAAACATGTCATCTAATTAATGTAATAAGCACATACCTACAAACCCATAGCTGAAATAAAGAGTAAACTTCAACCCCATACAAAAACCTAGTTTTCCAGAAGCTTATGACATATGAAACATATCAGCTCCAAAACTCACAAAGAGGTTAGTGGCTTATCTTCTAGTTCTTTCATGTAACCAAGGGCTAAAACCATGAATCCAACATGAGCACCCCATTATGTAGTCCAAATCGAGGGTGTTTCTCCTTGTAACTAGGATTTTTCTACTCATCCAACATGAATACCTTCTCACTCTTCATGACCACAAGGTATTAAGGAACATGACCACAAAACAAGAGGATTACGCATATTTTCAAACAAAAGCTCTAAGTTACCAAAACTTAACCAAATCCATAAAGATCCATAATCATGAGCTTTCAATGCCCAATATAGGTCACATTGATAATATCCATGGCTTCCAATCTCACAAAGCTACAAAACAATGTTAACTTATAGAACATTTATTGCAAATCCACAAACCTTCCAACAACCTTCACTTCCTTCTAATAAATTTCCACAAGCTTTCCAAGCTAAGAAATTAAAAAGAAGGAATACCCAAAATCTAGTTAACCATTAGCTCTAATACCAAATGATGAGAAATAAACATGCTCTAATAACAATTGTTGGGAAATTCAATCTCTATCCTAATATGAATTCAATGGATGAGATACAAGGATTGGAATACAATAACATGAAAATATAAAAATTCTATGTAAATCTAAAAAAATAATTTTCCTTAATATGGAATTACCATGATTAGATAAATCTTCTTTATGATTCCAAAAATTAGAGAACATATCTGTTGATGGTGTTTTTATGCACTTCTCAACACAGGTAATGCGTAGGTGCACTACCTCTCTTGAAAGACAATCTTCCACAATCAGATTGCAGAACACTATCCCAAGGTCTCTCGGATGTCAGGTCATGACATTGCTTAGATACCTCAGTAGTTTGATGTGATTTGCTGGAATCACAAGGTGGCCTTACAGAAATACAAAGTGTGGATGCAAAGCATGAAGTTGGATCTTTGAAAAGGAGTTCTTAGCATGAAAGCAGTTATGTGTTGGCTGTAGGTTCAAACAGTAGTCTCAAACTCCATATGGTTGTTAGATTTGGCTTTATAATGTGCAATGAACCTTGGTATTGTTCAGTTTTTAAAGAAAAAGGGAAAAGAGCGAAGGGGAAGAAAAGTTCCTGAGCCTAAAGCTTGCTGTGAACAATGATAATGGAGTTCCTACAATGGACAATTCCTTAAAACAATATCCCACTTAACTAGGGATTTCACAGTATCATGGAAATTGTGCTATCTTCTAAGGGCTGCAGATTTTTATCCTTCATCCACCACATACATGCATGAACTAAAGATAAGTGTTTGGGCAGCTTTAATCAAGTCCAGGCTAACTTTGCACAGCTGTCTACCTTCAGCAAATAGCAAAAAGTATGGACTAAGGGATCATCAACAAAACAGGAATTTTCACAATCAGCCAACAACATTCCTAAGATTATCCAAATATCATGAACAGCTAACTAAACAGCAAAGAGATCTAAGCTAAGCATATGAAATTGGAGAAGTGAATCAAATGACATGAGAGAAAACAAGGAAATGAACCAAATCAATGCTATTTCTTATAAATTTCTGCAGCATGTCTTTACAACAACTCAACTCTCACTTTTGCAAATGAGGGGAGTGCTCTATTTATAGTTTTCCAAAAGTTGAATGAGTGGCCAGGATTCATTACAATTGTGTGGCCAAGATTCATTACAAAATAGGGTTTCACCTACCCCCAAATAGATTTATAATTAAAAAATATCTTTTGTCTTTTCCCTATTTCGTCATCTAGTGGATGACACTATTATTTTTTGTCCTGTAGCTAATTGCTATTTTCTTGGCTGTAGCTACTCTTTTGGGAGGTCTTCTTCCTTGGCTGGGCTGTCTTGTTGCTCCTCGGAGGCTGCGTGTTCAATATGCTTGAGGATTACGGCCTGGAGCTTGTCTACCTCGAGGATTTCGTATCTCAACGCCCGGTAGCTCCATTCTTTGGCATTCTCTTCCAGCCGCTTCCAGTCCTCATCATACTTTGAGCCCTGATCTCTGAACAACTCTGATCTGTCAAAGGCACGGGCAGCGAAACTCAGGAAGTCCGTTGTGATATCTCTGGATGTCCCGTCCTTCATCTTTTCCTCAAAGTATGACCTGAACTTTTCTACATCTAATTGCACTGTGGGCATATCATGGCCCGTTATCAGCTTAAGGTACTCGGTGCATTCTGCTTGGATTTCTTTGATCCATGCGATATCCGGATCCACCCTACTCTGGATCTGTTCCATCCTCTCCTTTCGGTTGATGAGGTCTCTGCGCCATACGTCCACCAACCAGTGATCTTCCTTTCTCAGCTCTAACTTCTCTTCCCATGTGCTTTCTGGCATTTGAAGGATGGCCTCAACCCTCGGGAAGGCGGAGTCATAGATCACAGGGAAGCTGGCGCAGAGTTTCTTTGTGCCTTCCAGGGATTGGATCAGGCTCAGGAACCTGTTGGCTATTTGCACAGCCAAGCCGATCCCTACGTTTCCAATGCTTATGACCTGCTAGAACCAATCCTTAGTGGTCCTCTCCAAGTTCTTCCTCTCCAGCTTATCTATCTGTTCCTTGGAAAGTAGTTGTGGTGCGGCCGTGGAGGTAGTGGGGAGGTTGTCTATTGAAGACCACTGTTGGATGTAGTCGGTCAGTGCAGCAACCTGCGCCTTTAGCTCGTCTTTGGTGACCTTGTCCTATTTAATCAGATGCACCACCGTGGCCACTGACTCCTCCTGATGTCCGACCTTCTGTTCCCTGGTGGCTATCCCTAGGTCGATGGTGGAGATATTGTAACTAACTCTGGCCTGGCCAATAGTTGGCGTCGCTACTTGTGCTGCTCGAGAGCTAGAAGATCCATGGTTATCTTGGAACGGACCTTAGGCTTCTTCTCCTTCTTTGTGGTGGCTAGAGATCGAGCCAAGATGGCTTCCAATCTTGACCTCGGGTCCGTCGGAATTGGGGTAGTCTTTTCAAGCTACTTTTCCAGCCAATCGGGCATGACAAATTTGTCTTTGGGTGCATCATGGCTACCTTCACCCTTTTCAGTTAGAGACAAGACTTCTGCCTCCTTTTCCTTTTGAAGCTCTTCCTCCTCTTCGTCAGAGTCATGATAAAACACGAGGCACCTAGTGGGTGCCTTAGTAGACAACACCCGGGTGGGATCTTCTTCTCCTGTCACCTTTTCTTCTTTCCTTTCTTCAACAGCCTCGGCCTCGGGGCTCTTCACAATGTGGGTCTCGGCCTCAGATAAATTCTTTTTAGGCTGCTCCCCTTGTGGCTGTCCCTCTTCACCACGTGGCAACTGTTCTGCCTCCTCCCCAACATCCTTTAGCTGCTGAGCCGACTCCTCCTTGATATCTTCATCAAATGTCTGAATAATCTCCTTATCACCCGAGCCCTCCTCTCCATCCCTGCTCTCGGAGGAGCCCGTCTCTTCTTCCTCATAGGCCACCTTGTCGATGGTTCTATGCCGGTATTCAGGTTGCTCATAGTAATCATCGGCCTCCTCCTTAATAGGCTTCAAAGCCTCCTGTTCCAGCTCCTCCAACTCTTTGGAAATTTGCATCGTGGCCTCCATGGCTGGCGGCCCTATTGGCAGTTGCGAAGGCTGAGATGTTGCGAGGGCCTGGGCCAGGGCTGCTTGGAGAGCAGGGTCCATTAAAAGCTGCGAGAGCTCAGGAAGAAGACTTTGCAGGTGTCTCGTAATGGCCTCGGGTATGGTGGAAAGGGGGACAAGCGATAGTATTGTTGCCAGAGGCAGGGAGGTAATGGGTGACATGTTAGCAGCAGAGGAAGGGGAAGTGGTCATGCTAGAGGAAGAGTCTATGTTGATTATTGACCCAGCCGGGGGCGAAGAGGCAAGGTGGACAGAAATGTCCACCGCCTGTGGAGATGAGGCAATTGCGGCCTGGGAGGTGGGCAGCACACCAATCGGGGGAGGAAGGAGCAAGGGGGTTGCGCCTCTGTTGTGACCACAGTCCTCTTGAGCTTCTTAGGAGATGAGCCTCCCGTGTCCTTCGTTGCTTGTTCTTTGGGGTCCGCAGACTGTGTTGTTTCTGCCTCCTTCCTCTTCTGGGACATGGTGATGGGGGAGACTTGGAAGTCTCACCAGCTGATGGAGAGGCGGCCACGTCCTCCGTGTCACTTGGCTTGCTCTTAAGCGCTTCATATGTTAGAGCCACCCCTTGTTGCTTCAGTTGTGCTATCTGCCCATCGACCCACTCCCTAGTGCGAGCTATGATAGGCTGGGTGATGGTATCCAGGTCATCGACCTCTTGCTCATTCCAGTCAATGGAGGGGATTGCCAGGTCGGCAACTGCAGGGTACCTTGGGTGCACAAGGGTGGACTCATCCTCCTCAAGTTGGTCTGGCACCGAAAACAGCTGCACCCTCCTCAAAAACTGTACTGTCATTTGCATGTAGTGTCTCATGCGGACCTCCTTGTCATCTTTACAATCTGCCCAAAAATCTTTGACACGGTACCTGTGGGCGTATGCCGGTCCTAGCGCCTTCCTAACATGGCCATGTGGGTCCATTCGTGGGCGAGCCATGTACCATTCAAAGTTATATTCTTTAAGTTCTTTCTCTGAGTTGCCGGCGCATCGAGATGTCTGTAATCGATATTGGCCCTGGCCGAGGGTCATGGGATAGGGGATCCCTACTACGTGCTTATTGCCGAAGACCGTCTTAATATGTTGGAGCTTCCGGGAGAGCTCTGGGATAATGATCCGGTCATTCGGGTACCTGGGCAACTTGTTCGGCCGTTTCGTGAATCCCTGGGCACAGATGTAAATGAACTTGGGGAATTGAATATATAAGAAGGCATACTCCTTCAGGAGTGCCCGGACGCTGTGGGATACCCTTCTCTCGAAGTCCCCGGCTATTAATCTGATAATCTGGCCTATGAAGGCATCATTGACAGGACAATATTCTTTCTTGAAGTGGCGGTATTGTAGTTGAGGGTACCGGTCAAAATGCTTGAGCCCTCGTTTGTGATCCCCATCTGGCGCTATGAAGAGTCCACTATATTGTCTCTGACTTGCCAAGGAGTACACCAGGTACGAGGTCATGTAGAACTTGTTGCTTTTTTGACATTCACGAAGTGCTCGTGGAAGCGGTTACTGATGATGCCTCCCCAGTCGAATAAGATCTTGGTTTTCACGTCCTCATTCCCTCGTATGATCTGTTCAATGTAGTAAGCCATCCACTCTTGGAAGTAGGCAGCTGTCGGGAGACCCATGACCCTGCTTAGCATAGTCACCAAGTCGCGATAATCCTCGTGGAAGTCACTCCGAAACAGCTCTTGGGGAACCTTTGCAGCACTGCCCCGTTTCTCCTTAAGCCAGTAAATGTTAATTGACTTCTTGCAGCCCAATGGATTGGCATCCCATGCCGCCTGACACTTCTCCAAAGTGGGGATCTGCATGTGCGGGAACGTGGGAATGTGGAACGATTTTGTGATTCCTGCCGGAGACATGTCGGCAAGGATATTCCCCTCCTTGTCCATGATTGTTCTGGTATCTGTTTGGTAGGATTCTCGACAAGCCATTACCAGTTCAGGTGCTATTAGAGAGGGAGGGAAGCCGACAGCTTTGGAAATCCCGCTTTGGCGTATCAACTTGGCGTTATTTGTTTTAGGGTCGACCTTAACCCTCTGGGTGAACTCATCTATGTCCACCTGGCCGATATTGGTGTCTGAGATCTCTTTACACTCAGTCGAGACCTTTGACTGGAGCGGTTCACCTTGGAATTGAAACTTCATTTGGTCTTTATTGTCCTTTCCACGAGCGGCCCTCCCAGATTTCTTACCCTTGTCCTTTTCGGTAGAGGCCCCTAAAGTTCCCGCAGCTGATTCCATATATCCTGCAAGCAAAGGGCGAAGTCAGCACAACAAAACATCAATAACGTTAATGTGAGTCCGCATTGTGAGTATATCATCTAAATAACCATTCAAATACATCATAAATTTAATCCTCAAATGATATCGATTTCATTTTAGGGCATTTGGACAATCCGGACCCAGAGGGCCGGACTTCCCTGGTAGGAATGCTGTCAGGGAGGGAAAACATGACCGAAAGTTCTCGGAGACCCCCGTTGGCCAAATTTTGATACCTTAAGGGGCCCATGATGGAGAATGGCATGATTTAGGATGTGGGTCGAAGTTAGATTCTCAATTTGAATTGGTTTGGATTGATTTAAGGAGCTTCGGAGGTTTCAGGCCAGAAGGAAGCCGACAGCGGCGAACATCGGATGGAAGTCTGGCTGAGGAAGTCTGGCAGCGGAAGTCCGAAGGCCAGAGTCTGGGAGGCAAAAGACAGCCGAAACGAGGTTTGGTCAAACAGTTTAAACCGGACGGCATTCGGAGCACCAGGCCCCAGAAGCCGGGAGGCCGTGTCGCGAAGGCCGCCGCATAATCTTAGATCATTTTGAAAGGCGGCGGCGAGGAGAAGACCGGAGCCCAGAGGGCGGGGAGCAGATGGAGGTTCACTGCCGAAGGATTCTGCAATGTGTCTCAGCGCCGACGGCGAGGAGAACTCCTGGATCCGGCCCACGGGAGGATGCGAGACGATGGCCTCCAGGAAGTTATAGCAACCCACCGTCGACGGAGGCGAAAGCCGTCCCGGGACCCGGGAGGCGGAATGACGCGGGGTACAGGCCGCCGCATGGTTATGGATATGATATGAATGAGCGGCGGGAAGGATGGGCCGGGACCCGGGGCGGACGACGCGCTCCCCGGCCACCGCAAGATATATCAGTGATCGGGCGATGGCAGGCGCGAAGGTACTCTAGGGCCTGACGCGGTATGGCAGCTGTAGGGGTTCCACCGTCGCTATCCGCGGAACTGTCGAAGAGCGGAAAGACGGAACTCCAGACAGCGGGGCCCAGAAGCGGCAGAGCTCGTAGGAGGTTTCAACATTACAACGATGGCAAATTTGATCACGAGAGGCCAGGGAGAGGAAAGCAGGAGGCGGGCCCGGCAGGGCGGACTTCCATCATGGGTTTTGTGGTTTCGGATCTTGGCGGTGATGGAGGTTTATGCGGGAAAGGACCTGCACTGTGCGAAGAATACCCACGACGCGGACGAGCCCCGAGCCGGCGGCGAGGGCAATTCCGATGGGTCTCAGAAATTCGAGGACATGGGTTATGGACGCGACGAGGTGTTGTTTAATTTCATGCCATTTAATTTATTGTTCAATTCATTTTAAATCCCCGAAATGATGAAAAATAATAGGAGGGAAAACGATGATGGCCTACCTCGGATACGCCAAGCGGGGAGGTGTGCAAACCACTGTGAATTGACGGAACGAACTTTGGTGATGACGACCGAGATGCTACAGAAGGTGGTGGGCTCCAATTTGATCGCTGCTCCAATTTGCTCGAGTTCTCAAAGTGAAAATGACATTGGAGACCATGCATTATATACCCCCTTCGCCATTAATGCTCACATTAAATGCACGTACGACCACGCCAAAAGTTAGTAAAATTTGAATTTAGGTCAGCGGCGGCGGCAAGGGCTTCGAGATCCGGCAGGCGGGAAGTTGCGCAGCGACGGCCACCTTGAGAATTTAAGATGACTTTGACGACGGCAGCGATAGAACGCTCGGGGCCCAGAGGGCGGGGTGCGGCGGAGAGTTCGCCGCCGAAAGATTTCGCTTTTCATTTGAACGGCGGCGGCGAGCAACACCCGGGGGCCCGAAGGGCGGGCGGCGGCGGAGGGTCGCTGTCGCGGATGGTGATCCCGGGATGGAAGTCCGGACACGGACTTTCAGAGCCCGGGGCCCGAAGGAGCAGGGGCCGCCCGGGATATCCCTGAAGACCCCCTAACGGCAACTGGCAGGGCAGGCTCCAGAGGGCGGAAAGACGCCTGGGGAACGCCGCTGGGGCGGCAAACGAAAGGGGGAAGCCCGATAAGGGAACCCCGGAGGCCCGGGCCCGGAGGGGCCCAGGGTCGCCCCAGAGCCCGAAAGGCCCAAGGAACCCATGAGGCCCTGGAAGGCAGCAAAAAACCAAAAGGGAGGCACGGTCGATTTTTTAGGATGAAACGTTGGAGCAATATCGACCATGCGGAACGTCAAAAAAGAGAGGCATGCAAAACGAGGTGGCCCCGAAAGACCCAACGAGGTGAAAGAAAAGAGGGTCCCCATTTTGAACGGGGCGTGTGTGCTGAGGGCACAACAAATGGCGACTCCGCTGAAGAACGCTTCGGAGTGTTCTAGGGATAAATATTCATTCAGGACCCATAATCTCTAGTTTCGCAGACCAGGAGCAGCTTCCGAGGACGAATCCGGGAGAACGAGATCCTTAATTGGGTCAGCTTACATGACATCTCGAAAGTGTGTGTGGAGTGAGTTCATTCCTTTCCTAGGGATAGTAATCAGGGTTATTACTTTAACCAAGTGAGCTACATAAGTTGCCTAACACCAAAAGTAACCTGGACATTGCCCCGCTGCTAGTCAGGCGTCCATAGCCCCATCGGAGTTATCGCTACAATCTCATGGATATTGCTCTACTGCCGGCCAGGCGTCCATAGCCCCGGTAGAGTTATCCGAACACCCGCACGGTCATTTATTTCCTTTTTTTAGAGTTTCTTTTCTCTCTTTTTGCTTTGATATTTCATTTCTCTTTTACCATTTAGTTCGACCGAGTAAGCATTGAAGCCTACAATGGGTTTGAGACTGCAGTGGTCACTGGAGTAGACTTAAGATTTTTCACTCATTTGGGTGTCATGACAACCATAGTACGGTTCTTCAGAATTTATTGTTATGTAAATTGTGCGTGATCCGAGATGTGGGTAAGAAGATCCGGTGAAGGGTCAAGTTCTGAGCAGAGTTCAAATAAGGAAATCATTCACGGACAGCTCTACAAAGACCGATAGTCTAGAGTGAATGTTTAGCCAAAGAACATGAAGAACGGACAGCAAAGTGAACAGCTTGTTAGGCAAGCATGGCCACCACAAAGGAGCAGGAAACATCATTCAAAACAAAAACTGTCGGGAGGGAGAAAGCAAAAAGCGACGCGAACAACGCAAACAAGCAAGAAAGCAACTACTCTAACCTATGCACAGGTATTTACAACAAAGAGCTCGAAGGAGCTCAAGCCTGGAAGTAATGCTTCAGGTGCTACCCGTTGACTGGCAACGGGACGTTTTCACCAGTTAAGTTCTTTAGGCGGAAGGCATTATCTCCCAAAATCTCAACTATTTGAAAGGGGCCAAGCCAGAGCTTGTCGAATTTATTATGTCCCGCTTTCTTTTCATGGGCCTTGTCCCAATATAGGACCAAATCTGCAATCCTAAAGGCCTTGATTTTGGCTCGGCGGTTGAACCATCTCTTCACTACACCCTGATGTTTGGCAAAATTTTCTATTGCATAGTCTCGAACTTCCTCTAAATGTAAAAGTTCAGCTAAACGAGCTTCCCTACGATCTCCTCCTTCATAAAAATCGTTGATGAACTAAAAAGTAAGAATTTTCAGGTGGATGGGGAATATTGGCTCAAGGCCATAGACAAGGTGGAATGGGGAATCACCAAGGGCAGCCTTATGGCGGGTGCGATCAGCCCAAAGGGCGAAACGGAGCTGGGTATGCTAGTCCTTGGGATTCCTATCTAGCAGTTTTTTGATCATGGTAATAAAATTCTTGTTTGTGGACTCGGCAAGGCCATTGCCCTGAGGGTAATAATTGGATGAGAATTTGAGGGCAATCCCATAGTCAAACGCCCAGATAGCAAATTTTAATGAAGTGAAGACAGGTCCATTATCACATACCAAAGCATATGGACAACCAAAGCGATTTAAAATGAAACTTTCTAAGAAATCAGTAACTACTTCAGTTGTACAATGCTTACAAACTATTGCTTCTGTCCATCTTGTACAATAATCAGTTGCGGTCAGAATGTACCTGTGTCTCGCAGATGATGGAGGGCTTACCAAACCAATGAAGTCGAGACCCCATTGTGCAAAATGCCTTACCTCCAGCATGGGCTGCAGTGGGACAGCAGTATTTCTCTCCCTGGTGGCAGCGGTCTGGCACGTATGACATGAATGAACATGGCAATGGGCATCTTTGAAGACAGTTGGCCAATAGTACCCTACCCTTAATATTTGATGTGCCGTAGAAGAACCTGAGCCATGGCCCATACCAAATTTATTGTGAAACTCCCTGAGAACGCATTCTACTTCCTCCTTGCCAAGGCACCTTAGATAAACGCCCTCGTGATTCTTCTTATAAAGAATGGAACCCTGTAACATGTAACCGTTGCTTTTCAATCTGAGGGCCCTCTTCTGGACTCCTTGCAGATGCGGCGGGCACTTATGATTCAACAAATAATAAATGACATCTTGGTACCATTCTCCTTGGGAGACGTCTTCAATCTGATATTGCTATACTATGAGTTCAGGCCCGGCCTCTGCTGCTGTTTCGGCCATTGTACGGGTGAGTGCCTGCCCTCTTACCAATTTCATTGGTTGGATCTCCATATCATATTCTTGGAGCAAGGTGACCCACTTAGCCCTCCGTTCGCCCAACTCATTTTGCATGAGTAGCGTTTTGACTGCTGGGTCGGGGACGATTGCGAACACCTTGTTGTGTAGAATGTAGTGTCTAAATTTCTTTACTCCCCTAACGAGAGCGTATGCCTGCTTTTCTATGTTGTGGTAACGCAATTCAACATCTTTGAGGGGGGCACTCATGAAGGTGATCGGATGCTCATTTCCTTCGTCGTCCTTTTGGGTCAACATACTAGCACAAGAATGCTCCGAAGCAAATGAGTAGATATAGAACAGCTTCAGATAATCTAGACTGACTAACACAGGTGCTTCAACAATAGCCCGCTTGATCTCCTCGAAGGATTGTTTGGCCTCCGGTGTCCATTCAACTTTAGCGTCCTGCTTGAGCATGGCATTGAGGGGTTTGACAATTTTCATGAAACCTGTGATGAATTTCTGGACAAAATTGATCTTTCTGAAGAAAGACTTTAATTCCTTCTTGCTGCCCGGGGGCTGAATCTTGAGTAATGACTCAATGCGCTCAGGATCAATGGAGATTCCTTACTCTGAGATGATGTGCCCGAGTAATCTACCTTCGGTCACTCCAAAAATGCACTTCTTGGGGTTGAGAGAAACCCTGAATTCCCGGTATCTCTGAAATACTTTGCATAGGTCGGAGACGTGATCACCTCGCTTCTTAGAGAATACAGTCAAATCATCCATATAGATGATTATACATTTGCCAATCAGGTCCTTGAAAGCGATATCCATGGCATGTTGGAAAGTGGCGCCGATGTTGATGAGCCCGAACGGCATTCTTCTGTACGCAAATGTCCCCCACTTAGTAGTGAACGCGGTCTTGTGGCGATCCTCATATTGTACCATTACCTGATTATACCCAGAGTATCCATCGAGGAACGACATCATCTAGGAGCCGTTGATGATTTGCAACACTTCATCTAGTGAAGGCACCGGATAGTTATCCTTTTCTGAGGCGCGATTGAGATTGCAGAAATCCACGCACAATCTGATCTCTTCGTTCTTTTTCCTGACCGGGACCAAATTACCCACCCACGTAGAGTGCCTAACGGGAAAGATGATTCTTGCTGAAAGCAATTTCTGCACCTCCTTGTAAACAATAGGTTCTAGCAAGGCATTGATAGGGCGTTGCCATTGGCGAAATGGCCCCACTTCTATCTTCAGAGGGATGGTGTGCATGATGATAGATGTGTCGTATGTTTTCAAGTCTTCGTAACTCCATGCCACCACATCAGGATATCTACGCAAAGCATCCGTGATTCCCTTCTTCTCTTCGGGCGTACATACCTTTCCAATAAAAATATTCTTGGTACCCTCGGCCGTTCCTAGGTTGTGAGCATTGCACTGGCTGCTTATAGCCTCCTTTTTTGTTTGCCGGTCCTGATCCCTAATCTGATCCAGGTTGAATACACGCTCCAGCTGAACCATACCTCTGGGGATCGTGTTGGTTTTCAGATTGATAACCCTCTCTATGTCCAATTCAGCCTCCTGTGGATCAGCTTCATCAATTATTTGGGCAGCAAAGACGTCAGAGCTTGTGATGAACTGGAGGATATGTTTGTCATCATTGAAGACTTGTAGGTGAGTAACATTATCTGGGACTAACGACATGGATGCTAGCTCAATGGTGAACTTCTTGAGCCCAGACAAAGAGGGGTTGTAGAGTGCTAGCGGCTTGAGCCAAGGCATCAGCTGTGCGATTCTGAGCATGAAGGATCAATTGTAGGTTGAATGCATCTAGGCCCTCTAGGAGATCCCACACCCTGTGTCTATAATTGGTGAGTCTTCGATCATGACAGAAGTACAATTTCCTGACCTGCTTAACCACAAGTGCAGAATCCCTGAAGACTTGTAGTACTTTCACATTTTTCCTCAAGGCCATAAGAAGGCCAAGGACTAAGGCCTCATATTCTGCTACATTATTGGTGCAATAAAACTGCAACCGGTGGGCAGTGAGAAATGTCTTACCTGTTGGACTGATGAGTTCGATCCCCGCTCCAGCTCCTTGCCTTGACTTCGATCCATCAAATCAGAGCGTCTAGCACGTAGAGGATTCCTTACCTTCGGGTCCGACTGAGCCTTCGTTCTCTTTCGATTGGATAGCGGGCCTTGTGATCTTAGGAAGGCTTTCTGGGTCGAGGCAATGATCAGCAGGTGGTTCTGGTGGTGTCTCCCTTGGTGTTCCTGTCGGAGGAGCAGCGGCTATCTTAACATGCTCCATTGCTGCTTGACACAAGCAACAGTCAAACTCAGAGTGGGCAGCGTTGTGTACCCTACACCAGTTCGGCAATAAGAGGTTTTAGAAATTCATTCTAGCTCCTAGGCTGAGCTGATCTTTTGTGCATTTTTCCATAAACTCCTAGAAGCCATCAAGCAATCCCCAGTTGTCATCCCTATCCGACTCATTATCAGTTTCTGCCAACATTTCTGTGTCTGGGGGCACTTGTGCAGAATTTGCTGAGGGACTACATAATACCAGCAATACCTCATCTACCCGTTCTTCCTGAAGCTTAAGCTCATTTTGGTAAGCAAAAGGGCGATAATTCTCCAAGTCGGTCTTGGCGAACAACACTTCACTAAGATTATTGTATTCCGTGATCATATACTTCATGCGGGGTTCACGGTCAATACGGATCTGATTCAGCAGCCCTTTCCATGGCAGCCACATGTGAGAAAGGTCGGTGGTAGTGTATTCATTCAGCACCTTGGTGAACTCCCTCTCCAGAATAATTCCATAAGCATCGGGAATGTCTGCCACTTGGATATCAACAACCTGCTGTATCCGGGGGTCCGCAGCGATTTGCATGGGGATGCGGTTTATTTCGCCCATGATGTTAATCTCTGTTTTGTCCAGTTGGGTGACCTTTCTCTTCAAAGGCATGGGGGTGATGCCAAGAGCTTTGCATACGACCAAGGGCATGATGTTGGCAGACGTGCCTAAATCGAGCAGGCAGTTGTACAAGTTCTTCCCAAAGACTTTAATAGTAGTTAAGAACGGGGGAGTTTCAGGCCTCCCTTGGAGGATGCCCACGGGTGTGTCCATTTAAGCTATTTGGCCTTTGTTTCTATCACTGCCTGTATCCTTGGTTTGCTTAAATTGCTGGTTCTTGGGAGGCTGTCTACTAGCCCTTTCTGGTTCCTTTTCAATGTATCTACTTGCCGACTGATTCATGGGCATATGGTTCATTCTTCCGGTGTTGTCCTGTATCTCTTGTTCTTTCCTGGGCTCCTCAAAGGTTACCCTCTTGGCCGGGGTCTCTTGTGTCGTGCTAGATGAGGGAGTCCCATTCAGAACCCTGAAAAAGGTGTGCCTTATAGCAGGAACCTTGAGTAATTCAAAGGCCGACAAACTAATTTTGACCTTCTTGAACTCTTCTGCCACATATTCACCCATTTGCTCGATTTCAGAGCTAAAAGCTTGGCCTATGGGAGAACTAGGGGTTTGAATATTGGTCTGTCTAGATGGATTTTGGGGTTGGCCTTGAGGCTGGCCTTGAGGTTGATTTTGAGATTGATTTTTGTTAAGGTACTGGGTAGGTATGCGGGGTAGCCCAGGGTTGTTATTGGCATTTGGATCAGGCAGAGTGGCGAGATTGTTTGGTGGGGTAGAAATTGTGAAGGGTCTGCCGGCTTGTCTATTCCTAAGGAAATAGGGACTTGACCGTTGATGGAATATGTGGACCTCATCCACAAATGGCTCTTCTTCATCTACCAGGCCGTTATCTACCGAATCAAAAAGTTGAGCTAAGGCTGATTCGTTACTTACCTCTTGCGCTTTCTCATCCTCAATAGGGGTGGGCTCGGCTTCGAGTTCGTTGCGGTCGTCTCGTGGAAACGACGCCTGATTGACCACCAGACATGAGGAATCATAGGGCTCCGATGGGACGATGTCCCTACAGTTGGCATTATCGACGACATTTTGTACCTCCACTTGGAAGATTTCAGCAGTTGTCTGGAACTCATGACAGTTCAGCTCAGAATGCCTGCTGGTTTTGTGAAGTCGGCACCATCCGGACAGAGCTGCTTCGGCTAGATACACACCGCTGGATGTTTTATCGTTGCTCAACGGTTGATCAAATGGTGTGGAGACACCACCGTTGTTGGGCCTGGTGTTCCATGTGCGATTTTGCCTTTGAGAATTCCTCCTATCTATATTTTGATTGGAGTTCTGCCCCCTCTCATAATTCTGTTCAGAGGAGGTGCCCATTTCACGATTATCTCTATTATCTCTATTGTCTCGAGACTCTCGACTGTCCCTATTGAGATTGGCCTGGAAGTTGTGTTGGGAGGCCTGCAGCTGATTATTCTGGTTCTTCAGATGTGTCATTTCTGTGGACATCTTCTTAATCATTTCGGTCAGCTCCTCTAGCTTGTCCTTCTCGGCTGCACCTCCAGACGACGAGGCCGAATTTTGTAGAAAAGCGGGCGGGGCGGCCGGCTGATTTTGATAGGCTGGAGGAAAGTCTGGTCTCGACAAGTACAACAGCGACTGGGGCTATTGGGAATATGCTTGCTGCTACAGAGCTATTTGGGAATAGCCGTACTGCTGTTGGGGCTGCAAATAAGATGTTGCGGGAGGCGCATAATTCAATGGCTGCCTCAGATGCGGCACCATAGGCAATTGTGGCACCTGGTTCATGAGAGGAGTTTGGTGAGCAAACACCTGATTGAGCCCCTGAATTTGCATTGGATGGGCGACGGGCCCCAAAGAGGGCAGAGGGCCGGAGATATTTTGTCCCAAGTCCGCACTTGCAATGACGACTTCTGCATAGGCGGTCAGTAAGGTAGCAGGCGGCGGGCACATCCTTTTTACCAACGCCACCGTGAGGTTATCCAGGGCCGCGTAGTAGACTGGCAGAGCGGCTGCATCATTATGGAGGTACGGATCCTGAAGCCTCATGTGAGCCTGGTCGAAGCGATCATTGAAGGAGCCGATAGGTTCGTTGACCTCCTTTCTGATGGACATGAACTGCTGGTAAAGGTCAGCGGGGTTGACAAGAATCTTGTATTTCTGCAGAAAGGCATTCTTCATTAGGGTCCACGAGGTGATTGATCCCCATGGCAGATTGATGTACCAGTAGAAGACCTCTTCTCCCAATGAATGTGAAAAAAGGCGACACGCCACATCCTCGTGATCCACCTGCATTTCAGTAATCGCTATTTCGAATATCTTGATATGCTCTTCGGCTGTTCTTTGCATGTCACGTGGATGAAATTTCGAACAAAAGCCCTCCGGATTCTTGGGCATATCATTGTAAATAGCAAAGTGTATCGGCGAAGGGTTATGCGCAAGCCAAGCCATGGGGGGAGGCGAAGGTGGCACTTGCTATTGAAGAACAGGTATTTGTGGCTGTATTGACAATATAACCACAATGTGGGGCTGCCCTTGAGCTATGGCTGCCTGGATTGTGCTTTGGGCTGAAAGGGCCGGGAGAGGAGTGAACCCCTGGCTGCCAGAGGGAAGATGTGCAAATGTTGTTTGAGATGGTTGAGTAGAAGATGGAGGCCAGCCAAATGAAGGTGGAGGTGAAATGGAGGCGAATGGAATGGAGGAAGAGAAAGAGGCAGAGATGCTTCCTTGTGCTCATTTTGCCCTCGTGGGAGGCTGCAATTCTTCAAATTCTCCTTTATTTGGTGCTGATCGTAGAATCCTTTGAAATCTATCCGAGGAGAATGATCTGATCCGATCCAACTTCTCTTTATCCCGTAGCTTAGTATTCCGATCGTTGCCCTCCTTCTAGCGTCAGTTCTGTTGATGGTGTTTTTATGCACTTCTCAACACAGGTAATGCGTAGGTGCACTACCTCTCTTGAAAGACAATCTTCCACAATCAGATTGCAGAACACTATCCCAAGGTCTCTCGGATGTCAGGTCATGACAGTGTTTAGATACCTCAGTAGTTTGATGTGATTTGCTGGAATCACAAGGCGGCCTTACAGAAATACAAAGTGTGGATGCAAAGCATGAAGTTGGATCTTTGAAAAGGAGTTCTTAGCATGAAAGCAGTTATGTGATGGCTGTAGGTTGAAACAGCAGTCTCAAACTCCATATGGTTGTTAGATTTGGCTTTATAATGTGCAATGAACCTTGGTATTGTTCAGTTTTTAAAGAAAAAGGGAAAAGAGAGAAGGGGAAGAAAAATTTCTAAGCCTAAAGCTTGCTGCGAAGAGTGATAATGGAGTTCCTGCAATGGACAATTCCCTAAAACAATATCCCACTTAACCAGGGATTTCACAGTATCATGGAAATTGTGCTATCTTCTAAGGGCTGCAGATTTTTATCCTTCATCCACCACATACATGCATGAACTAAAGATAAGTGTTTGGGCAGCTTTAATCAAGTCCAGGCTAACTTTGCATAGCTGTCTACCTTCAGCAAACAGCAAAAAGTATGGACTAAGGGATCATCAACAAAATAGGAATTTTCACAATCAGTCAACAGCATTCCTAAGATTATCCAAATATCATGAACAACTAACTAAATAGCAAAGAGATCTAAGCTAAGCATATGAAATTGGAGAAGTGAATCAAATGACATGAGAGAAAACAAGGAAATGCACCAAATCAATGCTATTTCTTATAAATTTCTGCAGCATGTCTTTACAACAACTCAACTCTCACTTTTGCAAATGAGGGGAGTGCTCTATTTATAGTTTTCCAAAAGTTGAATGAGTGGCCAGGATTCATTACAATTGTGTGGCCAAGATTCATTACAAAATAGGGTTTCACTTACCCCCAAATAGATTTACAATTAAAAAACATCTTTTGTCTTTTCCCTATTTCGTCATCTAGTGGATGACACTATTGCTTTTCGTCCTGTAGCTAATTGCTGTTTTCTTGGCTGTAGCTACTCTTCTGGGAGGTCTTCTTCCTTGGCTGGGCTGTCTTGTTGCTCCTCGGAGGCTGCGTGTTCAATATGCTTGAGGATTACAGCCTGGAGCTTGTCTACCTCGAGGATTTTGCATCTCAACGCATGGTAGCTCCATTCTTTGGCATTCTCTTTCAGTCGCTTCCAGTCCTCATCATACTTTGAGCCCTGATCTCTGAACAGCTCTGATCTGTTGAAGGCACGGGCAGCGAAACTCAGGAAGTCTGTTGTGATATCTCCGGTTATCCCGTCCTTCATCTTTTCCTCAAAGTATGACCTGACCTTTTCTGCATCCAATTGCACTGTGGGCATATCATGGCCCGTTATCAGCTTAAAGTACTCGGCGCATTCTGCCCGAATTTTTTTGATCCATGCGATATCCGGATCCACCCTGCTCTAGATCTGTTCCATCCTCTCCTTTCGGTTGATGAGGTCTCTACGCCATACGTCCACCAACCAGTGATCTTCCTTCCTCAGCTCTAACTTCTCTTCCCACATGCTTTCTGGCATTTGAAGGATGGCCTCAACCCTCGGGAAGGTGGAGTCGTAGATCGCAAGGAAGCCGGCACAGAGTTTCTTTGTGCCTTCCAGGGATTGGATCAGGCTCAAGAACCTGTTGGCTATTTGCACAGCCAAGCCGATCCCTATGTTTCTAATGCTTATGACCTGCTGGAACCAATCTTTAGTGGTCCTCTCCAAGTTCTTCCTCCTCTCCAGCTTATCTATCTGT
The DNA here is from genome assembly GCA_007258455.2 of Sequoia sempervirens. NCBI lineage: Eukaryota > Viridiplantae > Streptophyta > Pinopsida > Cupressales > Cupressaceae > Sequoia > Sequoia sempervirens. The sequence goes on from VDFB02000017.1 coordinate 359,801,802, forward strand.
TCCTTGGAGAGTAGTTGTGGTGCGGCCGTGGAGGTAGTGGGGAGGTCGTCTATTGAAGACCACTGCTGGGTGTAGTCGGTCAGGGCAGCAACCTGCGCCTTTAGCTCATCTTTGGTGACCTTGTCCTATTTAATCAGATGCACCACCGTGGCCACTGACTCCTCCAGATGTTCGACCTTCTGTTCCCTGGTGGCTATCCCTGGGTCGATGGTGGAGATATTGTAACTAACTCTGGCCTGACCAACAGTTGGCGTCGCTACTTGTGCTGCCCGGGAGCCAGAAGCGTCCATGGTTATCTTGGAATAGACCTTAGGCTTCTTCTCCTTCTTTGTGGTGGCTAGAGATCAAGCCAAGATGGCTTCCAATCTTGACCTCGGGTCCGTCGGAATTGGGGTAGTCTTTTTAAGCTACTTTTCCAGCAAATCGGGCATGATAGATTTGTCTTTGGGTGCATCATGGCTGCCTTCACCCTTTTCAGTTAGAGACAAGACTTCTGCCTCCTTTACCTTTTGAAGCTCTTCCTCCTCTTCGTCAGAGTCACGATAAAACACAAGGCGCCTAGCGGGTGCCTTGGTAGACAACACCCGGGTGGGATCTTCTTCTCCTGTCACCTCTTCTTCTTTTCTTTCTTCAACAGCCCCGGCCTTGGGGCTCTTCACAATGTGGGTCTCGGCCTCAGATAAATTCTTTTTAGGCTGCTCCCCTTGCGACTGTCCCTCTTCACCACATGGCGACTGTTCTGCCTCCTCCCCAACATCCTTTGGCTGCTTAGCCGACTCCTCCTCGATATCTTCATCAAATGTCTAAACAATGTCCTTATCACCCGAGCCCTCCTCTCCATCCCTGCTCTTGGAGGAGCCCGTCTCTTCTTCCTCGTAGGCCACCTTGTCGATTTTTCTTTGCCCGTATTCGGGTTGCTCATAGTAATCATTGGCCTCCTCCTCAATAGGCTTCGAAGCCTCCTGTTCCAGCTCCTCCAACTCTTTGGAAATTTGCATCGTGGCCTCCATGGCTGGCGGCCCTGTTGGCGGTTGCGAAGGCTGAGATGTTGCGAGGGCCTGGGCCAGGGCTGCTTGGAGAGCAGGGTCCATTAAAAGCTGTGAGAGCTCATGAGGAAGACTCTACAGGTGTCATATAATGGCCTCGGGTATGGTGGAAAGGGTGACAGGCGATGGTCTTGTTGCCAGAGGTAGGGAGGTAATGGGTGACATGGCAGTAGCAGAGGAATGGGAAGTGGTCATGCTAGAGGAAGAGTCTATGTTGATTATTGACCCGGCCGGGGGCAAAGAGGCAAGGTGGATAGAAATGTCCACCGCCTGTGGAGATGAGGCAATTGCGGCCTGGGAGGCGGGCAACACACTAGTTGGGGGAGGAAGGAGTAAGGGGGGTTGCGCCTCTGTTGTGACCACGGTCCTCTTGAGCTTCTTGGGAGATGAGCCTCCCATGTCCTTCGTCGCTTGTTCTTTGGGGTCCACAGACTGTGCTGTTTCTACCTCCTTCCTCTTCTGGGACCTGGTGATGGGGGGAGACTTGTAAGTCTCACTAGCTGATGGAGAGTTGGCCACGTCCTTCGTGGCGCTTGGCTCGCTCTTAAGCACTTCATATGTTAGAGCTACCCCTTGTTGCTTCAGTTGTGCTATCTGCCTATCAACCCACTCCCTAGTGCGAGCTATGATAGGCTGGGTGATGGTATCCAAGTCATCGACCTCTTGCTCGTCCCAGTCAATGGAGGGGATTGCCAGGTCGGCAACCACAGGGTACCTTGGGTGCACGAGGGTGGACTAATCCTCCTTAAGTTGGTCTGGCACCGGAAACAGTTGCACCCTCCTCAAAAACTGTACTGTCATTCGCATGTAGTGTCTCATGTGGACCTCCTTGTCATCTTTACAATCTGCCCAAAAATCTTCAACATGGTACCTGTGGGCGTATGCCAGTCCTAGTGCTTTCCTGACATGGCCATGTGGGTCCATTCATGGGCGAGCCGTGTACCATTCAAAGTTATATTCTTTAAGTTCTTTCTCTGAGTTGTCGTCGCATTGAGATGTCTGCAATCGATACTGGCCCTGGCTGAGGGTCATGGGATAGGGGATCCCTGCTATGTGCTTATTGCCGAAGACCGTCTGAATATGTTGGAGCTGTTGGGAGAGCTCTAGGATAATGATCCGGTCGTTCGGGTACCTGGGCAACTTGTTCGGCCGTTCCGTGAATCCCTGGGCACGGATGCAAGTGAACTTGGGGAATTGAATATATAAGAAGGCATACTCCTTCAGGAGTGCCCGGGCGCTGTGGGATACCCTTCTCTCGAAGTTCCCGGCTATTAATTTGATAATCTGGCCTATGAAGGCATCATTGACACGGCAATACTCTTTCTTGAAGTGGCGGTATTGTAGTCGAGGGTACCGGTCAAAAGGCTTGAGCCCTCATTTGTAATCCCCATTCGGTGCTATGAAGAGTCCACTATATTGTCTCTGACCTGCTAAGGAGTACACCAGGTACAAGGTCATGTAGAACTTGTTACTTTTCTTGACATTCACGAACTGCTCGTGGAAGCGGTTACTGATGATGCCTCCCCAGTCGAATGAGATCTTGGTTTTCACATCCTCATTCCCTCGTATGATCTGTTTAATGTAGTAAGCCATCCACTCTTGGAAGTAGGTGGCTGCCGGGAGACCCATGACCCTACTTAGCATAGTCACCAAGTCGTGATAATCCTCGTGGAAGTCGCTCCGAAATAGCTCCTGGGGAACCTTTGCAGCGCTGCCCCATTTCTCCTTAAGCCAGTAAATGTTAATTGACTTCTTGCAGCCCAATGGATTGGCATCCCATGCCACCTGACACTGCTCCAAAGTGGGGATCTTCATGTACGGGAACATGGGAATGTGGAACATTTTTGTGATTCCTGCCGGAGACATGTCGGCAAGGATATTCCCCTCCTTGTCCATGATTGTTCTGGTATCTGTTTGGTAGGCTTCTTGGCAAGCCATTACCAGTTCAGGTGCTATTAGAGAGGGAGGGAAGCCGGTAGCTTTGGCAATCCTGCTTTGGCATATCAACCTAGCGTTATTTGTTTTAGGGTCGACCTTAACCCTCTGGGTGAACTCATCTATGTCCACCTGGCCGATATTGGTGTCTGAGATCTCTTTCCAGTCAGTCGAGACCTTTGACCAGAGCGGTTCACCTTGGAATTGAAACTTCATTTGGTCTTTATCGTCCTTTCCACGAGCGGCCCTCCTAGATTTCTTACCCTTGTCCTTTTTGGTAGAGGCCCCTGAAGTTCCCGCAGCTGATTCCATATATCCTGCAAGCAAAGGGCGAAGTCAGCACAACAAAACATTAATAACGTTAATGTTAGTCCACATTGTGAGTATATCATCTAAATAACCATTCAAATACATCATAAATTTAATCCTCAGATGATATCGATTTCATTTTAGGGCATTTGGACAATCCGGGCCCGGAGGGCCGAACTTCCCTGGCAGGAATGCTGTCAGGGAGGGAAAACATGACCGAAAGTTCCCAGAGACCCCTGTTGGCCAAATTTTGATATCTTAAGGGGCCCATGATGGAGAACGACATGATTTAGGATGTGGGTCGAAGTTAGATTCTCAATTTGAATTGGTTTGGATTGATTTAAGGAGCTTCGGAGCTTTCAGGCTGGAAGGAAGCCAGCGGCAGCGGACATCGGATGGAAGTCCGACAACGGAAGTCCGAAGGCTGGAGTCTGGGAGGTAAAAGATAGCCAAAATGAGGTTTGGTTAAACAGTTGAAACCGGACAACATTCGGAGCACCGGGCCCTGGAAGCTGGGAGACCGTGTCGCGAAGGTTGCCGCATAATCTTAGATCATTTTGAAAGGCGGTGGCGAGGAGAAGATCGGAGCCCGGAGGGCAGGGAGCAGACGGAGGTTTTCCGCCAAAGGATTTTGCAATGTGTCTCAGCGCTGACGGCAAGGAGAACTCTGGGATCTGGCCCATGGGAGGACGCGAGACGACGGCCGCCGGGAAGTTATTGCAACCCACCGTCGACGGAGGCGAAAGTCGTCCCGAGACCCGGGAGGCAGAACGACATGGGGTACAGGCTACCACATGGTTATGGCAATGATATGAACGATGGCGGTGAAGGATGGGCCGGGACCCGGGAGGCGGGACGACGCGCTCCCGCGGCCGCCGCAAGATATATGCAGTGATTGGGTGACGACGGCGGCGAAGGTATCTCCAGGGCCCGGCGAAGGTCGGGCAGCCATAGGGGTTCTGCCGTCGATGACGGCGGAACCGTCACGGAGTTTCAGAGACGGAACTCTGGACAGCCGGGCCCGGAGGGCGAGGAAGCAGATGGCACCTTGCCGGGAGGTTTCGACATTACAACGGCGGCAAATTTGATGCGGAGGCCAGGGAGAGGAAACCCGGAGGCTTGGGCCCGGCAGGGCGGACTTCCATCATGGGTTTTGTGGTTCTGGATGCCGACGGCGATGGAGGGTTTCAGGCCCGGGAAGGACCTTTGCACTGTGCGAAGAACACCCACGACGCGAACGAGCCCCGAGCCGGCGGCGAGGGCAATCCCGATGGGTCCCAGAAATTCGAGGACATGGGTGATGGTCGCGATGGGGTGTTGTTTAATTTCTTGCTATTTAATTTATTGTTCAATTCATTTTAAATCCCCGAGATCACGAAAAATAATAGGAGGGAAAACGATGATGGCCTACCTCAGATACGCCAATCAGGGAGGTGTGCAAACCACTGTGAATTGACAGAACGAACTTTGGTGATGACGACCGAGATGCTATAGAAGGCGGTGGGCTCCAATTTGATCGCTGCTCCAATTTGCTCAAGTTCTCAAAGTGAAAATGACATTGGGGACCATGCATTATATACCCCCTTCGCCATTAATGCTCACATTAAATGCACATACGACCGTGCCAAAAGTTGGTGAAATTTGAATTTAGGTCGGCGGCGGCGGCGAGGGCTTCGGGATCCGGTAGGCGGGAAGCCGCGCAACGACGGCTGCTGCGAGAATTTAAGATGACTTTGACGACGGCGGTGACAGAATGCTCGGGGCCCGGAGGGCGGGGTGCGGCGGAGAGTTCGCCGCCGAAATATTTTGCTTTTCATTTGAACGGCGGCGGCGAGCAACACCCGGGGGCCCGAAGGGCGGGCGGCGGCGGAGGGTTGCCGTCGCGAATGGCAATCTCGGGACAGAAGTCCGGATGCAGACTTTCGGAGCCCGGGGCCCGAAGGAGTAGGGGCCGCCCGAGATATCCCCGAAGAGCCCCTAACGACAACTAGCAGGGCGGGCTCTGGAGTGCGGAAAGACGCCCAAGGAATGCCGCCGGGGCGGCAAAAAAAAGGGGGAAGCCCGATAAGGGAACCCCGGAGGCTTGGGCCCGGAGGGGCCCAGGGCCGCCCTAGAGCCCGAAAGGCCCAAGGAACCCACGAGGCCCCGGAGGGCAGCAAAAAACCAAAAGGGAGGCATGGTCAATTTTTAGGATGAAACCTTGGAGTAGTATCGACCATGCGGAACGTCAAAAAAGAGGGGCACGCAAAATGAGGCAGCCCCGAAAGACCCGATGAGGTGAAAGAAAAGAGGGTCTCCATTCCGAACGGGGTGTGTGTGCTGAGGGCACAACAATATCATGCTTAGAAACACTACTTTATATGAAATTATAATAGCAATATATAAATAATAGCATCACCATAATATAGTAGCAATGAGGCACAAATAAACAAAACAAGAGCATCACACAATATAAGATTTACGTGGAGAAACCCTTGTGGGAAAAAAAATCCACCAAGGAGAGAGGCAAAGTATGCATTATCTAAAAATAAATGATATTACAATAAATTCACTTCCATTCTCTGCTTTTCCTCCACCATGGAATCACTTGTACACCTGTGAACAAACTCCTTATGTCTCAACTTGTTATTATTTTTGTAATGAAACTCTACATCCAAGAGGCTAAATTTATAGACTTGTGAAGACATCTTAAGCCCCAAACAAGGCTCCAAAATATGACCCTTCATTCCAAAATTCCCCAACCCTTGGAATGTGAAATGACACCATTTTTGGCTCCAATACTTTCCCTCCAACTTGGGTGACCAAACTTGGAAGATAAAAATTACATTAAATGAAATAATTGATGGAATACCAAGAGACACCTATTACTTCTTTCCAACTCCCACTTGGAGAATACCAATAGTCATTAATTTTTCCTTTTCCTTATCTTTTATTATCTTTCTATGTGCAGAATCCAAGATTTCCTTATGACACCAACAACCATTGTAAAAGACCATCCATATTCTAATCAAATATTATCCATGGATCACTACACATCGTAACAACATCTTAGAACCAAAATCTTGAAATAAAGATGATAGAACATACTATGTAACTATATAAAGCTCCACTCAAAGTAATATCGAGTTATACATGGAATCATGACCAATATCACTGCAAACACTCTACTAAAGTGAACAAAGCTTCTCATGAACCATAAACTACTACTATAGATTCAAATGAACAACTATATCAAGTACTCTCAATAACCATCTCTCATTGCAATAAGCATACCAATGTAATAATGGTGATGAAGAATATGCCTACCAAATAGAATCCACATCAAATAATTTTATAATATCTACACATATACAACATCTCAAAGGAGAAATACATAATCAATGCTCCAATCTCAAATAATTGAAAAATAGATTCAACCCCACATTAGTATCATGCAAAACAAAGATATTCAGGTATGAATTTCCAAGACTCAAACACTAAGATCAATGCTATATTTGATTTAAAAAAAAAAACCCACATAGGAGTAACCATAGATCAATAAGAACCCTTCAAGAAGCCATGAAAGCCTATAACTTTTTTCATCTAAAACACCTTGAATACAGTTTGATCACATATCTACATACCACATATTTTAGTTAACATGTAAAACTTGCAAAACCATCTCTATAAATATGAAGTCCATTTAAACTTGTAGACATTCACATCAAACATGTCATCTAATTAATGGAATAAGCACATACCTACAAACCCATAGCTGAAATCAAGAGTAAACTTCAACCCACTAGGAAAACCTAGTTTTCCAGAAGCTTATGACATATGAAACATATCAGCTCCACAACTCACAAAGATGTTAGTGGCTTATCTTCTAGTGCTTTCATGTAACCAAGGGCTAAACCATGAATCCAACATGAGCACCCCATTATGTAGTCCAAATCGAGGGTGTTTCTCCATGTAACTAGGACATCTCTACTCATCCAACATGAATACCTTCTCACTCCTCATGACCACAAGGTAAAGGAACATGACCCTAAAATAAGAGGATTACACATATTTTCAAACAAGAACTCTAAGTTACCAAAAATTAACCAAATCCATAAAGATCCATAATCATGAGCTTTCAATTCCCAACATAGGTCTCATTGATAATATCCATGGCTTCCAATCTCACAAAGCTACAAAACAATGTTAACTTATAGAACATTTATTGCAGATCCACAAACCTTCCAAAATCCTTCAATTCCTTCTAATAAATTTCCACAAGCTCCAAGCTAAGAAATAAAAAATAAGGAATACCCAAAACCTAGTTAACCATTAGCTCTAATACCAAATGATTGGAAATAAACAGGCTCTAATAACAATTGTTGGGAAATTCAATCTCTATCCTAATATGAATTCAATGGATGAGATACAAGGATTGGACTACAATAACATGAAAAACTAAAAATTCTATGTAAATCTAAAAAAATAATTTTCCTTAATATGGAATTACCATGATTAGATTCATCTTCTTTAAGATGCTAAAAATTAGACAACATATCATGCTTAGAAACATGACTTTATGTGAAATTATAATAGAAATATATAAATAATAACATCACCATAATATAGTAGCAATGAGGGACAAATAAACAACACAAGAGCATCATATAATATAGGATTACATGGAGAAGCCCTTGTGGGAAAAAACTCCACCAAGAAGAGAGGCCAAGTATGCTTTATCTAAAAATAAATGAGATTACAATAAATTCACTTCAATTCTCCTCTTTTCCTCCACCATGGAATCACTTGTGCCCTTGTGAAAAAACTCCTTATGTCTCAACTTGTTATTGTTCCTGTAATGAAACTCTACATACAATTGCTGCTCATATTTTCTACATCCAAGAGGCTAAATTTATAAACTTGTGAAGACATCTTAAGCCCCAAGCAAGACTCCCAAATATCGCCCTTCATTCCAAAAATCCCCAACCCTTGGAATACCTCCTTGGAATGTGAAATGACACCATTTTTGGCTCCAATACTTTCCCTCCAACTTGGGTGACCAAACTTGGAAGATAAAAATTACATTAAATGAAATAATTGATGGAATACCAAGAGACACCTGTTACTTATTTCCAAGCTCCCACTTGGAGAATACCAATAGTCATTAATTTTTCCTTTTCCTTATCTTTTAAATTATCCATCACTTTGAGACACGTGTTACTTTTATTTTAATTTTTTTTAAAAAAAGGGGTAAAAATTTTATTCAATCAAATCCAGAGTACAAAGCAAAGGCCAGAGGCCCACCAAAAAAAAGACCACAACCAGACCAACCAACAACCACACTACCTATTCATATCCTCCACTAATAACCTCTCCAGGGTCCTAAGATAATTAGAAGGAAGCTCATCCTTTCCACTAATGTCCCAACCATCCACATTCTCGGAGGCCCACTTCGCCAAACAATCGGCCACTTTGTTCCACTCTCTAGGGATATGACAAAAGGAGATAGAATCCAAGGTGCTGCAAAGACTCAAAATCTATCTGCCCATAGAAGCCAATTTCCAAATAACATCATCCAACCTTTGGTTGTTCAACAAATCCACAACAATCTGAGAATCTGACTCACAGATGATCCTTCTCCATCCTAAAGAGCATCCACGCTCAACATCAATCTTAATAGCAAGGGCCTCCATCAGATTATTAGAATGCTGCCCCTTGTAACTAGAGAAGACAAAAGCCACACCACCATCATTGCCTCTACCAATACCCCCACACTAGCATGACTAGGGTTCCCACGAGAAGAACCATCAGTATTAATCTTTAGGACCCCCACCGGGGGAGGCATCCACCTCCCATCACGATAGACCCGTTGCTGAACCAGACGGGGTCTTCTGCCAGCAAAGCATCCCCTGCTACTATCCCCCAAGCTCAAGTTCCGCACAATATCAAGATCACCTGGATCAAGATTTTTTAGGCATATTACACTTAGCCGAAATAGTCTCCT
>VDFB02000017.1:359811174-359906974 GCA_007258455.2 Sequoia sempervirens
CTCCCTGTATCTCTATCTATTCGTCCTTATCTCTTTATCTCTCTACCCCTCTCTATCTCTTTGTCTCCCTTTCTATTTGTATGTTTGTCGTTATCTCCCTCTCTCTCTATATTTTCTTCCCTATATTTATCTTTGTCTCCTTAAGTGTGCAATGGGTACATTGAAGAGGTCTTAAAGGAGAATTATCATATCTTTAATCAAATGGCATGCTACCTTGAGCATAACTCCCCAAGGACACATGCCATCCTTGAATTGTTGACATGAAACAACCAATCAAAATTTAGTTTCTCTCTCTCATATTAATATATATTACTATTATATTAAATATATATTATATTAATTATATTTTGTATTATATAAAAATATACTTATTATTAATTATTAATTATAATAATTTTATACGTATTTAATAATTTTGTTAAAGAATATAATATCTAATTATAATAAGTTGAATAATTATATTATTTATTATGTAAAATATAGCTAATATATACTTAACTATATTGTAGAATATTAAAACTTAGCTAAATGGTGCCAAAATTTTGAACTTAATTAACAAACTGTAAAAGCTAACGAAACTAGGTTGTAGCTCGTCAAATTGGAGAAGTGAATGGTCAATGCCAGCATCGAGGAAGAGTTTGGAGTAGTGAAAACAAGGTCAATGCTAGCACTGAGAAAGAGTTTGGAGGAGTGAAAACAAGGTCAATACCAGCGTCGAGGAAGAGTTTGGAGTTAAAACAACGTCAATACTAGCGCTGACATAGAGTTTGGAGGAGTGAAAACAAGGTCAATATCAACGCCGAGGAAGAGTTTGGAGGAGTGAAAACAAGGTCAATACCAGTACCGAGGATGAGGTTGAGGGCACTCATAGAAAATCGATGACCAAGGGGCAATGAGTACTATAAGTTTGGCACCCCCATTCTCTTGAACCTTCAATTTTCATGCCTAGTTTCCAAAGATCTTCTCGTACATTGGCACCCCCATTCTCGTAAAATGGTATAAGATAAGATAGAAAAAATAAAATAGCTTATACAGAACATATCCACCTACAATCCCATTCAAGCATTTTAATTAATTCCTTGAATTAAACCTAAAACAAGAATCATACACACCACAACAGTGAGATGAACGAAACAACCCTTGATCATTTTATTCAAAATTCAGATATGCTTGTACAATGGAGAGACATGAGTTTGAATTAATCATATCAATTCAAATTCCAGTACTATCATAAAACATGAAATCCCCATGAATTCAAAACCTACTACAGAATGATTCAAAACCTAAATTGCATTTTCCCTAAAATCATCGGACTTTACAATTTGCTCTGCAACTTCATATAGACTAGACCAAAAATATCTAACTTGCTAACCCGTACTTTTGAACTTGAAATCCTTCTTATAGAAAAAGGAGGAGCAAACAAGCATCGGGCCAAAAAGCACACGTGTCACCAGCCAATTGGACCGCCTTGTACTCTTCATCAGTTGGCCAATCAAAATTGATCACCTCATTCACCTTGAAACTATAAGGTTTGTACTTAACTGCCACTTGATTCACTTCTCTTTCAAAAGACTCCAAGAATGAGCTCGTGCTAATGATTTTGTCCATATAGCTCACCAACAAATCATAATCTGAGTTACCCTATTTTTCAGGGTTTTGTAGTCCAAACATGATATAAAGTGGCTCTTACACTTTTTGTGATTAATGTAGCTTGTGTAAGAGGCCCTGTGGATACTGTTGTAATTGTAGGATGCATGAATAGGGCGTAGGATGAGAAATAAAGAAGGTATAGCTACTGTCCTCAATAGTTTTGTGAAGAAAAGCATGTGAAATGAGAGGTTCAAGCCTAGGTTTCAACAAAACATGTATGGGAGATATGATTTTATGAATTTTTATCCATGTGCAGACCTAATGGGTTGTTTCTCAACATCAAATATAAAATGATATACATATTGACACACACAATAATATTATTATATATGTATGTATATATATTTTTAAATGTAAATGTAAATGCAATTACTGGATGCTCTCCTAGAACAATAAATGCAACATATCATTAAAGAAATATATATCTATGTATATAAATGTGTATTTCTAAATGCAAGTGTAAATGCAAAGAGCATATGGTTTTGTAGTGTTATAGATACAACATATCCATAAATTAATGTAATTGAAATTCTAAAGTCTTCAAAACATATAATATGAAATCGATCAAACTATTAAACTACATGAGAAATAAATGAAAACAGTAAATGCATATGTATGTGTATTTGTAAATGTAAGTGTAAAATAAATAAGAATAATGAAAATTATAAAAGAATACAAGGAAAGGTCTCCTCCCTTCTTGGTAGTGATAACCTTTTCCACACACAACCCTTAAAAATTATGAATAGAGGAATATAATCTTGAAGAACTCAAAGTTGATTCTCTCCTACTTGATGCAATTAGTCATTTTATCCTTACAAACATTTATAGTGATTACTAGAGGCACATAGACCAATTCTTCATAATAGAAGAATTTGATCATACTTTTCCAATGATGGCATTATGAGAAAACCTTAGGTTAATTGAATAATTCATAGCTAAGTTCTTTAAATCATGTCCAACCATATAAGAGAAAACCGCTGCTATGTGTACCTAGATACCATGGAGAAAGGCTAGTCTTTGGGCTCTTTCATCAATCATCCTACCTTAAAACATACCAAAAATATCCTAGCAATCAGACATAGGAAGATTTAATATGACTTAAAAAAAATTTATTGCCAAAGTGTAAAATTATGATGAGTTAACCAGGCCTAGTACACACTCCCTCCCCATTAACCACTTAGACATGGAAATTAAATGTAAATTTTCTGCTATTTTTAGTCATGTAGGTGTCCAATAAACCACTTGGTGGTGTTTCCCTTCAAGCTTATTTACTTGAATGAAGAGCAAAATTCCTTTGATTACAATTAGAGAATACATTTGAGGCCTTGGTTGTGTAACTGGTGGACCATAGTCACATTTAACACCTGTTACAAAGTTTGGGAGTTAAAACGTTAAGTAGATTTGATTTGTGATGGACACATTTGGACGGTAGTAACAATAGCTTGCAATCTATCAAGACTTGATTACCTTATAACCTATGAAATTTTAGCGATGAAATGATAGATTAATCATAATGTCACCATGGGATCACATCACCATGAAAGAACTTCTATCCAACATCCTTACGAGTGCGTACCACCAAATAGGTATTTTTCAGATTTGTCTTCCTCGGAGGGAAATTCAGGAAGAGAAAGGAAAGCGAGACATGTAGTATGTCTAAAAGAGGGAGATCAACTAGAGGTCAAAAGATTAGAAGAAAATTCTGTAAACGCATGGAATTTTTTCTTGTTGAAGGGGGGTCATGTTCTTGTGATGATGAGAGCATAGGCGACGTCGAGGTGCCCTTGAGGTACAAACATCTATGGAAACAATGGGTACCCAAGGAACTTCCTCCAATAAACACTGATTTTTGTGTCAACGAGAGGATATATCGCATAGCACCATCGTCATTACATGGTTTGGGCCTATTTTGCATGGACGGCATAAAGGTCTATTATGAAAAAGCTACTGAATTAATGAAGTATGTTGGACCTTGTTACAATTACAAAGATTGGATACAACTGGTTCAATATACACGAAGTATGCATAGGTATGCACTGTCAGCAAATTACATACAACTAAAAGATAAGGATCAAAATAAAGGAGTGGCTATGTACATTGATGAAAGGCCAAAAGCATCAGGGAATATTGTAGGGTTTAAAAATAGTACATGACCTAGGTCAACAAATAAGCAACTCAATTGCATATTTGAAGCGCGCGAGGGAAACCGTGTATTCGTATGTGCTATAAAATCAATAACTGCAGGGGAAGAGTTGCTAATCGATTACAATTTGAATCACTTAGTTACAACACAGTTACTATGGGGGTGGTACATACTATGTACCATTTTACCCAACCTCCAATTAATGACTCGAATATACCATTTTATTCTTATATTTTTTTCATAAGTCTATTGGTTTCATTTTGGTAATTTTTTTATATTTAATTTTTGTCACATAGGGACATTGATTGTACGGAGAAGGCTCTGGCCCAGAGCACAGATCGTGATGTATCTTCACGTGCTTCTACTCGACAGGTTTACCTCATTGTAATTGTACAAATTAGATACAAGAAAAATATTTTATTATTATGTTTTTTGCATAAGTTTTTTGGGTTAATTTCAATAATGTTTTTAATATTCTTGTTGCAATTGACTGATCGGGGAAAGGCACTAGCAGTAGAGGAGAGCATCCATAGTGAGGTGCAGTCAATATTTTGTGATGATGACATGGCTTATTCAAGAAACCCTTTCGATACGATAAAGAAGCTCATGAAAAAATGCAATGAAGAAATGACTCAAACAGATGAGATAAGAGAGAGGGTTAAAGTATTGACAGAGAGATTACAAAACTTGCAAGTAAGCTGTCATGAGGTCTTTAATTATAACATAAGTTCATTCATGGTTTTATATTTTGTACTCTTTTATGTCATGAACTAAAATATGTGTTGTTTTTATAGGGTTATTTTCCTCCTCATGATGCTCCTCGCCATGATCAGGGTACTGCAAGTGCTTCCCGAGGAGTAAGGGTTGGTACAAGTGTCCATCCTGATCTTCCTATGCATACATCACATTATATGACCCCATCAGCCATGCCTCTATTGTCGTCTGAAATGTTGGCAACACATACCATGCAAGCATTTGTTAATGCACCCTCTGGCAAGGAACACATACCAGAACATGCATCAGGACATGTACTTGGGGATGCAAAGGCCACTAGTACTAGTGATGTTTTAGCAGCATTTCCTGGATCTTCCTGTATTACTAGTACGAGAACATTGTCGGTCACACTTGATGTGATCGAGGATTTCATTCCCATAAAGATAGAGAAGGTCCCATGTACTTTAAAATGTTTTAATTATTATTCTATATAATCCAATTGAAATTTACTTATTGATCACTTTTTTTAGACTTGATCCCATGATCATTTTGCAGGAAATGATGTTTTTTATAAACATCTAAGTGATATTACATTGGAGCCCTTGGGCCCACCATACGTACATGGTGGAATGCCCAAAATGAAGATTTAAAAGATGAGCTCATTAACCATTTAGTTGTGCTATTCAGTGATAAAACATTCAACCGAACCAAGGTCCTTAAGAAAGCTGGTACCTATCTAAAGTATGAGAGGGACCAATATAGGTCACATTTAGAGAAGAAAAAAATGAAAGTGCCCCCATGATTCCAGAGGGAGGAAGGACTCGTGTCCGATGGAAAGGAGAAGGCCGAAAAGAAAAAGGAAAGACACCACCGGGCCAAGGAAGGCATGTGATATAGAAGCATAAATCTACAAAAAATCTTGATTAATCACGATTTTTAAAAAAACTACAGGCTGGATGATTTTTTCCCTGATTTTTTGAAAAAATAATTGAACTTTTGGTCAATGATTTTTTTTCATTTCAAACTGCAAAATCGCCAAAAAAACGTGTTTAAAATATGCAAAAAAAAGTGAATAAAATTGAGCTGATTTTCATGCAAAAAAAACCATGAGACCATGGCTTGTTGCTTACTATTATGCTTTGATAGATTTTTTCCAAGCATCCATAGCTTGTTTGAAAGCACCTATTTTAGGCTTTTAGCCATAGCAGCAAGGCAATGAATTGTTTGATAAAATGCTTTGGTAGACATGTGTATGAAAAATGCAAGAGATAGACAAGGCAGTGAACTGCTTGAAAAAAATGTCTCAAAGAAATGTAGTCTCATGGTGATGGAATGCCATGATGAATGCCATGAAAATAAAATTGCTATGGATTGTCATGGCATTCCATCACCGTGAGATCGCGATTTCTTTAGGAAATTTTTCAAACAATTCACTACCTTTTCTATGGTATTGCTTACTATTATGCTTTGGTAGATTTTTTCCAAGCATCCATAGCTTGTTCGAAAGCACCTGTTTTAGGTTTTTACTTTTTAGCCATAGAATTAAGGCATTGAACTGCTTGATAAAATTCTTTGGTAGACATGTATGAAAAATGTGGTAGCATAGAAAAGGTAGTGAACTATTTGAAAAAATGCTTCAAAAAATGTGGTCTCATGGTGACGGAATGCCATAACGAATGCCATGACAAGCAAATTTCTATGGATTGTCATGGAATTCATCACCATGAGACCACATTTCTTTGAGGTATTTTTTGAAATAGTTCAATTGCCTTGTCTATGCTATTGCTTACTATTATACTCTTTTGATTTTTTCCAAGCATCCATAGCTTGTTTGAAAGCACCTATTTTAGGCTTTTAGCCATAGCAAAGCAAGGCAAGAACTATTTGATAAAATTCTTTGGTAGACATGTATGAAAAATGTGGTAGCATAGACAACTGTCACCATCTAATATTTATGCAGTTGTAGTATGTTTTGTGCAATGTAATCAGTGATATGAATATAACCAACAAAAATCTATTTTCTATAATTCATGGATTGAACTCTGTATTTTATTTGCTCTCAATGTCTGTATGCTATGGAAATGCCATTAATTTTTTTTTAAAAAAGTAGTATGCTATGTGTGATACTATCAAAATGTACTATATACTATTACTCTTTCTTTTACATAATCTAATGTATTTCAAACTTTTCATAGGCTGCCCGACACATCAAGGCAACAAAGGCAAGACTAGAAAAGCATGGGCAACACAAACTTGGCTCTGTGGTTATATGAAATTAGCCGCATGAATTGCAAGTGTCAATAAATGAAATATTGCATCCAAATTATAATAAATTGAAAACAATTTTGGTTTTGTCACACCATAGAAGCAAAATTCATGATCTTCTCAAAAAAGTAGGGCTCTGAATTCAACAGTTCCCATAGAAGAGGACCTAAAATTGCCTTCCAGCAAGGCTATGGAGCCGTGGCTGAACGCCTAAGAGTCTTGACTGGGAAAACACAATCTTCCATCGCATCTGACACACAGGTAAATAAACTCAATAAAGTTTATTGAAAATTGAATACTTGTGCAATCTATTCAATATTAATTTCCACCATAAAGTAATTACATGCCTATTTGTTTTAAACATTCAAGCAATGATAATATTGCACATGACATTGGAATGCATCCTGGTGAGGGTGGAGCAGAACGTCCAGATGAAGGTTATGGTGTGCATCCTGGTACTTTAGAGCATGTAGAGCGTGATCAACATGTTGAGCATGATCAGGCTAGAGAAGATCAGGAATATGATGTGGCCCCATCAGGTAAAGAGGACCACTCTAAAGTTCTTTTAAACATATTTAATTGCAATTGGTGTATTAATTAATGTAACCTTTCGTGTTTCAAATTTAGAGCATATAGAGCATGATCAACGTGTTGAGCATGATTAGGCTAGAGAAGATCAGGAACATGATGTGGCCCCATTAGGTAAAGAGGACCACCCTCATGTTCTCTTAAGCATATTTAATTTCAATTGGTGTATTAATTTATGTAACCTTTTGTGTTTCAACTGCATATCAGGATTTAGAGGGTGTTCAACATGTTGAGCATGAGTCTATAACAAAAGTTTAGGAACATGATGTGGACCCATCAGGTAAAGAGAACCACTCTAATGTTATTTTAATTAATGAAATACTTGTAACAATGATAATAAAACATATTAGCTTAACATTTCTTTCTTATTGCAGCAGATCCCCCCTTGCAGTGGTGTCCACGTCATGAGCAGACGACTACGCATACATTAAGATCATGAGTAGAGGGAAAAACAACTAAAGGGGGGACATATATTGATTTAGAAAACGATACTCCACTTCAGCTTTATGTAGCTTTAAAAAGAAACAAAAAAAGTGATTGTAATCATATCATCACAACCATATTTTTGATAATATGTAAAAACTGAAAGAATGAATATTATATGTTAATGAATGAATGTGAATATGTTAATTAATGAATGTTATATGTTAATGAATTATGTTATTAATGGATGAATGAATGATTAATGTTATATGATTGGGTATGGGGAATTGAGAGTGATGTGAGGGGGGGAGGGGTCAAATGAGCTTCCACCATCATGTGGTTGCCTCTGTTAAGTAGAGAATATTAAACTATTCTCGAAATAAAGAGAAGCTCAATAAGGTAATGAAATTTTTAATATAAGAAATGCATCATTTGAAGTATCAAACCAATATGCATTCTGTATGTATGATCAGTCATTAGTCTTCGCAATGGCACATTTCCACAAATATTTTTTTTTATAAAAAATTGATGCTTCGTCGCAATTTCGATGACAACCACCGACGAATCAGCATAAAGGTTCGACGAAGTTGCTATAGCTGCGATGAAGGTTTCGTCGTAACTCCTTGCCCATTTCGTCGCAATTTTGATGAACTTTTGGCGTTATTACCAAACTAATCCTTGCCCATTTCGTCACAATTTTGATGAACTTTTGGTGTTGTTACCACGTTACTCCTTGCCCATTTCGTCACACTTTCGATGAACTTTTGGTGTTCTTCCATTGCTACTCCTTGCTAATTCCATCACAAAGTCGACGAAATCTTGGTGTTGTTTCGTCGCTACTACTTGCCTATTTCGTCACACGTTCGATGAAATTTTGGTGTTGTTTTGACACTAGTCCTTGCCCATTTCATCAAAATGGTGACTAATGTCTACTTTTGTTTCAACGCTATTGCTTGCCCATTTCGTCAAACTGGCGATGAACTTCTGGTGTAATTCGTCGGTGGATACACGAAGTTTGCATTGATATTTCGACAAAAGTCTGAGCCATTTCACAATGCCATCGACCAATGATTCTTCGCTGTTATTTTGACGTTTAATTCGTCATCGGCCTTTCGACGAAAAAATAGTGACACAAAGATTTTTTCCATTTCGTCGCTCTTCCGACAAAGATTTGTCGAACGATTGACGAACGACCATCAGAAAATGGTGTCAAATTCAGTAGTGAAATAGAGAAATTCAATGGTAGAAATTTTGAGTTGTGGAAACTCAAGATGGAAGATCTGTTAGTGGACCGAGATCTTTGGAATGTTGTGTCTAGAACAAAACCTCAAGACATGAAGTAAGAGGATTGGGACCTGGTAGATAGAAAGTCAAAAGAGATGATAAGGCTCTGTTTGGTAGAATCTGTTCTTCTGAACATGCATGAAGAAAAGACTACATCTTGTGGAAAAGACTGGCATCTATTTATCATGGCAAGTCCTTGGTGAACAAATTGTTCTTGAAGAAGAAGCTGTACTCTTTGAGAATGCAGGAGGGAGGATCTGTTGCCGATCACTTGATTGTTTTCAACATGCTGATTGCACAGTTAACATCTATTGGTGTGAAGATTGAAGATGAAGATCGTTGCATGCTGCTATTATGTTCTTTGCCTAATTCTTGGGATCACCTAGTGATGGCTATTAGGAGTACGACATCCACTTTCAAGATGGAAGATGTTGTTGCTTCTTTGTTGTTAGAAGAGATGAGAAGAAAATATTCTGAGATGGCAAAGGAGGCTCTGGTTGTTAGAGGCAAATTGAAGGAGAAAGGCAAGAAGAAGGACAAGAAATCCAGATTGAAATCAGAAGGGAGATCAAAGTCTCCTGGCAAGAAGTCCAAGGTGAAATGTTGGAATTGTGGGCAACCTGGTCATGTCTGAAAGGATTGTAAGGAGGAGAAAAAGAAGAAGAAGAAGACCTCTTCTGACAATGATTCTTCTTAGAGTGATGCAGATGCCTTCATTGCAACTTTGGCTACATAGGCATCAGATGATGTCTGGCTGATTGATTCTGGAGAATCTTTCCACATGACATCTCATAGAGACTGGTTCATGAAGTATGAAGAATACGATGGTGAAAAGGTGTATTTGGCAAGTGATTCATCTTTGGAAGTTGTTGGCTGTGGAAGAGTTAGAATTCAATTCCCTAATGGAAGAGTGAAGGGAATCAATGATGTGATGCATATACCAGGTCTGGCTCAAAATCTACTTTTTGTAAGTAAGCTGAATGATATTGGAGTGCATGTCACATTCTTTGGAAATGGCTGGAAGATGAATAGAGGCTCTATGGTGCTAGCAAGGGGTGCTCGTATTGGTACCTTGTATAAGCTGGATGCACAAGCTATTCAATGTAATAGTGTCTCTGCGAAGTCACAGAAAGATACTCATGGAGGAAAAGAGGAAAACGTTCCTAAGAGTGTAAACTCCATGGAGGTTAAACTTCCAGCAGAAAAGACTATGCTCTGGCATCATAGGGTAGGCCACATTGGTGAGAACGGTTTAAAAACCTTGAAGAATAAAAACCTGGTTGAGGGTCTTGAAGAATGTAACCTTGAATTCGAGTTTTGTGAACATTGTATATATGGTAAACAATACCGTGTTTCATTTTATTCCATTCCTCACAAATCTTCTGGTTTGCTTGATTATATACATTATGATGTGCTTGGTCCAGTGAAAATTCCTTCTTTGTCTAAATCAAGATACTATGTGTCGTTTATTGATGATTATTCAAGAAGAGCATTTGTATATTTTCTAAGAAGTAAATCAAAAGTGTTTAGTTGGTTTAAGGAATTTAAAAACCTTGTTGAAAATCAGAATGGTAGGAAAATAAAATGTTTAAGGACTAACAATGGCGATGAGTTTTGTTCAGATGAATTCGAAAGGTACTGTACAAATCATGGGATTAAAAGACATAAGACTACACCTTACACTCCACAACAAAATGGAGTTGCTGAAAGGTTCAACATGACAGTAATGGAAAGAGCACGAAGTATGCTGAGTAGTGTTGGCTTGGAGGAGAAGTTCTGAGCTGAAGTAGTCTCTATGGCATGCTACTTGGTAAATCGTTCTCCTAACTTTGCTCTTGTTGAGAAGACACCTTTAGAAGCATGGTCTAGAAAGAAGCCCTCTCTGAGACATATTTGTGTCTTTGGCTGTGAGGCATATGCATATGTGCCATTTGAAAAAAGATTTAAGTTGGAAAACAAAGTTGTAAAGTGTATTTTTATTGGCTATAGTGCTAGCATAAAAGGATACAAGCTTTGGAATCCTAAGATTGAGAAGGTTTTGTACATAAGAAGCATTATCTTTTGAGAGCTAAAGCCTTCTACATTGGATTTGCAGTCAGAGAAGAAATTAGAAAATAAAAAGGATGTAGCAAAAATTTCTCCGACACTGGATAAAGAGGAATTGAAAAATCAAAATGTACCTGATACTGAGGAGAGCTCAAGTAGTTCTGAAAGTTCTGAAGAAGATGAAGAACCACCTCAACCTTAGCCTGTGAGGAGGTCAACTCGTGAAAGAAAGCAATTTGATAGGTATGGGTTTTCTTTAATAGAGTCTACTTGTGCCTATGCTTTAATTTCTAGCACCGATGAACCTGGGACTATGAAAGAGGCATTTAAAATGTCTGATTCAAACTCGTGGTTGGAAGCCATGAATGAAGAGATGGCATCATTAGAAAAAAGTGATACCTGGAGTTTGGTGCCATTGCCTAAAGGAAGAAAAGCTGTGGGCTGCAAATGGGTATTTAAAAAGAAAATTGGCCTGGATGGTAGTGTAGAAAAATATAAAGCGAGGTTGGTTGCAAAGGGTTATTCCTAGGTAGAGGGAATTGATTATGGAGAAATCTTTTCTCCTGTAGCTAAGCTAACATCTATTAGATTTCTTTTGTCACTTGCAACAACGTATGACTTAGAAATTGAACAGATGGATGTGAAGACAATGTTTCTTCATGGTGATCTTGAAGAAGAAATTTATATGTCCCAACCAGAGCACTTTGTGGAAAAAGGTAAAGAAAGACTGGTTTGCAAGTTGAAGAAATCTTTTTATGGTTTAAAACAGTCCCCTAGAATGTGGTACCAGAAATTTGACACGTTTGTTTTGTCATTGGGATTTGTAAGATCAAAATGTGATCATTGTGTATATTACAAAGCTGAAAGTGATCAAGTTCTTATTATTGCTCTCTATGTTGATGGTATGTTGTTCATAGGCAATAGTAAGCTAATGATTTATGATCTTAAGTCTTAGTTGTCTGCAAAGTTCAAAATGAAAGATCTTGGTGTAGTAGGGTATATTTTGGGAATGGAAATAACCAAGGACAAGAAAAATAGAAAAATTTGGCTCAGTCAGAGTAAGTACATCATGACTGTTCTAGAGAGATTTTGTATGACTGATTGTAAGCAACTAGTTGTTCTAGTTTCGTAGGGAACGAAGCTATCTATTGAAGACCATCCAAAATCTCCTACTGAGATGGAGGACATGACCAGTGTACCATATGCTAGTGTGGTTGGAAGCCTTATGTATGCAATGGTCTGTACAAGTCCAGACATTGCCCAAGCAGTGGGAGTTCTTGGTCATTTTATGGCTAATCTTGGAAGAACACATTGGGATGCTATGAAGAGAGTGTTCAGATATCTGAAGGGCACTTCAAACTATGCTTTGTGTTACCATGGCAACTTGGTTGAATCACAGAGGACTCTCAACATTCAAGGTTATGTAGATTCTGATTGGGCAGGAGATATTGACAGTAGGAGATCCACTAGTGGATATATTTTCATGATGAATGGTGGTGCAGTGAGTTGGATGAGCAAGCGGCAAGCTGTAATTGCTTTGTCCACTACAGAGGCAGAATACATGGCAGCTACACATGCCTGTAAAGAAGCAATCTAGTTAAAACGTTTGTGTTCTAACATTGGTTTTGATGTAGGAAAAATTACTATTAATTGTGAGAGTCAGAGTGCTATATGTTTGGCAAAAAATCCTACTTTCCATGCCAGGACGAAACATATAGATGTACAATATCATTTTGTACGAGATATGGTGGAGGATGGGAAGGTCTCTTTGGAGAAAGTGGATACTCTGGAGAATGTTGCAGATGTATTGACGAAGCTTGTGAGCATAGACAAATACAGGTGGTGTGCCAGTTCGATGGGCCTCTTGGCCCATGAATTTTAGTAGTTTTATTATGCTCTGGAGTTTTCAGTAAGGTCTTCCTCAAGTGGGAGATTGTTGGAATATTTGCCTCAATCCATACTGAGTGACATTAATCATGTCTGGTTGACTAGCTATTCTGAATTCTCTTGAAATGTTCATATCACCATGACAAAGTTGATGTCTTGCCGACAAGTCTATCGGTGTGACCTTTTGTGTTCGGTGTGACCTTTTGTCGAGTGGAGACCTCTGGTCGACAAAATGCTCTTATCGGGTGTTGGAGAGACTCATAGCGACTGGGGGCTTCCGGGTGACTTGAACTCTTGAGGAGAAGTCCCAGCAACTAGAGAATGTCTCACCAATAGCATATGGCTATCGAGGTAACAAAAGGGTCTCAGGGAGAAGTCTCAGCGATGAAGAGAGGTCTCGCTGACAAGGATATACTTGGTGCCTTCGCGGTGACAAAATACTTCGATGTGAAGTCTTGGCGACTTGGAAAGTCTCACCGATAGTCCTCGGTAAGACATGGTTGCTCGATGTGAGGTCTTGGCGAAAGACAAAAGTCTTGATGACTCGGTAAGACATGGTTGCTCGATGTGAGGTTTCAGTGAAAGACAAAAGTCTTTCCAACTCGGTATGACATGGTTTTCTCAGAGTGAAGTCCTGGTGAAAGATGAATGTCTTGCCGACTGTCAGGTGCTTCGGTGAAACTTGAGGAGTCTTGGTGAGACCTCTTGGCGAATGGTAAAGTCTTGCCGATGGAAAAGTTGAAATCAATGTGACTCATAAGCATCAGTATGAGTCTTGCCAATGAGGAAAAAATCTTGCCGATAGGAATGAAATGGTTATTGGTGGATTCGGTATGACTCATGGCGTTCGCTATATCGTCCTGCCGACTGGTGGAACCTACGCCGATATCGAATGTTGGCTGTGTTGGCATCAGAGAGACACGATTAGTGTCTCACCAACATGCCAACATAGGTTGAACACCCTTGACCATTTGACCATCCTATGTGGAGTCTCATGGACCAATCAGAGGAAGCAAATTTCAAATGGGTGGCAGTTAGATTTTTGCAGCAGTTGCGACGCTGGAGCTGAACTGCATACATGGAAAAATCAATGCTCGAGAGGAAAATTTCTACGATGGGGTAATGGCGGATAAGGATGAACAGAAGATAAAAATTAGAATGTGATAAGTTTTAAAGGAGAGCATTCTGAGTTTGAAGAGATGGTAGATAAGATTGTTGAGAGCAATTTCTATAAAAGATTAAATAGTGAATGAAACTACTGTGAACTAATACCAGAGAGTTGTATCTCTGATTTGTATTCAATTTATTGTTACTGAAATACAAAGAGATTCATCTTGGTGTGGTGGGTTTTTTCTCGAAAGGGTTTCCCACATAAATCTGGTGTTCATTTGTCTTTGAGTATCTTCTCTATTTCTGTAAATCTTTCATGTATGTCTTAATTGGATTGTAATTAGAAAATTAAAAGTACTATTTGTGTTCTTCCCTATGGTTTTGACATTAGGAAGGTTACTTCAGCACCTCTACTTTCCTTACAGTTTTCACCATTGGATACGTCCTTTCTTTTTACTATTTTCTTGTTAGAGAGTGCCACAGTGTGGTTTTCACTCAAGGACTTAGATATGATTCTTAGTTTCTCACTTTTGTGACTGAAGGATTCAATCATTTCCCTGTAATAGGCATGTGTGTCCAACTCCATTATAAACCCTGCTTTGTAATCCCCTTCTGGAATGTTGTCCAGCAATCCCATGAATTATGAGAGTGCCTCATCGTTTTCGAATGTATCAAGAACCGGTGGTCCTCGTTGGTCATAGTCGATCAGTTGGGGGTACACTAAACGGATCTCATGATTTTGATGGTTTGTTTCAAAGGAGAGGATTCTAATCATACATAGGGTAGTATCCTCAAATAACCTAGGTAGATTGGTCATGGTATCCTCGTCATTGCTACTAATATAGGCCTCAGTTATAAAGTTATGTATGTCTCTACCTATGGATATTGGTGAGTGTACTTCTGCTAGTATTGGCTAAGGAGAAATATTAACCGTTTTAACCGGAGGACTTCGGCCACATATGGTTATACTCGAAGGGGTACATCCAAGGCCAAGATTTTTTATAGGTCGCATCTTTGGTATGATAGGTATTATGAGTCCATTGTCATTTTGTCCAAGTCTCTAGTTTCTATCGTAGCCCATTGCAAGCATCATTTGTAGGTCCTTGCTTGTCTCATCCATTGGTAATTCAGGTGTCGGTCTTTCATCTTGATATAGCATGTGTGATGGATCTGCTTCAATAACCTCCTGGCCAAGGTCTCCCCATCTTGTGAATTTAGGATAGTCTTCAAGAAATGTTTGTGATGTGGAAGCTTGGTTTTCTTGTGGACGTCCCCGTGATCTAGGAGATTGTGGTAACTCTCTTATCACAAAAGCATTTTTATGGAGTTTGTAGCTTCCACAACCATCCTCCTGGATAATGAGCTTGATGTTGGAGATGGCGGGGATGGCGGGAATGGCGGGTGTCTCTATTGCAGAAGTGGACGCGAGAGTGGCGGGGTCGATGTATGGTGTGGATGGGCCCTCTTCATTTTTTCGTACTTGGGGAATTTTGTAATATTTGGCTTCAAGATTCTTGCAGTATGAGAAAGCTTTGGGATCTCCATGGATGGTAACCTCTTGTCCATTATGTGTAAATTTCACACATTGGTGGAAGGTTGATGCTACAGCTTTCATCGCATGGATCCGTGGGCATCCCAAGAGGATATTGTATGGCAAGTCAAGGTCCAAGACCTAACAAGTGGTTTCCATGAGAGTCGGCCCTACTTGAATAGCGAGTTTAATCGTTCCTTGAGACACTCTTTCTTGGTCATCATATGCTCTTATCGTGATGCCCTTTCCTTTGTCGATGGAATCTTCTAATATTTTCAACTGCTTGATGAGGCAGAGAGAACATATGTTCAAACCCATACCCCCATCTACCAAGACCCTTTCAATTTTTCTCTTGTGTACAATGGCTTCCAAGTGAAGTGCATGGTTGTGAGATGGTTGGGCGGGGAAATCTTGGTCAGAAAATGTAAGGAGGTTAGGCATTATGATATTTCTGACCATAGCTTGGAATTGCTCCGCATCGAGATTTGCGGGGATGATGGATGAGGCTAATGCTTCCTCGAGGATCCTTTTATGCGTAGATGAGATTTTTAACAAATCCATGATGGAGATGTGTGCTGGTGTTCTCTTGAGCTGATCTAAGACATTGTAGCCATTAGGAATGGATCTAGATGAAGGGACCCTATTTGGTTGGGATGATCCTGCAATGGTGACTTTGCTGCCTCTTGTGGTGACTCCACAATCTTCGACATGGGCGTCATTGATGGTGATGACCATGCAGTCTTCATTTAGGGAGGCAACAACTGTTTCATACACATGATTTACACTTCCCTTCCCTTTATCATTTTTATTCCCTTTGTTGCCATGATTTGACATCAGATTCGTGTACATTTTAAGATCCTGATTTCCTGTGGGTTGTTCCACGTTTATGATTTTCTTATCGATGAGATCTTGGATGATGTTTTTGAGTCTCATGCAACTGTTTGTGGTATCACCTTTGATTTTATGAAATTCACAAAGTTGATTCTCATTATACCAAGGAGGTTTGACATCGGGTTCTTGGTAATTCTTGAATGTAGGAGGCTTGATGAGTTTTTTGTTGATCAACTTTTTCATTGTGTCTTCAAGGGGTTCCCCCAAAATGGTGTATTTTCATTTTGGATAACTTTTGTGTTGTGGTGGTCCTCTTTGTTCATTGAGATTATTGATGGTTGGATTATTGTTGGGTTGGTGTATTGTGTGATGGTGGTTTTGGTGTTGAATTTGGATTTGCGGTGCGGGTGTATGTTGGCATGGGGCACTAATGACCACCTTGGCATCGACGACACCATCATTAGTAACATTTTTGTTCCTTGCCCATGTGCGAGGTTTATCATTGTAATTTGATGGTGGGCAGTTGTTTTGTTGTTCGTGGTATGATGTTGATTCTGCGGGTTGAGTCATGAGGGCTTGTTCGATGCTAAGTGCCTTGGGGATCAACTGACCGTATGTGGTGATACCTTGAACCTTGAGATGAAATTCCAAGCATCCTTCAAGGTTGGCTATGATGGTGCAAATTTTTTTTTCTTCTAGCATGGTCCACTTGCTCCGATTGGCCTTGGATCACCATCGTTGTAGGAATGAGGTGAAAGACTCATCCTTTCCTTGTTTTAGAGCGTAGAGTTCTTTGAGACTAACATACATTGTAATGTTGCATGCATAATTTCTAATGAATGCATCCCTAATTTATTGTTTGAATGTTCTAATGCCTGAAGGTAAGCATGAGAACCATTCTATAGCATGGCTTGCCAAGCTCCTAGGGAATAGCCACATCAGATAAGTATCGTCATATGCGACTTCCATGCAATGAACCTGAAATTCCCTAATGTGATCTTCAGGGTTTCCTGTCTCTCGATATTTGTCAAATTTGGGAATTTCAAATCCCTTTGGGAATGGTTTCATCTCTAGGCTCTTATCAAATGGATACAGACACAATTTTCTTGGTGTTTTTGTTGTTCGCCCTGATTGAAGGTCGAGTGCTTTTTGCGAGAGCAACTTGAGTTGTGTCATCACATAATTTTGCAGATCAGGGGGTGGGATGAAAGTGTTTTGGGGTATTTCAATCGTGGGTTGGATGGGTGGGTTGGTCAGTGTGTTGTTTGACGGTATCTGTATGTTTTGGTGAGTGAGGTAGGCTTCCACCTGATTTTGTATGAACAACACTTTTTATTGATCTTGTTGTTGTTGTGCTAAGATTTGTGCTTGTTGTTGTGCTTGTTGCTATTCCAACAACATGTGTTGTTGTGCTTGCTATTGTTCCAACAATGCTTGTTGTTGGGCTTCCAATTCTGTTGCTTCTTGCTGCTCTTGGTATTGCTTTAATGCTTGCTGATATGCCTACAATTGCGCTACTTGTCTTTGTGCAAGAAGTTGTGCTTGATATTGAGCTTGCAGCGCCTAATACTGGGCTTGCGCTTGAGTTTGTACTTGTGCTGTTTGTGCTTGTGCTGCTTGTTGTTGCAATAGAAGTTGTGCTTGAGCGGACCTTTGTGCTTGCAATGATTATGCGGCTTGTGCAGCTTGAGCGGCTTGTTGTTGTTATTGTTGCAATAACGCTTGGGATTGTTGCGCTTGTAAGGTAGCTTGGGCAGCTTGAGCAGCTTGCTGAGCAGCTAATTGTTTGGCTTTTTGTTTCTGAACTTGTTGGTATCCTCTTTGTAAAACAACTTGTAATGCTGCATCGTATTGGCTTGATGTAGTGAAAGTTGGAGGTGGTGGAGGTGGTGGTGGATTTGGAATGGTGTTTTTGAAGGTGGTGTTGATGTTTTGCGTGATTGATAGTGCTATTGATGTGATTGGTCCTTGAGAGACCATGCTTTGTGATGTTAAGGGGGTGTTTGATGATGTTGCAATTGCTTGTGTGTTTGTCATTTGTTGTTGCGCTATCAACGACAAATTTTGAGTGTTTGGTGTAATGCTTTGATTGATATTTGGGATAGCAGTTTGATTGATATTTGGTAGAGGGGGAAGCCCTAAACCAAGGAGTGGTGTGGATGATAATGGAAATGGTGGAAGTGGTGGAAATGTAAGAGGTGTGAGTTGTTACGAGAATGTCGTGGCGTCGAATATGCCCCTTGGTCCGAACATATCTCCCTCTTCTTGTGAATTTGTGAGAAGAGGTGTTTGAGGTGTCACGTGAAAAAATGATGATGATGGATCATGATTGAAGGTGAGAGGAAATTTTTTGTGTAATGTGTTTTGGGGTATGTTTTGTTCCAAGGTGGTGTTTGCATCCAAATTTTGATTATTAACAAGGGGATGTGCTTGAAGAGCATTGAGAAATGTATTTCCCTTGCTAACATTGGGTTGGGTTAGAGCCAACGATGTTGTGATTTGCGGAATGTTTTGCTTGATGTTTTGGGATGGAGGTGTAGATGAAATGGGGATAGTGGATGAGATTGGAGGAAAATATGTCTCCACTATAGTACTCACATCAAAATCCGAAGGTAACTTGGCCCCTTGTTTTGCTAGCTCAAGCATGTATAACGAAGGGTTGAGCCTCATCATGATGTTGATGATTCTATGGTTGTCTGGATTTTGGAGCATTTCAGTCATTTCTTCGTGAGACACTCCAAAAGTAAGGTCCTCTCCTTGGTTTTCTTCTTGCTGATTTTGCGATGATGAGAGGGTCAACGAATTACTTGATTCGACGGGATTCATTTCTGCGTTTGTTTGGCTAAGATCGCTTGAAGTGGGTGTTTATTTGTTGGCTTCCATACTCTTCTTGTATTGAGATCTAGTTAGAACCATAAAAGAAGGATCAATCTTCAAGAATATGGGAGATGAATCTCTTGATTCTCTATATTGATCTTTATTTTATGCCCAAAGTAGAAAGTTTTAGGATGCCTTGAGGATCAAATGTGATGATATCATGATGATGTTAGGGATGGATGATATAGATGTCTTTGGATTTTGATAAATTTTGAATGAAATACTAGGATTTTAGGACTTGCAGATTTTGATTTTGATTTGTTTTTGGTTTTGGGATTTTGTCCTTGATTTTGATTTTGATTTGCTTTTGATTTGGATTTTGAACAAAAAGACCCTAAGATGTTGGATGATGATCTAAGGGATAGCTTTGTTCAAAGGATGATGATTTTAGTATGTGTGAGGAGAAGGATGCATCTACCCACACTTATTCAAACAAGATAATCATTTCACTAAGCATATGAAGAAGGATTCATCAACATATACTAAGCTAGACAAGATGATTTGGATAACTTTGACTAAGCATATGCAAAAGGATGCATCTACACATACCTAGCCAAAGGTGATTTTGATAATGTCATCAAGGATTTAGTCTCAATGATTTTCATGATTTTGATTTTGCCACAAAGCCTAGTATTAAGGATGACTTCAAGATTTTCCAAAAGGTGATGATGAGATGATGTTGTTTTGATGTTTTGGAGGATGGATGAAAAATATTTTGATATGTTTTGATCCTAAGATGAACCTAAAAGGGACAATTTGTTTTCCTAGACCTAGGTATTGAAGAGCATGCAAATGCTTCCTAAAGACCTTTGTGACCAAGAAATGATTTCATTTGAACATTCATTTTCGGATTTCCAACCAATGATTTTTTTTGCTTTTGGGGTTATGAGTGTTCAACACATATGAAAGTTCATTTTTCTTAGCTTTTCTTAATGTCTTTATTTTACCAAAAACATTTTCTTTGATTAGGTTTTCAAACTAAGATGTCCAATGTCTTAATTTCTTCAAACCCCACAAGATATGTTATTTGGAAATTCAATGAACTTAAGGCAAGGGTTTTCCTATTGTTTACTTAAGGAGACAAATTGAGATATAATACAATGTTTAGAAACCTCTAAGGACATGAATCCCAAGGGCACACAATAACATATGGATTGAGTCAATTGTATTTGTCCTCAAAAGGGTTTGAAATTTGGATGAAGTTCAAGTGTTTGTTTCCATAATGTTTTCAATCAAGCAATGTATTTTGTAACCTATGAATAAGTACAATCCTATGGATGTGTAAGACAATATTTGTTGGATTCCCACTTGGACAAGTCCAACTACACTTCTCTGTAGCGAATGGTTAGATGCTTGACCCCACTAGCTCCCCTCCATGACACTCACTTATACGGGGCAGCCAAGCATCAACACCCATGAAACTCGCATGGCATGTTTTCCATTTCTACTAGAAGACCGTAAAAGTGTGGGGTGGCTTGAGAATGACCGTTCTTGAACCAAAAAATAGATTAAAGGATTTTGGAAAATTCTAACACATGGGTTTTAGTAAAGACTTTCTGTTCGTGGAGATTGACCCATACGGTAAGAGTTCCTTTTTGGATCCATCTTGTCGGAATCAACCGCATGATATTGGTGTTTCTTCCAATATCCACATTTATATCTTGGTTATAAATACTCTTGGCTTTAGAGTGTTACCGGTTGAGTCGTTCCCTTGGGTGAGTAATTTTTCCCCAAGGCAGGCCCTCTAGGATAAACAAAAGTGAATGAAGAACAATATTCATAACTCGATCAATCCTTGTTGGCCACAAGGAGAGAGAATATACACAACAATGCCCCCACTCACACTCGCACAAGATGTTCAATTTTAAATCCAAATTGAAGTGTGGAGGTGATTTCTTTGTCTCACCCTAAAGTCATGAAAAATGCCTTTTGATTCTCAAGATCGCTATAAAGTGTGAGAGAAGCGCATACGTCCTTTTTCAATGGCTTTAGTTTAAGTGAGCCCTCACAAAAAAAAAGTTACACTTGTTCTTTTTAAATCCCCAAAGCAAAATGTGAGTTCGTTTTAGAGCACCAAACCACAAGTGTAAGACATTTTCTTCAATTTTTTAATCCAAGAAACAAAATCTAGTAAGTTGTGATCCTAAGGTTCATTTTAGCCCCTTTGCAAGAAATAAACAAAAAGATTCCTTTTAAACCCAAAGGAAGATTAGTGTCCTAAGAAAGAAGAGATAACAAATTCTTAAAAAAGTGTTAAACAAACACTAAAGTGTTTAAAAACACTTTGATTAGATGAAATATCATCATCATGCTCCTTCTTCCCTTGTTTTCGATTTCCAACTTACAAGTGAGAAAAACCAGTCAGATTATGGAAAATATAGAAGTTAAAAACCAGAAAACAGAACATAAACTAATCAAAAATCAAAAGCACGTGCTGAAATCAAATTTTCCCTTTTTACTGTCTCCCAGCGTCGCAACTCGCAATGGCGTCGCAATTTGTCTTCTTAGTGGTGCCCTCACAGCGCCGCTTACCAGTCAGTGGCGCTCTATGTCAGGACAAAGAGCTCAACTGCATCGCAATTTTTGCCTAGCGTCACAGTTTGCGTTCAGCGTTGGAGTTTAATATTTTTTGAAAATTTCTGCAGGTCGGCAAGTCCAGCAGCAGAGTTTAGAATTCAAATATTTTGGTGGGATGAGTCCAGTGGCATAGTTTGTGTTTTAAATGGTGCCATATAGCGACACTGACGAGCCCGCGGTGCCAAAACAATGACGCTGAGCTCCCAGCGTTGGAATTTTCTGTGTGTAAATGAAAACGTGGAATTTTAAAAAAAAAATTGATTGAAAGTGAGATGTAGCCCTCCTTCTAGCACCAAATGTGTGAAACCTCTTCCTAGTACCTACAAAACAACATGAGTAAACAAGTTAAACAAGGAATTGCAAGCTAAAACAAGGATTCCCCATGAAATCCATTTACAAACTCAAAATAGGAAAGAAAACAATGAAGAACCAAATAAAAACAATGAAATAGCTTGAATCCTAATTTAAATATGCAAACTCATGATCCCATGGGGGAATTGGTGCCAATTTGATGTGAAAATTGACCCTTTCCCAATTCCTATGATGAAATCTTGATATGTTGAAGATGATATTGATCCACTTTTATGAAAGATGAGAACTCCAATCCAAATCTGCAAAAAGCCTAGCTAAGAATTCAATGATGGATGGAAATGGCTAAATATCTTAGCATAATAACTTTGCAATGTTTGTGGATGATCAAATGAGGATATGAGCTCTTTATTTATAGAATTTCAAGATGGATGAATGTCCAAATTTGAGCAATGTGGGACTAACATTCATCCAATGATATGATGCCACTTGTCAAGCTATGAATGGATGATGGATGTGCAAGATTTGGGGTTTGTGCCAATAAATGCCAATATTTTGAAATTCAAATTTGTTGAAATGACATGTAAGAGGGAAGGGAAAATGCAATAAATGCCACTTGGCTCAAGGCAAAGGACATGTAAGATGAATTTATTGCCTTGTTGGATGTACATGTTGACTTGGAATTTTTGAATTCAAATTGAGAGAATATTCCAAAAGATGCCTTGTGAGGAAAATAGAGATTTAATAAATGAATTAAATCTATTTTCATGTGCAACTTGCATTATCTAGAGGATGGGACATGAGATGAGATTAAATTAATTAAGGGTTAATTAATTTAATGAGAGAGGTTAGATGATGTGACCTATTTGACTCAAATTAATGGGTTTATTTAAATCAAATAAGAGAGGAATATGACAAGAGATTAATTAAATAGGAATTTTGATTTATTTAATTAAAAGAGATGGTGTTAGATTAAATCAAATAAGGTTTTAATTCATTTAATTTAATGGATAGACTTTAGATATTTAATCAAATAAATTGATTATTTAATTAAATAGGGATAATTAGATCAGATGGATTGATTTAATTAACAAAAGAGATTGAATTAATTAGATAAAATGATTTATTTAATTAAGAGATGAATATTGATGAATTTAATCAGATAGGGGAAATTGATTAAATGGTTAGACTGAAGGATGATTTAGGAAGAAACAATGTTAATGAGTCAGGATCAAATGCACAATGTCAATCAATATATTTTACGTGTCTACACTAACATCCCCTCCTAGGATACCACATGAAAATAACCATCCATAGTCAAATGATGAATCAACATCACTACTAAAGATCCCATTGAACTATGTAACCAAGCTCTTCAAGAATTGTGATAACCATCTCCTAACTAAAGATCCTTCATGGCCCCAACACAATCAATGAACTAAACACCATGACCTTCCAAAACATAAAGTACAACCACAATCCCCAACCTAAAAATATATAATCCCCATACATCCTTTTTCAATAGAACCATAGATGTCATTAAACTCTTACTACAATCTATGTGCAGAATCCAAGATTTCCTTATGACACCAACAACCATTGCAAAAGACCATCCATATTCTAATCAAATATTATCTATGGCTCCACTAAAAGTAATACTGATTTATACATGGCATCATGACCAATATCACTACCAACACTCTATTTAAGTGAACAAAGCTTCTCATGCACCATAAACTACTACTATAGATTCAAATGAACAACTATATCAAGTAATCTAAATAACCATCTCTCATTGCAATAAGCATACCAATGTAATAATGGTGATCAAGAATATGGACTACCAAATAGAATCCACATCAAATAATTTTATAATATCTACACATATACAACATCTTAAAGGAGAAATACATAATCAATTCTCCAATCTCAAATAATTGAAAAATAGATTCAACCCCACATTATTATCATGCAAAACAAATATATTCAAGTATGAATTTCCAAGACTCAAACACTAGGATCAATGTTATATTTGATTTAAAAAAAAACCAACATAGGAGTAACCATAGATCAATTTGAACCCTTCAAGAAGCCATGAAAACCTATAAATCTCTTCATCCAAAACACCTTGAATATAGTATCATCACATATCTACATACCACATATTTTAGTTAACATGTAAAACATGCAAAAATATCTCTATAAATCTAAAGTCCATTTAAACATGTAGACATTCACATCAAACATGTCATCTAATTAATGTAATAAGCACATACCTACAAACCCATAGCTGAAATAAAGAGTAAACTTCAACCCCATACAAAAACCTAGTTTTCCAGAAGCTTATGACATATGAAACATATCAGCTCCAAAACTCACAAAGAGGTTAGTGGCTTATCTTCTAGTTCTTTCATGTAACCAAGGGCTAAAACCATGAATCCAACATGAGCACCCCATTATGTAGTCCAAATCGAGGGTGTTTCTCCTTGTAACTAGGATTTTTCTACTCATCCAACATGAATACCTTCTCACTCTTCATGACCACAAGGTATTAAGGAACATGACCACAAAACAAGAGGATTACGCATATTTTCAAACAAAAGCTCTAAGTTACCAAAACTTAACCAAATCCATAAAGATCCATAATCATGAGCTTTCAATGCCCAATATAGGTCACATTGATAATATCCATGGCTTCCAATCTCACAAAGCTACAAAACAATGTTAACTTATAGAACATTTATTGCAAATCCACAAACCTTCCAACAACCTTCACTTCCTTCTAATAAATTTCCACAAGCTTTCCAAGCTAAGAAATTAAAAAGAAGGAATACCCAAAATCTAGTTAACCATTAGCTCTAATACCAAATGATGAGAAATAAACATGCTCTAATAACAATTGTTGGGAAATTCAATCTCTATCCTAATATGAATTCAATGGATGAGATACAAGGATTGGAATACAATAACATGAAAATATAAAAATTCTATGTAAATCTAAAAAAATAATTTTCCTTAATATGGAATTACCATGATTAGATAAATCTTCTTTATGATTCCAAAAATTAGAGAACATATCTGTTGATGGTGTTTTTATGCACTTCTCAACACAGGTAATGCGTAGGTGCACTACCTCTCTTGAAAGACAATCTTCCACAATCAGATTGCAGAACACTATCCCAAGGTCTCTCGGATGTCAGGTCATGACATTGCTTAGATACCTCAGTAGTTTGATGTGATTTGCTGGAATCACAAGGTGGCCTTACAGAAATACAAAGTGTGGATGCAAAGCATGAAGTTGGATCTTTGAAAAGGAGTTCTTAGCATGAAAGCAGTTATGTGTTGGCTGTAGGTTCAAACAGTAGTCTCAAACTCCATATGGTTGTTAGATTTGGCTTTATAATGTGCAATGAACCTTGGTATTGTTCAGTTTTTAAAGAAAAAGGGAAAAGAGCGAAGGGGAAGAAAAGTTCCTGAGCCTAAAGCTTGCTGTGAACAATGATAATGGAGTTCCTACAATGGACAATTCCTTAAAACAATATCCCACTTAACTAGGGATTTCACAGTATCATGGAAATTGTGCTATCTTCTAAGGGCTGCAGATTTTTATCCTTCATCCACCACATACATGCATGAACTAAAGATAAGTGTTTGGGCAGCTTTAATCAAGTCCAGGCTAACTTTGCATAGCTTTCTACCTTCAGCAAACAGCAAAAAGTATGGACTAAGGGATCATCAACAAAATAGGAATTTTCACAATCAGTCAACAGCATTCCTAAGATTATCCAAATATCATGAACAACTAACTAAATAGCAAAGAGATCTAAGCTAAGCATATGAAATTGGAGAAGTGAATCAAATGACATGAGAGAAAACAAGGAAATGCACCAAATCAATGCTATTTCTTATAAATTTCTGCAGCATGTCTTTACAACAACTCAACTCTCACTTTTGCAAATGAGGGGAGTGCTCTATTTATAGTTTTCCAAAAGTTGAATGAGTGGCCAAGATTCATTACAATTGTGTGGCCAAGATTCATTACAAAATAGGGTTTCACCTACCCCCAAATAGATTTACAATTAAAAAACATCTTTTATCTTTTCCCTATTTCGTCATCTAGTGGATGACACTATTGCTTTTCGTCCTGTAGCTAATTGTTGTTTTCTTGGCTGTAGCTACTCTTCTGGGAGGTCTTCTTCCTTGGCTGGGCTGTCTTGTTGCTCCTCGGAGGCTGCGTGTTCAATATGCTTGAGGATTACGGCCTGGAGCTTGTCTACCTCGAGGATTTTGCATCTCAACGCATGGTAGCTCCATTCTTTGGCATTCTCTTTCAGTCGCTTCCAGTCCTCATCATACTTTGAGCCTTGATCTCTAAACAGCTCTGATCTGTTGAAGGCACGGGCAGCGAAACTCAGGAAGTCTGTTGTGATATCTCCGGTTATCCCGTCCTTCATCTTTTCCTCAAAGTATGACCTGGCCTTTTCTGCATCCAATTGCACTGTGGGCATATCATGGCCCGTTATCAGCTTAAGGTACTCGGTGCATTCTGCTTGGATTTCTTTGATCCATGCGATATCCGGATCCACCCTACTCTAGATCTGTTCCATCCTCTCCTTTCGGTTGATGAGGTCTCTGCGCCATACATCCACCAACCAGTGATCTTCCTTCCTCAACTCTAACTTCTCTTCCCACGTGCTTTCTGGCATTTGAAGGATGGCCTCAACCCTCGGGAAGGCGGAGTCGTAGATCGCAAGGAAGCCGGCGCAGAGTTTCTTTGTGCCTTCCAGGGATTGGATCAGGCTCAAGAACCTGTTGGCTATTTGCACAGCCAAGCCGATCCCTATGTTTCCAATGCTTATGACCTGCTGGAACCAATCCTTAGTGGTCCTCTCCAAGTTCTTCCTCCTCTCCAACTTATCTATCTGTTCCTTGGAGAGTAGTTGTGGTGCGGCCGTGGAGGTAGTGGGGAGGTTATCTATTGAAGACCACTGCTGGATGTAGTCGGTCAGAGCAGCAACCTGCGCCTTTAGCTCATCTTTGGTGACCTTGTCCTATTTAATCAGATGCACCACCGTGGCCACTGACTCCTCCTGATGTTCGACCTTCTGTTCCCTGGTGGCTATCCCTGGGTCGATGGTGGAGATATTGTAACTAACTCCGGCCTGACCAACAGTTGGCATCGCTACTTGTGCTGCCCGGGAGCCAGAAGCGTCCATGGTTATCTTGGAATAGACCTTAGGCTTCTTCTCCTTCTTTGTGGTGGCTAGAGATCAAGCCAAGATGGCTTCCAATCTTGACCTCGGGTCCGTCGGAATTGGGGTAGTCTTTTTAAGCTACTTTTCCGGCGAATCGGGCATGATAGATTTGGCTTTGGGTGCATCATGGCTGCCTTCACCCTTTTCAGTTAGAGACAAGACTTCTGCCTCCTTTACCTTTTGAAGCTCTTCCTCCTCTTCGTCAGAGTCACGATAAAACACAAGGCGCCTAGCGGGTGCCTTGGTAGACAACACCCGGGTGGGATCTTCTTCTCCTGTCACCTCTTCTTCTTTTTTTTCTTCAACAGCCCCGGCCTTGGGGCTCTTCACAATGTGGGTCTCGGCCTCAGATAAATTCTTTTCAGGCTGCTCCCCTTGCGACTGTCCCTCTTCACCACATGGCGACTGTTCTGCCTCCTCCCCAACATCCTTTGGCTGCTGAGCCGACTCCTCCTCGATATCTTCATCAAATGTCTGAACAATGTCCTTATCACCCGAGCCCTCCTCTCCATCCCTGCTCTTGGAGGAGCCCGTCTCTTCTTCCTCGTAGGCCACCTTGTCGATTGTTCTGTGCCCGTATTCAGGTTGCTCATAGTAATCATTGGCCTCCTCCTCAATAGGCTTCGAAGCCTCCTGTTCCAGCTCCTCCAACTCTTTGGAAATTTGCATCGTGGCCTCCATGGCTGGCGGCCCTGTTGGCGGTTGCGAAGGCTGAGATGTTGCGAGGGCCTGGGCCAGGGCTGCTTGGAGAGCAGGGTCCATTAAAAGCTATGAGAGCTCATGAGGAAGACTCTGCAGGTGTCATATAATGGCCTCGGGTATGGTGGAAAGGGTGACAGGAGATGGTCTTGTTGCCAGAGGTAGGGAGGTAATGGGTGACATGGCAGTAGCAGAGGAATGGGAAGTGGTCATGCTAGAGGAAGAGTCTATGTTGATTATTGACCCGGCCGGGGGCAAAGAGGCAAGGTGGACAGAAATGTCCACCGCCTGTGGAGATGAGGCAATTGCGGCCTGGGAGGCGGGCAGTACACTAGTCGGGGGAGGAAGGAGTAAGGGGGGCTGCGCCTCTGTTGTGACCACGGTCCTCTTGAGCTTCTTGGGAGATGAGCCTCCCATGTCCTTCGTCGCTTGTTCTTTGGGGTCCACAGAGTGTGCTGTTTCTACCTCCTTCCTCTTCTGGGACCTGGTGATGGGGGGAGACTTGTAAGTCTCACTAGCTGATGGAGAGGCGGCCACGTCCTTCGTGGCGCTTGGCTCGCTCTTAAGCACTTCATATGTTAGAGCTACCCCTTGTTGCTTCAGTTGTGCTATCTGCCTATCAACCCACTCCCTAGTGCGAGCTATGATAGGCTGGGTGATGGTATCCAAGTCATCGACCTCTTGCTCGTCCCAGTCAATGGAGGGGATTGACAGGTCGGCAACCACAGGGTACCTTGGGTGCACGAGGGTGGACTCATCCTCCTTAAGTTGGTCTGGCACCGGAAATAGTTGCACCCTCCTCAAAAACTGTACTGTCATTCACATGTAGTGTCTCATGTGGACCTCCTTGTCATCTTTACAATCTGCCCAAAAATCTTCAACATGGTACTTGTGGGCGTATGCCAGTCCTAGTGCCTTCCTGACATGGCCATGTGGGTCCATTCATGGGCGAGCTGTGTACCATTCAAAGTTATATTCTTTAAGTTCTTTCTCTGAGTTGTCGTCGCATTGAGATGTCTGCAATCGATACTGGCCCTGGCTGAGGGTCATGGGATAGGGGATCCCTGCTACGTGCTTATTGCCGAAGACCGTCTGAATATGTTGGAGCTGTTGGGAGAGCTCTAGGATAATGATCCGGTCGTTCGGGTACCTGAGCAACTTGTTCGGCCGTTCTGTGAATCCCTGGGCACGGATGCAAGTGAACTTGGGGAATTGAATATATAAGAAGGCATACTCCTTCAGGAGTGCCCGGGCACTGTGGGATACCCTTCTCTCGAAGTCCCCGGCTATTAATTTGATAATCTGGCCTATGAAGGCATCATTGACACGGCAATACTCTTTCTTGAAGTGGCGGTATTGTAGTTGAGGGTACCGGTCAAAAGGCTTGAGCCCTCATTTGTAATCCCCATTCGGTGCTATGAAGAGTCCACTATATTGTCTCTGACCTGCCAAGGAGTACACCAGGTACAAGGTCATGTAGAACTTGTTACTTTTC
This sequence comes from Sequoia sempervirens, assembly GCA_007258455.2. Taxonomy (NCBI): domain Eukaryota; kingdom Viridiplantae; phylum Streptophyta; class Pinopsida; order Cupressales; family Cupressaceae; genus Sequoia; species Sequoia sempervirens. Next base: position 359,840,859 of record VDFB02000017.1, read on the forward strand.
TTGACATTCACGAACTGCTCGTGGAAGCGGTTACTGATGATGCCTCCCCAGTCGAATGAGATCTTGGTTTTCACATCCTCATTCCCTCGTATGATCTGTTTAATGTAGTAAGCCATCCACTCTTGGAAGTAGGCGGCTGCCGGGAGACCCATGACCCTGCTTAGCATAGTCACCAAGTCGTGATAATCCTCGTGGAAGTCGCTCCGAAATAGCTCCTGGGGAACCTTTGCAGCGCTGCCCCATTTCTCCTTAAGCCAGTAAATGTTAATTGACTTCTTGCAGCCCAATGGATTGGCATCCCATGCCGCCTGACACTGCTCCAAAGTGGGGATCTGCATGTACGGGAACGTGGGAATGTGGAACATTTTTGTGATTCCTGCCGGAGACATGTCGGCAAGGATATTCCCCTCCTTGTCCATGATTGTTCTGGTATCTGTTTGGTAGGCTTCTTGGCAAGCCATTACTAGTTCAGGTGCTATTAGAGAGGGAGGGAAGCCGGTAGCTTTGGCAATCCTGTTTTGGCATATCAACCTAGCGTTCTTTGTTTTAGGGTCGACCTTAACCCTCTGGGTGAACTCATCTATGTCCACCTGGCCGATATTGGTGTCTGAGATCTCTTTCTAGTCAGTCGAGACCTTTGACTAGAGCGGTTCACCTTGGAATTGAAACTTCATTTGGTCTTTATCGTCCTTTCCACGAGCGGCCCTCCTAGATTTCTTACCCTTGTCCTTTTCGGTAGAGGCCCCTGAAGTTCCCGCAGCTGATTCCATATATTCTGCAAGCAAAGGGCGAAGTCAGCACAACAAAACATTAATAACGTTAATGTTAGTCCGCATTGTGAGTATATCATCTAAATAACCATTCAAATACATCATAAATTTAATCCTCAGATGATATCGATTTCATTTTAGGGCATTTGGACAATCCGGGCCTGGAGGGCCGAACTTCCCTGGCAGGAATGCTGTCAAGGAGGGAAAACATGACCGAAAGTTCCCAGAGACCCTTGTTGGCCAAATTTTGATATCTTAAGGGGCCCATGATGGAGAACGACATGATTTAGGATGTGGGTCGAAGTTAGATTCTCAATTTGAATTGGTTTGGATTGATTTAAGGAGCTTCGGAGCTTTCAGGCCGGAAGGAAGCCGACGGCAGCGGACATCGGATGGAAGTCCGACAACGGAAGTCCGAAGGCCGGAGTGTGGGAGGTAAAAGACAGCCGAAATGAGGTTTGGTTAAACAGTTGAAACCGGACGACATTCGGAGCACCGGGCCCCGGAAGCTGGGAGGCCGTGTCGCGAAGGTCGCCGCATAATCTTAGATCATTTTGAAAGGCGGCGGCGAGGAGAAGATCGGAGCCCGGAGGGCAGGGAGCAGACGGAGGTTTGCCGCCAAAGGATTCTGCAATGTGTCTCAGCGCTGACGGCGAGGAGAACTCTGGGATCTGGCCCACGGGAGGACGCGAGACGACTGCCGCCGGGAAGTTATTGCAACCCACCGTCGACGGAGGCGAAAGCTGTCTCGAGACCCGGGAGGCGGAACGACGTGGGGTACAGGCTGCCACATGGTTATGGCAATGATATGAACGACGGTGGTGAAGGATGGGCCGGGACCCGGGAGGCGGGACGACGCGCTCCCGCGGCCGCCGCAAGATATATGCAGTGATTGGGCGACGACGGCGGCGAAGGTATCTCCAGGGCCCGGCGAAGGTCGGGCAGCCATAGGGGTTCTGCCGTCGATGACGGCAGAACTGTCACGGAGTTTCGTAGATGGAACTCCGGACAGCCGGGCCCGGAGGGCGAGGAAGCAGATGGCACCTCGCCGGGAGGTTTCGACATTACAACGGCGGCAAATTTGATGCGGAGGCCAGGGAGAGGAAACCCGGAGGCTTGGGCCCGGCAGGGCGGACTTCCATCATGGGTTTTGTGGTTCCGGATGCCGACGGCGATGGAGGGTTTCGGGCCCGGGAAGGACCTTTGCACTGTGCGAAGAACACCCACGACGCGAACGAGCCCCGAGCCGGTGGCGAGGGCAATTCCGATGGGTCCCAAAAATTCGAGGACATGGGTGATGGTCGCGATGGGGTGTTGTTTAATTTCTTGCTATTTAATTTATTGTTCAATTCATTTTAAATCCCCGAGATCACAAAAAATAATAGGAGGGAAAACGATGATGGCCTACCTCAGATACGCCAATCAGGGAGGTGTGCAAACCACTGTGAATTGACAGAACGAACTTTGGTGATGACGACCGAGATGCTATAGAAGGCGGTGGGCTCCAATTTGATCGCTGCTCCAATTTTCTCAAGTTCTCAAAGTGAAAATGACATTGGGGACCATGCATTATATACCCCCTTCGCCATTAATGCTTACATTAAATGCACATACGATCGCGCCAAAAGTTGGTGAAATTTGAATTTAGGTCGGCGGCGGCGGCGAGGGCTTCGGGATCCGGTAGGCGGGAAGCCGCGCAACGATGGCTGCTGCGAGAATTTAAGATGACTTTGACGACGGCGGTGACAGAATGCTCGGGGCCCGGAGGGCGGGGTGCGGGGGAGAGTTCGCCGCCGAAATATTTTGCTTTTCATTTGAACGGCGGCTGCGAGCAACACCCGGGGGCCCGAAGGGCGGGCGGCGGCGGAGGGTTGCCGTCGCGGACGGCAATCTCGGGATAGAAGTCTTGATGCAGACTTCCGGAGCCCGGGGCCCGAAGGAGTAGGGGCCGCCCGAGATATCCCCGAAGAGCCCCTAACGACAACTAGCAGGGCGGGCTCTGGAGGGCGGAAAGACGCCCAAGGAATGCCGCCGGGGCGGCAAAAAAAAGGGGGAAGCCCGATAAGGGAACCTCGGAGGCCTGGGCCCGGAGGGGCCCAGGGCCGCCCTAGAGCCCGAAAGGCCCAAGGAACCCACGAGGCCCCGGAGGGCAGCAAAAAACCAAAAGGGAGGCATGGTCAATTTTTAGGATGAAACCTTGGAGTAGTATCGACCATGCGGAACGTCAAAAAAGAGGGGCACGCAAAATGAGGCAGCCCCGAAAGACCCGATGAGGTGAAAGAAAAGAGGGTCTCCATTCCGAACGGGGTGTGTGTGCTGAGGGCACAACAATATCATGCTTAGAAACACTACTTTATATGAAATTATAATAGCAATATATAAATAATAGCATCACCATAATATAGTAGCAATGAGGCACAAATAAACAAAACAAGAGCATCACACAATATAAGATTTACGTGGAGAAACCCTTGTGGGAAAAAAAATCCACCAAGGAGAGAGGCAAAGTATGCATTATCTAAAAATAAATGATATTACAATAAATTCACTTCCATTCTCTGCTTTTCCTCCACCATGGAATCACTTGTACACCTGTGAACAAACTCCTTATGTCTCAACTTGTTATTATTTTTGTAATGAAACTCTACATCCAAGAGGCTAAATTTATAGACTTGTGAAGACATCTTAAGCCCCAAACAAGGCTCCAAAATATGACCCTTCATTCCAAAATTCCCCAACCCTTGGAATGTGAAATGACACCATTTTTGGCTCCAATACTTTCCCTCCAACTTGGGTGACCAAACTTGGAAGATAAAAATTACATTAAATGAAATAATTGATGGAATACCAAGAGACACCTATTACTTCTTTCCAACTCCCACTTGGAGAATACCAATAGTCATTAATTTTTCCTTTTCCTTATCTTTTATTATCTTTCTATGTGCAGAATCCAAGATTTCCTTATGACACCAACAACCATTGTAAAAGACCATCCATATTCTAATCAAATATTATCCATGGATCACTACACATCGTAACAACATCTTAGAACCAAAATCTTGAAATAAAGATGATAGAACATACTATGTAACTATATAAAGCTCCACTCAAAGTAATATCGAGTTATACATGGAATCATGACCAATATCACTGCAAACACTCTACTAAAGTGAACAAAGCTTCTCATGAACCATAAACTACTACTATAGATTCAAATGAACAACTATATCAAGTACTCTCAATAACCATCTCTCATTGCAATAAGCATACCAATGTAATAATGGTGATGAAGAATATGCCTACCAAATAGAATCCACATCAAATAATTTTATAATATCTACACATATACAACATCTCAAAGGAGAAATACATAATCAATGCTCCAATCTCAAATAATTGAAAAATAGATTCAACCCCACATTAGTATCATGCAAAACAAAGATATTCAGGTATGAATTTCCAAGACTCAAACACTAAGATCAATGCTATATTTGATTTAAAAAAAAAAACCCACATAGGAGTAACCATAGATCAATAAGAACCCTTCAAGAAGCCATGAAAGCCTATAACTTTTTTCATCTAAAACACCTTGAATACAGTTTGATCACATATCTACATACCACATATTTTAGTTAACATGTAAAACATGCAAAACCATCTCTATAAATATGAAGTCCATTTAAACTTGTAGACATTCACATCAAACATGTCATCTAATTAATGGAATAAGCACATACCTACAAACCCATAGCTGAAATCAAGAGTAAACTTCAACCCACTAGGAAAACCTAGTTTTCCAGAAGCTTATGACATATGAAACATATCAGTTCCACAACTCACAAAGATGTTAGTGGCTTATCTTCTAGTGCTTTCATGTAACCAAGGGCTAAACCATGAATCCAACATGAGCACCCCATTATGTAGTCCAAATCGAGGGTGTTTCTCCATGTAACTAGGACATCTCTACTCATCCAACATGAATACCTTCTCACTCCTCATGACCACAAGGTAAAGGAACATGACCCTAAAATAAGAGGATTACACATATTTTCAAACAAGAACTCTAAGTTACCAAAAATTAACCAAATCCATAAAGATCCATAATCATGAGCTTTCAATTCCCAACATAGGTCTCATTGATAATATCCATGGCTTCCAATCTCACAAAGCTACAAAACAATGTTAACTTATAGAACATTTATTGCAGATCCACAAACCTTCCAAAATCCTTCAATTCCTTCTAATAAATTTCCACAAGCTCCAAGCTAAGAAATAAAAAATAAGGAATACCCAAAACCTAGTTAACCATTAGCTCTAATACCAAATGATTGGAAATAAACAGGCTCTAATAACAATTGTTGGGAAATTCAATCTCTATCCTAATATGAATTCAATGGATGAGATACAAGGATTGGACTACAATAACATGAAAAACTAAAAATTCTATGTAAATCTAAAAAAATAATTTTCCTTAATATGGAATTACCATGATTAGATTCATCTTCTTTAAGATGCTAAAAATTAGACAACATATCATGCTTAGAAACATGACTTTATGTGAAATTATAATAGAAATATATAAATAATAACATCACCATAATATAGTAGCAATGAGGGACAAATAAACAACACAAGAGCATCATATAATATAGGATTACATGGAGAAGCCCTTGTGGGAAAAAACTCCACCAAGAAGAGAGGCCAAGTATGCTTTATCTAAAAATAAATGAGATTACAATAAATTCACTTCAATTCTCCTCTTTTCCTCCACCATGGAATCACTTGTGCCCTTGTGAAAAAACTCCTTATGTCTCAACTTGTTATTGTTCCTGTAATGAAACTCTACATACAATTGTTTCTCATATTTTCTACATCCAAGAGGCTAAATTTATAAACTTGTGAAGACATCTTAAGCCCCAAGCAAGACTCCCAAATATGGCCCTTCATTCCAAAAATCCCCAACCCTTGGAATACCTCCTTGGAATGTGAAATGACACCATTTTTGGCTCCAATACTTTCCCTCCAACTTGGGTGACCAAACTTGGAAGATAAAAATTACATTAAATGAAATAATTGATGGAATACCAAGAGACACCTGTTACTTATTTCCAAGCTCCCACTTGGAGAATACCAATAGTCATTAATTTTTCCTTTTCCTTATCTTTTAAATTATCCATCACTTTGAGACACGTGTTACTTTTATTTTAATTTTTTTTAAAAAAAGGGGTAAAAATTTTATTCAATCAAATCCAGAGTACAAAGCAAAGGCCAGAGGCCCACCAAAAAAAAGACCACAACCAGACCAACCAACAACCACACTACCTATTCATATCCTCCACTAATAACCTCTCCAGGGTCCTAAGATAATTAGAAGGAAGCTCATCCTTTCCACTAATGTCCCAACCATCCACATTCTCGGAGGCCCACTTCGCCAAACAATCGGCCACTTTGTTCCACTCTCTAGGGATATGACAAAAGGAGATAGAATCCAAGGTGCTGCAAAGACTCAAAATCTATCTGCCCATAGAAGCCAATTTCCAAATAACATCATCCAACCTTTGGTTGTTCAACAAATCCACAACAATCTGAGAATCTGACTCACAGATGATCCTTCTCCATCCTAAAGAGCATCCACGCTCAACATCAATCTTAATAGCAAGGGCCTCCATCAGATTATTAGAATGCTGCCCCTTGTAACTAGAGAAGACAAAAGCCACACCACCATCATTGCCTCTACCAATACCCCCACACTAGCATGACTAGGGTTCCCACGAGAAGAACCATCAGTATTAATCTTTAGGACCCCCACCGGGGGAGGCATCCACCTCCCATCACGATAGACCCGTTGCTGAACCAGACGGGGTCTTCTGCCAGCAAAGCATCCCCTGCTACTATCCCCCAAGCTCAAGTTCCGCACAATATCAAGATCACCTGGATCAAGATTTTTTAGGCATATTACACTTAGCCGAAATAGTCTCCTGAAGCCTGCTAAGAATATTCTTCCACAATTGAAGATTTCCCAAATTGGAACCACAAAAAACTCTACGGTTCCTCTCCAACCAAAGGTTCCAAAGAATGAAAATAGGCCCAATAGCCCAGGCCACCTGCAGGAAAGGAGTCTTCGCTAGAGGTCTTCCCAAACTTTCCCAAAAGTCAATCAAGGAGGTAGCATGAATAACACCATGATGCCAAGCCTGCCACCATCTGTGCCATAACTCTCTAGAGTAAGGGAAAAGAAAGAACAAGTGGGAGGTACACTCCTCACCGTGAGAACAAAGAAGGAAAATAGAGGGTCCCTGAAAGCCACGCTTGCGAAGATTTTCCCAAGTGAGGCACTTCCTCTGAGCAACCAACCATAAGAAAAAATTGCATTTGGGCCAAGAGAAGTTGTCCCAAACCTTCTTCCACCAGTGCACCTCAGCAGGACCATGTAAGTTCCTATCAAGCATAGCATAGCCTTGGGCAACCGTAAATTTACCTTTTGGACTAGGATTCCAAGGTAGAACATCCCTCCCATTAAGGGAGCTGCAGAGCCTAGTCTCCAAAACTCTGGAGAGAACAACACGATCCTCATCAGAACCACCCAAGGGCCACTCCTGTGGGTCCTTCCAGCAAACCACCACTGCCTGCCCAATATGCTTGACAGTTTTAAAATGCTCCACCTTAATCCAACCGTCCTCAGAAAAAATATGGCAAAGAGGCTAAAGCTAAGGAAAACTAGAAAGAATGGGAGGGTGGCCATCCCAAGAGTCCTGCCAAAACAAAGCATCATAGCCTCCATAAAAAATCCAAAAGAGACCCTCCTTAATCAGCTGAGCACCCTTCTTAAGGGTATCCCAAATACAAGAACCTTTACCCAGCAAAGGAAGCCACGACACATCAAGGCAATTAGCACCAGGAAGATACTTGTGGGTCAGAATCTTAGCCCAATCTTGATCTTGATTGTTGCACCACCTCCAGTACAACTTGGCAGCCAGGGCCGTGACAACAAGAGCCATAGACCTAAAACTAAGGCCCCCAACATGCTTTGGCCTGCAAACTAACTCCCACTTGACTAGGCTCCACTTCGAGGGAAGAAGGTTGCTAGACCAAAGAAATTGTCGAGACAGAGCATCAAATTCCCACACAAAGGTGGACGGGGGAACTTGCACACAACACCTATAAATGGGGAGAGACTGTACCACAGTCTTAAGAAGAATCACTCTCCCAGCAGAAGATAGCCATCTATAAGTCCAATGGCTAACCTTACTCCGAAATTTATCCAAAATTCCCTGCCAATAATCTCTCTGCTGGGCTCCCAAAGCCAAAGGGATCCCAAGGTACATCAAGGGAAGAGAACCGATCTAAAACCTAAGGATCCTAGCAATCCTGCTTTGAATAAGCTGAGGAGTATTAAAGAAGTAAATGGAAGATTTATCATCGTTAATACACTGACCAGAAGCCTTCAGATAGATGTCTAAAGCACGCTTGAAGTTCACCGCCTCACTAATTCTAGCCAAGCCCATTAGCCCAGTATCATCCACAAACTGAAGATGAGAGTAGGAAGGAAGAAGGTTGTTCCAGCTCCAACCACGGATAAGACCCTATCTCACCTGAGATTTAATAAATCTTCCAAGACCCTCTGCCATGATAATGAATAAGTAAGGGGATAAAGGATCCCCTTGCCAGAGTCCCTGAGAAGCACTAAACAAATCTGAAGGTTCCCCATTAATGAGAACTGAGAAAGAGACAGAGGTCACACAACTAAGAACCCAGTTCACCCATTCCTCAGCAAAGCTAAAAGCCAAGAGAGTTTTCTGTAAGAACTCCCAGCTCACCCGATCATAAGCTTTAGATATGTCAAGTTTAATAAACATAGCCTTCTCCTTAGAGTTAGCCATAGAATGAATAGCTTCCATGGCTATCACAATACCATCCAAAATTTGTCTCCCTTCAACAAAACCACCCTGCTCAGCCGAGATTAAAGAACCAAGGAGTTTTTTGAGTCTCTCAACAATCAATTTGGTGATGATCTTGTAAACAACATTACATAACGCAATAGGCCTGAATTGAGCTAACCGGTTAGCTCCTTCCAGCTTAGGTATGAGAGCCAAGAAGGTAGAATTCATAGACTTGAGCATTTGTTTGTTCCTAAGTGATTCCTGAACCACCTCATGGAGATCAAAATTTATAATTTCCCAGAACTCCTGAAAAAACTTAATCGGAAACCCATATGGACCAGGGGCCTTACCTTTTTTCATATTAAAAACCACTTTCTCCAACTCAGGTAACAAGATAGGACATAAAAGAGCCCCATTCATCTCAACAGAGACCAAGTGGGGAATACAATCCATGATGGCCTGCTCCTCAGCCCAAGCAGCAAGATTCTCCCTAGAAAAGAGGTTTGAAAAATAATTGACTGCCTCCCTGGAAATATCAGCATAGGACGAGAGTTGAGCCCCATCTTGCGAAACAAGAGAGGAGATAGAATTTCCTTTTCTTCGAGCCTTAACTGAATTATGAAAGAATGCAGTGTTCCTATCCCCCTCCTGAAGCCAATCAATACGAGATTTCTGCTTCTAGAAGATCTCTTCCTGGAGTTCCCTCTCTTCTAAACCCTTTAGAGCCAAAGACTTAGCCATACTAAGGGCAGAGGTCAACCCCTGATCCCAAATCTGACGAGTGATAGAATCCAATTTGGACTGGGCATCCAACTTCTGAGCTTGAAGGTTCCCAAAATGCTGTTTATTCCATCTCTTGAGCCTAAACTTCACATGTTGGAGCCTCTTCCTAAAAGTAAACATGGTTTTCCCATGGGTAGGCATCCCCTCATGCCACCAATCCCACATAAGATCATGCAGCGACTGATCTCTTAACCACATCAACTAAAATTTGAAAGAGGTATTCTTGGTGACACCATAAACGGTGACAGAGAGCTTGATAGGCCAGTGATCCGAGCCCCTCCAATCAAGAATTTTTGAACTAGTAATCAACCTACTATTCAACCAATAGCAGGAGACAAGAAATCTATCAAGCCTCTCTGAGATAGCCTCAACACCACATCTCCTATTATTCCATGTAAAGACACCATTGGTTGGCTTCACATCAATGAGGTTCAAGGAACCAATCATATCCCTAAGTAAATTTTCCGAAGGGTCCAGCCTGGCTAACCCACCCCGTTTTTCATCCAAGCAAGTAACGACATTAAAATCATGAGCCATAATCCAAGGAAGAAATGGGTCCAAGGCACGGATGAATTGAATGTGAGCCCAGAGATTTGACTTACCTGATAGATCAGTTGGAGCATAAATATTAGATAAAAGACATCTCTCTCCAGTCACAAAACAAGAGGCAACCAAAGAAATAGAAGACCGGCTAGACATCCACCATAAGGGGGAAACTTTCCTCAGGTTCCAGAAGCAAGCCACCCCCCTGCATTATTCAGAGCACCCACCCCCTGCCAATTTCCTTGGGGCCAGATACGCGAAGCACAATTCGCCAAACCATCAACAATAAGCTTGGTTTCCTGAATGAAAACCACATCAGGTGACTGCAATTCAATTAATCTGCGAACAACCTTTTGTCTAGGGATGCTGTTCAACCCCCTTACATTCCATGATAAAACAATCATTTATGAGGGTGGGAGAAATGGGAATCAATGGGTTTCATAGACCCAGACTCGACCAAAGTATCACCCATAATCTTAACCTTCTCTTGATCAGTCTTCCTTCCACTCTTTGACGGTTTATCAAGAGGCCCCTTCTTAAAGGATTTCTGATGTAAACCTAAAATCGGAGGAGCTTTGTTACCCTTTACAGAATCTGAGGCCCCCTTAGGAGTAGGGGGATCATGGGCCACTACAACAGGGCCCTTCAGAATCTGTGGCCCCTGGAGAACCCTGAAATTCTGAGCTTGAGAAGGCAAATCCATAGCCATCTGATCTACCTAATGGACCTTTGGAGATAAAATCTGATCCTCTTTCCTTGCATTCTCATCTGGGACTTCATGCAGCCCCTTAGTCCCAGAAGAGAGTTCAACAGGAATACCTTCCTCCTGGACCAAATCATCAAGAATATCAAACTTGTTAAAAGTACCTTCATTCTGTCTATCTAGCCAAGTTCGCTTCTTGCCCTTGCCTCTATTACGAGACTTAACTAGAATAAAACCCTCATTATCCAAAGATTCATTAGACATCAGATCCTTTCCCTTGTCCCCCCTAGGAGGCCCAGAGGCAGCCAAGGGGGAGATTTAAATCTAGGGAATTTGCAGTGTAAATGACCATATTCATGAAAATTTTTACATCTGAAAGGTAGGGTCTCATAATCCAGCTGTTGGATCCAAGAAGAGGAACCCAAGCAAATTTCCATAGAGTCTGGTAACAGATTATTCAAATCAACTTCAACGCAAATGCGAGCAAAATAAATTACCTTGCGATCTTGAGTTTGTGAAGCAGATCCCAAAGGTATTCCAAGAAGAAGAGAGATCAAGTGGAGAATATCCTCCCTCCAGAATTCCAACGGAAGCCTTGACAAACGAACCCACACAGGAACTCGTGAGGGGATCTCTTCAGCAGAGTTGAAGCCCACGTGCCAAGGCTTGATGAATAACCCAACCTGGTTAAAGAAATAAGGGCCACCTTCAAAAGCCCTATTCCTATCTAACATGCTTGAAAAGATAACCAAAAAGTAGTTATTAGCTGCCAAAATAATCTCCATGTCACCTTCAGGGTTCCAAACCCGACGTGCCCAGGAATCCAACATGGGTAGAGACAGACGAAGGCCCAAAAATTTGCAAATTAGTGCATGATTACACCAATAATCAACATCTTCTAAAACTTTCTTAGGTTGATTGACCAAAACTAGACGATCCTCGAATCTCTCTAGACATCCAATTACTTTTTTAATTCGTGACCTCCCTTTTGAAGAAGAAACCCCATCCCCAGATTGGGGTTTATCTAGTTGATCCATAACACCAACATGCAACGAAGAAGATGGCTCCACCATCTCCAAACCCCCATGAGCAGCTTGAGACAGAGCAAAACCTTGATTCTCCATGGACCAAAAAGCACGATCCACACCAAAAGAGAGAGAGAGAGGGGTGAGACAAGAGGCCCACAGCCTCAGATCTGAACACCCCACCCACAAGAAAAATGCAGAGCAGAAAACAAGAATCAAAGACCATCAAAGAGCAAGACAAAGGTCACACCCCCAGCCGACCTGCGCACCCTGAACACCAGCAAAGACCTCCCCCCCCAGCACACACCACAGCCACCGATCCCACACAGTGCAGAGCAAGAAAATCTAGGGCACGTGGGCCCTAGCTCGCACACAGCCGCTGCACGACGCCATCTCCTTGCACTCCCCAAGTTCAAATTAGCTTATGTCCTTAGTCCGTGTTACTTTTATTATCCCATTGTGGTGAAAATAATATTAAATATTTCTTTTCCACAAGTTACCTTTGCCACTACTAGTGGAACATCACCCATTTTGAATATAATACAAAAAATGGCAAGAATAAATATTATAAAAAATATTTTTTCAATATACCCTAAGTGCCTAGAGACATTTTACAAGGATGTTGTAACCGTGACATAGGATTTACAAGGTGGATGACACCTTAATCCTAACAATAGGATGACATCAACAAAAAATGTGAAGCTAAATAGTGCTAAGGAGGGGATTGATTAGAGAAATTTTAAGCCCATGTGTTGTACCAACAATTTGAGCACCAAATAAATATGGACAATGGAGGGTGTGTATATAATCAAGAGATATCAACAAGATCACTATCAAGTATTGATTTGCAATGCCAAGGATGGATGACATCATTAACTATTTGAGTAGTGCAAAATATTTCACAAATATTGACTTGTAGAGTGGCTATTATCATATTAGGATTAAAGAGGGTGATGAATAGAAGATTTCATTCAAGAAAAATGAGGGTTTGTGTGAGTGGTTAGTAATTCCTTTTGGGTTAACTAACATACTAATGACATTTATGAGACTAATGAATGAGGTATTAAAAAAAATTGGGTACTTATTTGTTATTGTTTACTTAGATGACAATTTGATTTTTAGGACCAAGGAAGAACATTTGCGACACATTAGACAAGTATTTCAAAGGTTGAGAGAACATAAGATTTTGATAATCATAAAAAATGTAATTTCATGAGGATAAAATTAATATATTTTGGTTTTTTCATTTCTACAAAAGGATTGAAGATGGATTTGGAGAAAGTGAGAAATTTTTGAATGGCCTATGCCATCAAGCATTGAAGGGGTAAGATATTTTTAGAGAATGTCAAGTTTCCATAGGAAACTCATCAAGAATTTCAATATCAGTTGCATAATGTTAACAAAATAAATGAGGGGAGATCAAAAGGAGTTCAAGTGGACATTTGGGGCACAAAAGATCTTTAAAATGTTAAATCAAAAAGTAATAAAAAGCCATTGTTAGCCATACCTAATTTTGGAAAAATATTTCAGGTTGATTGTGATACCATTGGAAGTGTGATAGGAGCAATGTTGAGTCATGAAGGGAAACCGGTAGCATATTTTTGTGAAAATTTTAATCATGCAAGGAAGAGACATTTAGTCTACTATCACGAGTTCTATACCATAATGCAAGACTTGAAGAAGTGGAGACATTACCCATTGTCAAAGGAACTTGTATTATATATTGATCATGAATCATTACAATATTTGAGCAATCAAAGAAAGTTGAATAGGAGACACATGAGATGGGTAGAGCTCATGTAAGTTTACAAATTTGTGTTAAAGCATAGGAATGTAAAATAAAACAAATTTACAAATGTATTGAGAAGAAGAAACTTGTTGATAGGAATATGGATAGTAGTAATATGTTTTGAAGAGATCAAACATGTATATATGAAGATGATTTATATGTTGTGGAATATTGGAAATCAAGTAGGAAACCAATTGTAGTAGACAAGAGTAAGTGGATAATTTATTTCATTCAATATGGAATTCTTTTTAAAGTGAGTCAATTGTGTTTCCATAAGATCTCAATGTTGAATGCACAAGGAAACTGAGAGGGGGGGTGAATCAGTTGTATCTTAAAACTTCAAAACCCTCACAAACATTCAGATACACATTAATTCAATTAGCACTTAATTTATTCAAATGATTAATCATGAAGGAAGATAACAAAAACAGAGCCAAATCAACACCATACACAAAAAAACACCAGATTTACGTGGAAAACCAAAGATGGGAAAAAACACGATGGGGATTAACTCACAATATAAAGTAATATCAATACTGAATATAATAGGGCTCACTATTGGAGGGCTCACAACCCGAAAGAAAGAAAGGCTTATTGCCATAATAGAAAAAAAGATAGAGAAGAGTGTGATAATGAGAAATCCATCTCAATGCAATGGAAAATTCTACCACAACATCACTAACACCTTCGTAATATTTCAAAAGAATTGTAGACACCTTCTCACTACATTCAGTAATCTAACACATGAAATCTCACGCTGCACTAGACACAAATTCGCACCCTACAACTCTGCAATTTGCATCATTCACATCATACTCATCTATCTTATCATCCCTCAACAAATCATCTAATATCTATACCATCTTCAACCTTAAAACATTCTCCAAGGTCAGCTATGCACCTCAACCATGCAAATTCAAATTAGGTTGACACCAAAACATTCCTGCGGTGGAAAGGAATGAAGGTGAACCACAAAAAACCTTATCTAGGACCTAAATCCACAAATACATGCCACACCACACTTCCAAAAAGTCAAAGAAACTTCGCAAGTAGTGAAAACACCCAAGGTTGATTGAACCTATGTTAACACCATTAACACTTAAGTGCATGCTTCCTCAAATGCAAAGATGACTCATGGATACAACATAACACTTTAACATGATCTAGAATATTCCACAAAAAACTTGGGAACTAACAAAGTACTTTGCAACAACCTTCACTGGAAGAATGTACACACCCAATACACTCAAACAACTCTGCCATACACTACAACTCAAGAAACTAACTTCCAAAGCACCAAACCTTGAAAAAATAAACAAAATAAAGATACAAACACTATCAACACCCTTCTAGATCCACAAGGCTTGAAACCACTCTATTGAGAAATGTGGAGCAAACAAATTTCTCCCAAACATCTCTACAATATATAGTTCACACACTGGTGAACATAAATTCCTCTGCATAGTGATCCAACACACCAAATTTTGGATGCAACACATTTGAAGACATCTGATTGACATATCTAAACTACACAAGAAGATCTTCAACCTAGAAGAACTTCAGAGCAAATCTAGAACACTACTCTGCAACAAAGAACACCATTGCAACACACTATTTCCTCTTTTTATTCAATTTTCTCAAAAGAACTTAAAAACCAAGCACTAGAGACACATTCTCAACATCTTAAGTACTTCCTCATCACCATAAAGCCAACTGCAACATAGAAACTCAACCATGCATCCATAGACATAAGCTTATCAAAGCAACACTAGAGGTTGACACCAGTAGCTTACTAATGACAACATAATGAAACTAACCAAAACATCATCAGAGACAACAACAACTCAATACCAACTGCAATTTATCACACTCTTGCAACAATCTCTTTCTCATATAGTTGAGACCAATAACAACACCAAAGTTTGTTGACATCAATGATGACACCAACTATTCATACTTGCAACAATCTCCCTCTTTGTCATTGATGGTGACACATGATGTGAAAAACCATCAACAACAAATACATCAACTCTGAAGATCAAAACTCTGCTCTATACCAAACTATTATCTCTTTTATTTTACTTTTTCCTCCTTACACAACTGGCTTACAAAGCTCTCTTTTATATTATTCCCCCCTCTTTGTATCTTGTCTTTTCACATGGCTCTCTCTCCCCCTTTTCTTAGCTAAACATTTTTCACATTACTCTCTCTCCCCCTTTGACATCAATGGAAAATGGAAAAATATTTTCATCACTCATTCTCCCTTTGACACTAATCATATTGTTTACCATTGTCTTGTAACTTCCTTTCCTTTACTACTCTACATACTCCCCCTTAGGAACACACACCAAACTAAAACAATCAACAACTTTTGCATAATGACAACACTCACCCATTCTGAATGCAACAACCAATAATGCCACTACCTACTCCCCCTAAGTGGTAGTCACCAATATTAGTCCAGACAAAAGAATGAATCTTGAGATCCATTGGACTGATGCCTTATGCATCTAGTTCAAAGAAGGAAGGGAAATTACCCCGAACTTCTCCTAGAGATACTCAAAAGTATCCTTCAGAAGTTCCTTAGTAAATATATTAGTAGCCTAATCCTTTGTAGGTATATATTCAAGCTTCACTTCATTCTCTACAACCTTCTCTCTCAAAAAGTGATAACAGATTGAGATATTCTTTGTCCTTGAATGCATTACCAGATTCTTTGAAATATTGATAGCACTTGCATTGACACAAAAGATAGAAATTGGTTCATCATTTACCACTTGGATATCTTTTAATTTTTTCCTCATCCATACAACTTGTGTGCAATCAGATGTTGTTGCAATGTATTATGCCTTTGCAGTAGATAAAGACATTGAATCTTGTTTCTTACTTATCCATGACACCAATCTACATCCAAGAAAGAATGCAACACCACTTGTACTTTCCCTATCATCTACACAACCACCCCAATCTACATCTATGTAAGCACTTAGAGTAAAGTCAATATCCTTTGGACACCATAAGCCATGATATGGAGTTCCCTTCAAGTATTTGAATATCCTCTTTACTGTTTCAACATGTGACTCTCTAGGATCTTCTTGAAATCTAGCCACAAGAAAAATTGCATGCATGATATCCGGTCTAGTAGTAGTTAGATATAGTAGTCCTCCAATCATTGATCTATACTTGCTTTGATTAGCCTTAGGAGATTCAACATTCTTGCTCAACTTGCAACCAATAACCATAGGGGTACATACTGGTTTAGAATCTTCCATTCCAAAATTCTTCAATAGTTCCTTGACATACTTTGATTGTGAAATGGAAATACATTTATCTCTCTAATTCATTTATATCCCAAGGAAGAAATTCATCTCCCCAAACATTGACATTTCAAACTCTTTCTGCATCTCTTCTACAAATTTCTTACACATAGCTTCATTTCCTCTAAAAATTATGTCATCAACATACACAACCACAATCAAGATTTGATCTTTTTCAAATTTGAAGTAAAGATTACTATCTGCAGTACCTTTATTGAAATCTTGTTGTAACAGATACCTGTCCAACCTTGCATACCAAGCTCTGGGAGCTTGCTCCAATCCATATAATGCCTTCTTTAGTTTTTAGACCATATATGATTTATCTGATAACTGAAATCCTTCCAATTGTTCTATGTATACTTCTTCCAATTCTCCATTCAAGGAAGTAGACTTCACATCGATTTGATAAAAATTGAAATCCTTATATGCTGAAAAAGCCAAAAAAATCCTGAAAGCTTCCATTATTTCCACTAAAGAAAGTGTTTCCTCAAAACCTATTCCTTCTACTTGTGAGTAGCCTTTAAATACAAGCCTTGACTTATTTCTTACCACTTCTCCATTCTCATTCAGTTTGTTCCTGAATACCCACTTAGTTCCAATCACATTCTTGTTTGTTGGTCTTGGGACAAGTTCCCAAGTATGATTATTCTCAATCTACATTAGTTCAACTTCCATAGCCTTGATCTAGCACTCATCTAAGTGCATGATTCAACCATAATTTTTGGTTCAACTTTAGAGAGTAAACACAAATTTACCTATTCTTCAACAACTTTCCTTCTTGTCAATACACCTTTGTTCTTGTCGCCAATGATCTATTCTTCAGAATGATTCTTCTGCACATACTTCAGAGTTTTAGGAACCTTTTCCAAAGCTTCTTCCTCTTCAATTTGTACTTCCTTTTCCTTATATTTTTCTTCTTCTTTGCAAGAAGAATCATCTGATTCATATCCATCTATTACCATTGAATTATTTTGTAGGTCTTCATCAACCTTGGCAATTGCACTCTCAATAATATTTCTTAGCCTCTTGTTGTAGCATTGATAAGCTTTGCTTCTAGTAGAATATCCAAGGAAGATACCTTCATCATATCTTGCATCAAACATTCCTAATTTTTCTTCATATCACTAGTAGAATTTGGCAAATAAATGACTACGTGACTAAAACTTCTAGTCACATGACAAAATTTTAGTCATGTGACTAACACTAGTAGTATTTAGAAAATAAACGACTAATTTGGTCATTTATAAGTGACTAATTTGGTCATCAGGTAAAATCACAACTAAATGACTAAATAAATGACTAAATAAATAACTAAATAAATGTGTTCATTATTAAAATCTTTGCCATGATTTTCATTTTAATAAACATACTCTAAAACCTTCGTCAAGACCTTATTTTCAATCATAGCCCACCATAATTAATAATAAAATATTACAAATAAAATTACTAATAAATATTTTTTGTGGAATAAATATTTTGTTTTGTGGTGTCATCATATGAACACCAAAGTTTCTTCTAAATTGATGAAAAACCACCAAATTATCACAAGTAAAAATTAAACAATATGATATTAAAGTGGATAATTCAAAAAATATTTTGAATTAATGGAGTGGATTGTATTATAATATAATATAATAATAATATATTATATTACAATACAATATTATATAATATATTATAATATAATATTATATAATATAATATAATATAATATATATTATATATATTATATGATATTAATATTATATTATTATATAATATAATTATTATATTATAATTATAATATAAAATAAAAATTGTTTAGGCAAAGGTGGTGAGGCCACAAATTATATTAATATAAATGAATTAAATTAAATTACATATTCATTTTAAAATAATTTAACAATTATTGATTGCAGTTTTAAAATAATTAAAATATAGTATTTAAATATAAAAGCAACCTTTCTATTTTATTTTTTATTTTTTTCATGCAAATCATTTTATATTCTAAAATTAAACTACATTCTAATTTCAAAAAAAATTATAGAATATTTTGAAGTAAAAAGGCTATTGATTTATATCTTTTTAATACGTTGGGAAGGAAATAAATCTCTACTTCTAGACTTTTTAGATTTTTTAGTTCAATTGAACGGTATTGAACTTTACTTGTTCAATTGAATTGTATTGAACTTTAAATTTGAATGACCAATTATTTTAAAAACAATTAATCAAATCATCATAATATTTTCAAAAGAAAGTAATTTTATATTATAGAATATTATAATATTATAGAATATTATAATATTATAAAATATTATTATATAATATTATAAAATAATATTATATAATATTATAAAATAATATTATAATTATATAATATAATATTTATATAATATAATATTATAATATAATATAATATTTATATAATATAATATTATAATATAATATAATATTATATTATAATATTATATTATATTATAATATTATATTATAATATTATATTATATTATAATATATTTAATATTATATAATAATATAATATTTAATAATTGATTGTGGGGGGAGATTTATGTATTGTAATTTATTTATATTGAATTCCATTTTAAAATCCGTTAAGGAAAATTAAGGTAGGAAAATTAAGCAGGCAATTTTTTTATTTTAATAAACATATTGTAAAACCCTAGTCCAAACCTTATCTTCAGGTTGCACTGCAACTCACCAAATTGGAGAAGTGAAAGGTCAATACTAGTGAGGGAGTTTGGAGGAGATGAAACCAGCAACAGGAAAGCAAGAAAAACTGTCTAGGGTAAAGTGCTTTGTAATGTTAAAACCTAAATGTGCTCATTTTAGGATCTTGGCCGCAATTTTCATTTTAATAAACTGATGTAGGGGCATCAAAGTTTTTGTTTTGTTTGAAAATTCTGTTTCTTTTATTTTCTTTGATTTTCCTGTGACAGGTGGTTACATTGGAAGATAAAAACAAATTCTTTTGATTGTTGTGTGGGATCACCCCATTTTGGGTGAAGGCGTGGCTGCAAGGTAGAAGAAAAAGAAAATGGTTGTTGATAGAGGGAAGGAGGGACGGTTGGAAGAGAGGTTTGATCTATTTTTGCCTGGGAAGGATAAGACAAATAAACCCCAAACAAGAAACAATGAGAGGGAGAATGAATAGGGACGCCTGTCAGAGGATTGATTGTCATTATAATCAACCAACTGGCATCTTTGTACTTAGAAAATTTATAAGTATTTAAGCTTTGATTTTTTCTTTGGTTTTGCCTCCTTTTGAACTCTTTACCTATAGGATATGCACAAAATGGTTTTATTAAAAAGGGCTTTCCAAAATGCATCTATTAATTATTATTTTTTAATATTCTCTTAATGTAAATGTTCAAGATATAAGCTTATATTTTATAACCTTTTTTCTATGGAAATTATTTCAGATTGTAAGCATTCTGAGTTCATATTATCCTCATCAGTTGTGAGGAGTCACAAAGGTAAAGTTTTTTTTGGCATGAGCACCTACAGGTTTGAAAGTATTTATTTGAATATTGTCATTTGTTGCTACAGATAGATCTGGTAATAGCTTTATTTGTGTGATTCAAACTTGAACATCAGTCCTCAATGTTGTTCAATTGAAATTGTATATGACTGGGGTTACCTTTGCGTAGATTGAATACTATGTTTTAGTCAAATATGAATAAATGAACTATGGAGTTTGACTATCTGTATATGCATTTCTTCTTGAATACTTTCATAATATATTCCTATATTGCTATGAAATTCCATATTCTCCCACTTTATTTTTCATTTTTCAAAGTTTCATAAATTTTTCAAAAATATTAACAATTTTTTTTTTTTTTTAGTATGGACAGGTACAGAGCAAGAAGAAAATGCATGCAAAATCAGTGCCTTCTAGATGCATTTACAACCCACCCCATGTGCAACAATGAAGACATGCATTCACACTAATGGCTTTTTAGCTTTAGTTTTAGTTTTCTTCAGTTTTAAAAGCATAATAAATCAACTTTTTGTATATTGTAGAAAGATTCTCTCTTCAAAACTCTATATATAGAGTTCTTTGTAACATATTTTATATACAATTTGAATATACAAGTGAATTATTTTCCAACATTGTTGTTTCAATCTTTTGAGCAAATTTGCTGAAGTTTTATAATTGTTTAATTTTTCTAGTATAACATAAGAGCATTAAAGTTTTATATCTTTCAATCACAACATAATTTCAATGAACTTCTATTGATTCACATCTGAAAGTATTAGTTCATAAATGACTAAATAAATGGCTACAATGACTAAATAAATGACTACCATGACTAAATAAAATGACTACCATAACTAAATAAAATGACTACAATGACTAAATAAATGATTACCATGATTAAATAAAATGACTACCATGACTAAATAA
Organism: Sequoia sempervirens; assembly: GCA_007258455.2. Taxonomy (NCBI): domain Eukaryota; kingdom Viridiplantae; phylum Streptophyta; class Pinopsida; order Cupressales; family Cupressaceae; genus Sequoia; species Sequoia sempervirens. The sequence goes on from VDFB02000017.1 coordinate 359,862,074, forward strand.
ATGACTACCATGAATAAATAAACAACTACCATGACTAAATAAATGACTACCATGACTAAATAAATGACCAGTTAACAACAATCAATGACTAAATCAATGACTAAATCAATGACCAAATCAATGACTAAATCAATGACTAGATAAATGACTAAAATAGTTTAGTCATAAATTTGGTCGCGTTATAAATGACCGGAAATAAACTACTAATGGTCACGTGACCAAAATTACTCATTTATATGCAATTTTTAGTAGTTTATTTAGTCATATATTGTTGTTTTTGTACTAGTGTATCCTCTGATATAACATTTTCTTCCAAACACTTTGAAGTATTTGACAGTAGGGATCCTTCCATACCATAGTTCATAGGGAGTCTTTGTGCTATTTGTTCTTGCTTATACTCTATTAAGTATATAAACAACACTATGAATTGCTTCTCTCCAGTAAAATTTTGGTAGATTTGCTTCTTTCATCATTGTCCTTGGAGCTTCTTGAACACTCTTGTTCTTTCTTTCAACCACTCCATTCTATTGAGGAGTCCTAGGGGCAGATAAATGCCTCTTTATTCCACGATTCTAGCCTACAGTCCAAAACTCGGAGAAATTGAAGCAAAAATAAGCAAGTTATTTCAAAATTAGGGTTTCCAAACAATTTGTTCTCAAGGTTACAAATCTGATAATTTCTTGGAGTTTTTTCTGGGTAAGTTGTATTTTGGTCTTGGTAAGTTTTAGTAAATGTTTTAGAGAATTTAAGTTTTATTTATGTTATTTATTTCAAAATTATTGGTTTCCATCATGACAGGGCCTATGTGAAGACAAAGGATTAAAGCCACTATGATGCACAGTAAATATCTCATTGCTAAATGGAAACTTTAAGTATTTATGTACCATTGATGACTTTCATAGAGTGTATCCATGGGTACCCAAGCTTCACATATAATTTTTCTGACGACAGGATGATGGAGAATGAGACATTCAATTGTTTCGGTCCAACTATTAAAGGAAGAGTAATCCAACCTATCGTAGGGCAAGCAAAACTATTATGCGTTTTGATCCATGATTTTGGTTGTTCATAAGAATCTTGATAAAGTTCATGCATAAATAAGAATTCCTTAGTGGTCACATTCTCTACACACACAGGATCAATTAATATCCCATTAGTAGGCTTGTCATTGATTCTTCTGGCAATGTAAAGAGGACCATCGTGTGCACATCTAATTATGTCATTTTGTGAGAAAGCAATGTCAAGGGGCATTTTTATTTGGCCCTTATGAGGTTACACATCAATGAAGCCGACCACACATTCTAAGTCTCCTTCATTTTCATTTATGTTGTAATTATTTGTATCTTCAAGTTTGTCAACATTCATCACATCATTCTTGGCATCACTAGCTTTCACAAAAGAGATATTATGATTTGGTAGGGTGTTGGTAAATATTTGAAAATTTTGGTTGGGTGGGGCAATATAATTATTTCCTTGATCATTAAAACCACCAATCTTGATGTGATTAGAGTCAATGAGGTCTTGCACAATATGTTTAAGGCACTTACAATGTTTCTTATCATGTCCATTTTGTTGTTGATAATGGAAAAATACATTTGAGTTGAAGTTTGGAGGTAAGGGCTTAGTGGTATCAATGGCTCTAATAGGAGGTAGGGTAACTAAGTTCTTACTTATAAGCTGCAACATGATGGAGTGAAGGGTATCAGATAAAGGGGTAAATTATCTACCCCTCTCCCTAAATGGACATGGATTTGTCATTTTTACAGAAGCCACTTGGGTGTTAACATGTTCACTTGTTTGAGGTGTATTTATTTGTAAAAAATCCCTTTTTTTGTTTCTTGCAATGTTGGAAATTATTTTGGGGCACAACTTTGGATTTTTTAGGATGGTTAGGAGTTTTTTCTTCACAATGACTAATTGAATTTTGATAATCATGAAGGTCCATGCACAAGTGTGTAAAGGAGGAAAACTTCAACATCTCAAGTTTATCTTGAATATTATGCAAATTCATAATGAACATTTTTTGAAGGTCAACATCAAGAATCTTAAAGTTGATTTATGAGTAAGTGCAATTGGTATCGTGTTATGAAATCAGTGAAATTTTCATCTTTGTTTTGTTTACATTTCATTAAATCATCTAAGGTCATCTTGGGACCCATGTGCACTTGGAAATGGTTAATAAAGGCATTAAGAAGTTCATCGAATTAACTAATTGAGTTATTCGGTAAAGAAGAAAACCACTCCAAGGCAATGCCTTTCAAGAATCTAGGGAAAATTTTAGCCAAGAGTTTATCCTAAAAAATGAAGTCACTACATAAGGTTGTGTATGCCGAGACATGGTTGCTAGGGTCTCCTTGTAGACCATATTTATCAAATATAGGAATCTCTATGCCTTGTGGAATTTGTGCTCTTAATATCTCCAAGGATAGAGGGTTTATTTTGACATATTGTGAAGGTTGGCCATTTTGACTTTGGTTCAATGTAACAATTTATTGCTGGAGGGATGAAACATTTTATAGTCAAGGTTAAGGATGGGATCATTGTTGTGTTGTGAGATGGAGGTGAATAAGGTAGAGGTCTCTATGTATTCAGAGGACAAGTGAATCTCTATTCTTTGTTCATTATCAAGCATTTTCCTCATGTTATCTATGATGGGAATTGTAGTACAAAAAATGTATTCAGAACTCACAAAGATTTATAATTTCTCTAAATCTTCATCCATTTTTTTTAGTTCTTCTTGAGGGACATTAGCAACCATTGTGTCAACATTAGTCAAATTGGTTGTGGGTAGGGTGGTCATGGGAAATGAGGTTTCAAAGCTATGATCCATAGTGGGTTCACTATTATCAACACTATGAGGTTGAAAAACTCAAGATCCATGGTGAGTGTAGTAGCATGGGATTGCATGAGTCTTTAACTATGTCTCACTACAATATTGGTAATAGGAAACCAGCTTGTGAAGCTCATACAGGTTTCACCAAACCTAAGTGCACCTAAAATGGAGAATAGGCACTATATAAATGTAATCAAACACCCTAGAATATGAAGTGCAATGCAAGTATGTAAAAAGAGATAGCAATTTTCAGATTTTAAACAACATAATTTAGTGATTATGCTATGCAAAAATCTAAAAATGACATCTTTTAAATGCCAATTTTGTTTTCCAAACATTGCACTCAATTTAACCTAATGCAAACAATAACATATATTTCCTATTTCTGAAACTAAAATCTAGATTTAATAACATATTAGAATGAAGAAAAAAGAGACAAATCACTACCCAAAAGTTTGAAACACCTATATAGGGACATATTTTCCCTAGAGAAAATGTGTCTTAGCATAGGGGTTGCAAAAATTTAAATTTGAGTATGAAGTTCGATGCTAGGGTTTCCTGTTTTAGACTATAAACTATAGATTTAGTGACTGATTTTTCTAGATTTTGATGTATAAATGCAAGTGAAATGAATGAAAAATAATGAAAAATATGACACTTTTTGAAATGAAATTTTGACTCAATTTTTGAATATAAATGATTGAACATACACTAATATGCAAGTACTATGCAAAATCAATGTAATATGCATGCAAATTTTTGAATTTTTTAGATTTTAAAGGATGCAAAATGCAAACCTAAATCCCTAAATGAGATGCAAACTAATGCAATTTTAACAACCCTAAATGAGATGCAAAATAATGCAATGCAATGAAAACTATTGCAACTCATAGATCTAGGGTTTGAATAGACTCCAAATTTAGAATTTTTGATGTACAATGTCAGGGTCACCACAATGAAATAATGAAAAAAATGTGTGGGTGAATCAAAATGGAATTGGGGTATGCACCTACAATTCCCTTCCTTATTTCATTAGGAAAAATAGATCCCCTAGGGTAAGTTTGACTTTAAACCCTTAGGCAAGTTAACCTTGATGGAGATCTTATTGTTTTCCTTATGAATTAGGATGGGGTAAATCAACCTAAAATGCACTTTTGGGAGATGAATGAAAAATACCAAATAAATGCAATGATTTAATGTAACACATGAAACCTCTAAATTAAACCTTAATTTGACAAAACCAACACAGTTTCAACAGTAGAGAGAAGGATTGGATTTTTTGCACCTATCACAAAAAGGTTGTGCTGAGTGTCCTTTTAGTCTTGCTACAGGGGTTGAAAATATTCTTTCACAGTCCTTTAGTCCTATGCCTGCACTCTCGATTCCTCTGGGTTTCACAATTAGAAATTTGGAAATAAATTCTGAAAGTGAGTTTTCATGGCTTGACAACAATGTTGACAACTTTTACAACTTTGACAACTTTGGAAATTTTGCTCTTTTGATAGATCTTCAATCCTTCTTCAACCTAAGATCTACAAAACACACAAGAGGGAAAACTTGTTTGTTTTTGGTGAATTGGGGGTTGCCTTGGTCAAACCCCATTTTGGTAATTAAACCTTGAAATGAAACAATGAAACATGATAAGAATGAGGAATGAACAATTGATATGCTGCAACTCACCAAACCCTTGATTTGAAACCATTGGAGGATTAAAACTCAACACATCTCTCCAAGGTATTGATCTTGCATGAATGTCTTGATTGATGATGTGATCTTGATGCTTGAATCTTGATTTGAAACTTGAAACCTACATCACAATATTAGCTCCAAAAACATGCATGATGCTTGATAACTTTGACATGATGCTTGAGATATTGAATGCTACAACGAATGACCAAGAAATATGATCTTGAACACCTTTGACAATAATCTTATCTCTTGTGAAATTTGGATTAATGCTCTCTTGAAAATATAGGATTTGAATTGATAAAAAGACCTTGCTTTTATAGGTAGTTTTCTAATTTCCCAAAAATTAAACATTACAAGCCAACATTTAAAATTGAATTTGGGATCATAAAAGGCCACCAAAATCATATTAAAAATTTGAATTTAGCAACTAAAGGGGACCCATTCACCCAAGGGTGAATGGGTCCTGACCTAAATTGCCAAGACCTATTCATTTTGGGGTGTTAAAAATGATAATTGCATTAATTAAAGCATGATTCCCCTTTCATAAATTCTAATTAATTAGGCTTGTAGATAAAAATTCGAGCCAATTAGAGGCTTAATTAAGTCCAATTAATTAAGGGACCCAAACATAGTGTGAAAATATAAAGGAGTAATTCAACACTACACAAAGAAACACTAGAAGCACACTGGAATCCTTAATTAGGAAAACAAAGGAAAGATAATTATGATGCTAGAAATCATATTAGTGTCACTCAAGGACTCAAGTGAAATCATGATAAAACAATTTCCCATAACATACCCTTACTTTAGCCTTATAAAATTAGTAATGCTAAATCCTGTTCATATGCCTTTTGTCCCTTTCGTACTTTGACATATTCTGCTGGTGGAGGGAATTTTGACTAGGACGCTTCCACACCATACAAATGTTTGTGTGTCATGCGAATATCTCTGACTGATTCTTGGGTCAGTGGAAATTACACTTCCTATCACCCATGAAGTGCAATACCCCCTGCAATTGTAGACCCGCTCTAAAACTACTTTTGATTCCAAACACCCATTTTTGAACATAATTTTTCATTCCATTCACTTAACTTCTCATTCTAATCTTGATTCTTGTAATTTAGATTCACTTCTCTATCGATTCTTCCACTCCATTCTTGTTTCCATTCTCTCTACATTATTTTCTTGCACGTTTCAAGATCTACATCACTCTTGCATGTTCATCTTGCGCTCTCAAAAAAGATTTATGTGATAGCTAAAAATATCACAAACAAATCCACAAAAGATGGTGTATAATGTTGATCCCTACACAAGAATATTCCACCTAGTATCGTAGATGAAAAAATGCAATAAGAAGAATATGATCTGTACTATACAACTAGTATGACCAAGTACAAATTCATATGACTTAAAAACTTTTCCTAATTCCTTGGTGAAAAATATCAAAAATTGAAGAATTAATAGTCATTCCTTAGGTTCTCGAGCCTTTTGGACACAATGGAAAGGTCTATTTTGAACGAAAATACTCTAAAAATTAGCAACCCCCAAATTTGGCAATTGAAATCTTTCTTCAAACCCTTGTACATCAGTCAAAACATGATGAAAATTGATGAAATGAAAACCAAAACTGAATTTCTCTTATGTCTTGGATTCAATGGTTAGTTTCTCAAGACCCCAATTCACACCCAACAAATATTTCCCACTATGATATATCCCTCAAATGTAGGAATAAGTCTACAACATTGAAGCTTTGATACCATGTTAGAGTCACTCAATGACTCAAGACTCCAAGATCACTTACAAAAACAAAAAACAATCTTCTACAAGAGGGAAAATAAAGAACATGAAATTACAATAATGGATGCAAGATATGGCCAATATGCAATACTCAAGATTGTAGTGATATATTGGACTTACAATGAATAAATTGTTTGAATTGACTAAACTACAATGTACATATGATGCCTTGTTTAGATAGGCAAGGTGTGGTGGTGTACCAACATTAAATGATTGTGTCATAATTAAATGACATGCGCCAACATTAAATGACCTAGGACACAAACATTAAATAAAAGCCAACTAGATGATATAAGTGACAACTAATTCTTAACTAGAAAGATTCATTCTTAGGACCTAAGTAGAATTAACATGTAAATAGGAACTAGATAGGTAAAACACCTATTTACACCAACACTCCCCTTCAAACTCATATTATCCATTTGGGTAAATATAATGCTCTCTATCCTTTTTATTGACATTTAGAAACTCATAAGCATCTTTTCAAGTTTTTCCCAAAGGCCTAAGTTGTTTAGATTTGGATTCATGATTTTAAGCCTTTTAAGCTAGATCATTTCTCCCGATATAGTGGTCTCTTTTGGCAGCTATCCAAAATTCCCTTGAGATATGCCCAAATTCGGCATGCTTTCATAATGGAGATTCTCTATATACAATATAAAAAATAAAATTTTTATTTTATTTTCAAGATCTACTATGGGCATTTTTTTTTGTTTACATTAAAGTAATTATATGCTAATGCGATGTTAATAGTACAATTTTAGATGAATAAAGTGGTTCTAAAATTTTCCACTTGTAGATACTCATAGAGCTTTGGGCTAATGGCCCTTATACTAATTCTTGTGTTCCAATTTATCTTGCTAGCTAGGATGCTTCCCCTTCACATAAACATCATTGTGGCCATAGGAAAAAATTTAGATATGGCCCTCATTGTTTCCAATATTCTCCCCATCACCAACATTGTGGTTGGTCTCCCTTGCCATGTGGCTAGTTTTTAACCTCCCAAAATTATTGTAAACATTCTAGTTGGATTGATAGTGGGAAGTTCCCTTAATCAAGAAGAAAAATAACAAGAAAATGACAATACCATCTTGGGTTGGGAGCCCATTGCTAATGGCTAGGATTTTTCTAGATGGTTGGGGTCCACACTCCAATAATGACCCTCTCCTTCTCTTGTTTATATTACCTTGGTGACTGTGTTTGTTGTTTCTATATTTCAACTTTAATTTTTGAATTGTGCTACTATTTCACCCATTTTAAGTGAATAATGTATTCTATTTTTAATTTAATGTAAATAATTTCATATTATTTATTATTAAAAATGTATAACAATAATATACCAATGTACAATATTGCTTTTTTTTTGGAATACCTATTTCTCTTGTTTAATACTTTTACATATCTGAATACAAATGTATATATACTTTTCCCCACATGTACAGTACAAATTGTGTCTTAATAATATACAAAAGATTTATTTCATCAATTACATACATTGAACAAATAATCTATGGAATGAAAGCTGTGTGGTGGTCTTGATTAATTCTATTTGGTGGGCTTTCTTTTAGTCATTAGTGGTACCATTATTGAATACATAATTTTGAAGCAGACCACAAGTTGGATATAAATGATACCATTGCTACTAAATCATGTTTAAACTGACATACGTTACCAAATCTTGTCCTATATAATGACTCATCTCAGTGGTATATTTATCATTCTTTCATTAATATTGAACTTAAGCTAAAAAGAGTAAAATAATACAAAGTAGAGACAACAAGCTGCCAATAGAGAAGTAGCAAATTACAAATTATATTATATCTGCATTTAGATGGCATGCACAAGTCCAAAACCAAAAGAAAGAAAGGTTGATGATAAGAACATCTACTATCTTCATTCACCATTCTTGACTATGTTGTAAATTTAAGATATAGAAAATTTTCCAATAAATTCCATCCTTAAATATCTGCCAACTCTACAACATAGTGATTGATCAGAGAACTATCTATTTGATTATATATTGTCTATTTGTAAAGTAGAGAAAAGAATGATCTGTGCATAAAAAAAAAGAGAACTATAATGATCAAATATTAAGCTATTTTGATAGATTTATTTTTATTTGTGATAGTTTAATAAAAGATGATAGTGAGAACTTTAATCATTTAGATATATTATATTCGAATGATAGTCATGCTTCAATAGATCTCTTATCTAACTATCTATGTGATATTATTTATTTTGGTCATACCTTATATAGTAGAAGGTGACACTACTATCTATAGTATGATCATCAATATATATCAAGAATTTTATTCTTATTAATTGAGATCTTTTAGTTTATCTTCTTAGTTGAATAATTCTCCATCTCATTTCATTACTGCTCATTAGGTCTCATCCTTCAAAGACATCTAAAGGTCCTTAATTTTTAAATGTTAATTTTTTGCAAATTCAACTAGTTTTTTCAATAACTGTTCACCTCTTCTTCTCCTAGCATCACGTGAAAACTATCTTGAAGTATTTTTCTAACCAATGAAAATTGAGTAGTCTAATCAATAGGGAGAGAGGTGAGTGATAGCAATCCTAGCATCACGTGAAAACTATCTTGAAGTATTTTTCTAACCAATGAAAATTGAGTAGTCTAATCAATAGGGAGAGAGGTGAGTGATAGCAAATTAGTTGCTGCATTTTACAAAAGCAAAATTTTGTGGTCATATCTTTTCTTAACAATTGATGATAATATAAAGTATACTCATAGATATATTTAAGGATAAAGTTTAGTAACGTGTCACACTTTAATTTGAAAAATACCATTATTTTAACTTTTTAAATTCAAAATTGACTTAAATTTATTTTTAATTTTGAAATGATATAAACTAATAAAATGATTTTTTTATTATAACTCATGTATGTATTTGAAAAAAGTATTTATTTATTTTTGGTTTGAAAGTATTGTTTTATTACTTAAAATGTTCATAAAATAAGTTTGATTGGCAAAAAATGTAATATATTTCATCTTTTTCTTTATCATATTTTTCATGTTGTGAACTTCAAATTTTGATATATACAAATTTGAAAATTTTGATTATTATTATTATTTTTGAAATCACCACACAAAAATATGTCACTTTTTATGTTGCAGAAGTTTCTAATGAGTATTTATCCAAATTTAAAATCAGATTATATGAGCTCAACAATAATTCTTCTATAATAACAAGATAAATAAATTTTAAACATAAAATATGTATATATATTTTGGTGAAGGAAAACAACCCTATATTTTTATATCAATGAACAAATTCTAACTTGAATTTATAAAAGGTAACTCACTATTACTAAAATATAATTAAATTTATATTTTTGAAATCTATCATTTAATATCTAAAAATAGATACATTTAAAAAATAATTTACCCCTATTTTTGAAGAGGTGAAGTGACATTTATGTGGAAAATCATATGTCATGTTCCAAATGCATGAAAGTGGTGTCATTGGACATGTTTGGCTAAAGGGTGTTTGACCAAAGGATGCTTGACCAAAGGATGCTCAATCAAAGGGTCTTTAGCTAAAGAAGAATACTAGACATGTGAAAACTCAAGTTAACTTATAAATGCATGAGGTTTATATATAAGATGGGTTTGGGAAAATCCTAATGTTCTATTGATGTGGTTCTACCAAAACTCTTGGAACCACACACATGCCACAAAATTGCCACACAAGGTGTTTGATCAAAATAATAATATACTATTTTCCACTCATGATTGTGTTATATATATATATATACATACATATATATATATATATATACATATATGTATATATGCATATATATACATATGTACATATATGCATATATATATATATACATATATGTACATATGTATATATATGCATATATGTACATATGTACATATATATACATATGTACATATATGCATATATATACATATGTACATATATACATATATGTACATATGTACATATATACATATGTACATATATGCATATATATACATATGTACATATATGTATATATACATATATGTACATATGTATATATATGTACATATATGTACATATATGTACATATACATATATGTATATGTATATATGTATATATATATAAACACATATTATATATACACACACATATATTATATATATATAATCACACATATATAATGCGGGATCGGTTTTGTAAAAATGATGGATAAGTCCAAAAATTCTTAAAAAACTAAACGATGAACCTTATTTAGTTAAAAATAAGCCTTTTAAAAGATTGAACCTCGAGAATATGAAACATAAAGGGCTAAAATAAAATGAAAAATGATTTAAAATATCTTAAATGATTTTTATATTATAAAAGGGGATATTATGAAGATTATTTTTGCAAATAAGGAAGATTGGCAAAATTACTTGTTGTAAATAGGGGATATGGCTTGATTTTATAAATCATATGGTTATGAACCATATTGGGTAAATTTGCTATATAAAAAGGGGGAGATTTAGCTCTTTTCAAAGGGAAGCAATTTTCTTTTGGGAAATGATTTCATGGTGGATAAATTAGGCATATTGGGAAGGAAATTTTGAAGATGTTGGCAGGAGACAGTGAGAGACTTTCTAATGTAGGTTTTGAGGCTTGAATGATGTAATAAGGAAAATAAGCTTGGTGTCACTAATAAAGCGGTTTCTCATTGAGAAGTGGACCCAGAGACATAACCTGAACATATGGGTGAACTTCGTTATCAAGTTCCTTGTCTCTCTATTCTCTCTCTCCTGTCTATTCTCTCTCATTCTTTCTAGTTTTAATTCCTACCTTGAATGTTAATTACATCATTTAAGTAATTAGTTTATGCCATTAGGATAAGAAAAGGATTAAGTGAACTCGATTTCTATAATTTCAAAGGTTAAAATACACAACCACACAATTCTGTTTGTGATAAGTGATAAATCTGTAATTAGGAGTAAAGTGCAAGTTATTTGTAACCCTTTAATTACAGATCACCAAATTCAGAATTTTTGATGTACAATGTCGGGTTCACCAAAATAAAATAACAAAAAAAATGTGTGGGTGAATCAAAATGGAATGGGGGTATGCACCTACAATTTCCTTCCTCCTTATTTCATTAGGAAAAGAGGGTAAGATTGACTTTAAACCCTTAGGTGAGTCAACCTTGATGGAGATCTTGTTGTTTTCCTTATAATTTAGGATGGGGTAAATCAACCTAAAATGCACTTTTGGGAGATGAATGAAAAATACAAAATGAATGCAATGATGTAATGTAACACATGAAACCTCTAAATTGAACCTTAATTTGACAAAACCAACAAAGTTTCAATAGTAGAGAGAAGGATTGGATTTTATGCACCTATCACAAAAAGGTTGTGTTGAGTGTCCTCTTGGGACTCATTCACGCAAGGGGAAATGGGTCTTGCTATAGGGGTTGAAAATCTGCTTTTACAGTCCTCTAGTCCTATTTCTAAACTCTTAATTCCTCCAGGTTTCAGAGTCAGAAATTCAGAAATAAATTTTGAAAGTGAGTTTACATGGCTTGACAACAATGTTGAAAATTTTTACAACTTTGAATTTTTTTGTAATTTTTCAATTTTGATAGATCTTCAATCCTTCTTCAACCTAAGATCTACAAAACACACAAGAGGGATTTTTTTTTGTTTTTGGTGAATTGGGGTTTGCCTTGGTCAAACCCAATTTTGGTAATTAAACCTTGAAATGAAACAATGAAACATGAAAGGAATGATGAAAGAAAAATTTGTATGTTACAACTCACCAAACCCTTGATTTGAATCCATTGGAGGACTAAAACTTAACACATCTCTTCAAGGTATTTATCTTTCATGAATGGATTGATTCATGATGTGATCTTGATGTTTGAATCTTGATTTGAAACTTGAAACCTACATCACAATGTTAGCTCCAAAAACATGCACGATGGTTGATAAATTTGACATGATGCTTGCGATCTTGAATGTTGCAATTAATGACCAAGAAATCTTCTCTTGAACACCTTTGACAATAATCTTAGCTCTTGTGAAATTTGGATTAACACTCTCTTGAAAATCTAGGATTTGAAATGATAAAAAGACCTTGCTTTTATACGTAAATTTCTAATTTCCAGAACGTTAAACATTACAAGCTGACATTCAAACTTGAATTTGGGATCATAAAAAGGCCACCAAAATCATATTAAAAATTTGAATTTAACAACTAAAGGGGAGTCACTCGCGCAAGGGCAAATGGGTCTTGACCTAAATTGCCAAGACCTATTTATTTCTGGGTGTTAAAAGTGATAATTGCATTAATTAAATCATGATTCCCCTTTCAAAAATTGTAGTTAATTATGCTTGTAGATACACAATTGGGCCAATTAGAGGCTTAGTTAAGTCCAATTAATTAAGGGACCCAAAAATAGTGTGAAAATGTAAAGGAGTACATTTTTTGACACTACACAAAGAAACATTGGAAGCACACTAGTGGAGTAACATTGTAATCCTTAATTAGGAAAGCAAAGGAAAGATAATTATGATCTTAGAAACCATATTAGTGTCACTCAAGGACTCAAGTGAAATTGAATGATAAAGAAATTTCCCATAACATACCCTTACTTTAGCCTTATAAAATCAATAATGCTAAATCCTATTCATACGCCTTTTGTCACTTTTGTACTTTGACATTTTCTGTCAGTGGAGGGAATTTTGACTAGGAAACTTCCACACCACGCAAATGTTTGTGTGTCATGTGAATATCTCTGACTAATTCTTGGGTCAGTGCACATTACACTCCCTATCACCTGTGAAGTGTAAAGCCCCCTGCGACTGTAGACCCACTCTAAAATGGCTCTTTTGATTCCAAACACCCATTTTTGAACATAATTTTTCATTCCATTCACATAACTTCTCATTCTAATCTTCATTCTTGTAATTTCCATTCACTTCACTCTATCTATTCTTCCACTCTATTTTCTCTCTACATTATTTTCTTGCATGTTTCAAGATCTACAATACTCTTTCATGTTCATCTTGTGCTCTCAAAAAAGATTGATGTGATAGTTGAAAAGATCACAAAAAATCTACAAAAGAGGGTGTACAATGCTGACACCTACATAAGAATATTCCACCTAGTATCGTAGATGAAAAAATGCAATAACAAGCATACAATCCATATTGTACAACTAGTACACCAAGTACATATTCATATGATCTAAATATTTTTTCCTAATTCCCTAGTGAAAAATATTAAAAATTGATGAATTGACAGTTGATGCTTAGGTTCTTAGGCCTTTTGGACGCAATGGCAAGGTCTATTTTGACCTAAAATGCTCTAAAAACCAGCTATGCCCAAATTTGGCAATTGAAAGCCTTCTTCAAACCCTTGTACATCAGTCAAAACATGATGAAAATTGATGAAATGAAAGCCAAACCAGAATTTCTCTTATGTCTTGGATTTAATGGCGAGTTTCTCAAGACCCCAACTCACACCCAAAAAATATTTCACACTAAGATAGATCCCTCAAATCTAGGAAAAAGTCTACAACACTGAAGCTCTGATACCATGTTAGAGTCACTCAATGACTCAAGACTTCATGATCACTTGCAAAAACAAAAAAACAATCTTCTACAAGAGGGAAAAGAAAGAACATTAGATTGCAATAATGAATGCAAGATATGGCCAATGTGCAATACTCAAGATTATAGTGATATATTGGACTTACAATGACCAATTTTTTTGAATTGACTAAACTACAATGTACATATGGTGCCTTGCTTAGATAGGAAAGGTGTGGTGATGTACCAACATTAAATGATTATTTCATAATTAAATGACATGAGCCAACATTAAATGACCTAGGATACAAACAATAAATAAAATCCAACTAGATGAGATAAGTGACAACAAGTGCTTAACTAGAAAGATTCCTTCTTAGGACCTAAGTGGACTTAACATGTAAATAGGACCTTGATAGGTAAAACACCTATTTACACCAACACTCCCCTTCAAACTCATATTATCCATTTGGGTGTTTCTAATCCTCTACATCCTTTTTATTGACATTTAGAAACTCACAAGTATCTTTTCAAGTTTTTCCCAAAGGCCTACGTTGTTTAGATTTGGATTCATGATTTTTAAGCCTTTTAAGCTAGATCATTTCTCTCTATATATGGTCTCTTTTGGCAGCTATCCAAAAGGCCCTTGAGATATACCTAAATTTGGCATGCTTTCATAATGGAGATTCTCTATACAATATATAAAATAAATTTTTTATTTTATTTTCAAGATCTACTATGGGCGCTTTTTTTTGTTTACATTAAAGTAATTATATGCTCTAATGCCATGTTTTTTTTTTAATAAAAAACTATAAGCTGACTATATATATATATATATATATATATAAAGTATAAAAGGTTACAGTATCATTGTTCATGGCTAAAAGTGTAGTTGTAATCAAAATTCCCTATTCTTGCTATCACTACATAATTCTATATCTATGCTAGCCTGACTAACTATCACTGTTGTAATAGTGAATACATAATTACAAAATGTTAATTTTTTAATTACAAAACAGTTGAATTCATGCAAAATTGTGTGTTTTATATACACATGCTATAAAACTTCCTTTGATTTTCAAGCATATCCTACAAAAGAGCTTTCCACCTTCTCTTCTTTCTGCATAAACTAATGAGCTGGCAGATTTGATTGTGAATTTGCTAGAATATTTATATATGGGATGTGTTGAAGTGGCTTGACTTGCTTTGCAACCAAATCCACTTGAGCAACTTGTGAATGTGTAGATGATACCACCTCCTTTTACAACACAACCTGATTGTTGAAATATTCTACATGATGACAATGATGTGTTAAGAGAAAAGAAAGTGCATTATATTTTGCTTTGAAATTTCTCTCCACATCAGACCCCACTTCATAATGATGACAGGCTAGCTCTCTGTAAAGATAACTTGAAGAGTTATGTTCTAGTGAATTTTTTATTGCTATGTATATATTTTTGTAGCAAGCTTTGTGGTGTAAGTAATGCCTGGGAAAGGTATCACCCACATATGCTTCACCTTTCCAAAAGTTATACCTCTATATGCTCTTAAGTAGAGCATTATCCTGCAAGAACACTTCTTGAATGACAGTGTTGGCAAGTTTTTGCATATCTTGATAATTTGGATTCAAGTCCAAAACATTTGAAACAAATATGGACACCAGGTTTGATGGAAAAATAAACCTTTGAGCTGAAGGATGTAAGATGTCTTCACCTATCAAGGTTTCTAAACATTTGAACACAGGTAAGCAATCATTTTTAAAAACATGTGACAGGTGTTCTCTTTCCAACCCTTTGGAAAATGGTAGTCCCTATTCTAATATAGGAAATGGGGCACGGTGATTTCTTGGCATGAACTCCACAATAAAAGTGATGAGGGCGCAACCCGAGACTTAGAAAATAACCCACAAACAAGAGAATAATTTTATTATTCAGAAAATAGAGCTTCTTACATGCAGAAGATCTGAAATCCCCAAGTTCTTACAACACATGCAAGTTATAGAAAGCTACAGAATAACCCTTTCGCAATATGCGAGCTTGTCCCTAAAAAGTTACCCAAAAATTAGAAACCCACCCATAAATAGAACTCCTCTTTAGTTTGGAGCCAAAACAAGATTCAAATTTGAGTTTAGGCGGTTTGGCGTCAAAAAATTACAACTTGAAGTTCAAATTTCAAAAGAACATTGCAATTGTATCTTTTAGAAAGTGCACCAACTTCCCGGGGCCATAACTTTTGATCCAGGACTCCGATTCGCAAACCGTTTGAACCGTTGGAAATGTCTCGAAGTCAAGAACGTGCTCAAAATTTGCTACACCGATTTTGGCAAGTTTCGGAGCCGATCTGGGAACTCTAAGTGCCTCAAATCTAACTCGAAATATTTTCAGGTGCAAATCTGGGAAACTAAAACTGCAATATCTTTCAACCCAAAAATAGAAAATAAAAACCGTAAATTGGGAATTTCATTATGACAAAAAAGGTATCCAAAAATGTAAAAACATCTAAAAACTGAGAAACTTGAAATTTAACTATTTTTTGGGTGATGCAAGATTGCCCTTACACCACTGGATGCTCCTGCATCAGACACCCAGGGTAATTTGAGAAGTGACCCCGTCACGTCTCAGATGGTGGAGGAAAACCCAAACAGTCAACCTCTGTCTTAGGCAACCAGGATGAATCTTCAACATGCCTTCCTTTCCATTTCACCAGATATTCTTCATACTGCCTGTTCCTGGTACTCCTTCCCACACGACTATCCAAGATTTATTCAATCTCCTCATTTTCTAAAGTGGGTGCTAGAATTCTACACTGTTACATCATTGGTACTTCCTCTGCGCCACCTTCATGATACTCTGTCAAATCTGTAATGTTGAACATAGGGGAAATGTTGAATCCATCCGGCAACTCTACCTCATATGCATTCCCTGAATCACGCCTCTTCAAAATTTTACAGGGACCGAACTTCTTCATCTTCAATTTGTTATATGTTTCCACTGGAAACCTTTCTTTCCTCAAGTGGACCATCACTTCATCACCAATCTGAAACTCCTTATACCTCCTATTCTGATCTGCCTTAGCCTTATACTGCATATTCATCTTGTTAATATGTTCTCTTACCTTCTCATGTATATCCTTGATGTGTTCTACAAAATGTTCATTCAACACTTATTTTTCTTCTCTTGGTCCATCTTCCTCAATTCTAGAGTTGTTCTGGGCTACCTCCATACACAACGGAATGGTGATCTACTCCAAGTGAAGAATTGTTGTAAGAAAATTCTGCCCGGGTAATATCAAGTCCCATCCCTTAGGTTTATCTCCTACCAAACATCTTTCAGAGGTTACCCGTGACTCGCTAATAGCCTTTTCGCCTATCGCTTGTGGATGGTGTGCATAACCAACTTCAACTCGCTTCGAGTTCTTCCACAAGGTCCTCCAAAAGTACCCACAAATTTGGTGTCGATTTGAAACAATACTCTTTAAGGCATTCATGTAGCCTCACCACCTCTTTGAAGAATTTCGTCGGCAATGTGGACTACATCATGGGTCTTCGGCATGGAATGGAAATGTGCCATCTTTGAAAACCTATCAACCACGCCACAAAATTTGAATCATTCAGGTGTTGTGTCCTTGACAAACCAAGAACAAAGATCCTTATATCCTCCTGACCTCTACGGTACAGGTAAGGGCTGATATAACCGTATTGGCTCACTCCTTTATCCATCTGACATACCCTGTAGCTTTGTACAAACTTCTTCACATCATGTGACAACTAAGGCCAATAATAATACTCACGGATAATGGCAATGGTCTTATCCTGACCAAAATGTCCTGCCATTCCTCCACTATGTTTCTCCTTTATCAGGTTCTCCCTCACGGAACTCCTCAGGATACATAATTGACTTTCCTTAAATAACATGCCATCCTGGATTATGAAATCCAGCCACTGTCTTAATCCAGAATTGTAACGGAGTTCCTTGCAAGCTTTCCAAGCCTCGCAAAATCGGGATCTTTTCGTATAGTGTCTTAAGTTCGGTGAACCCAACCACTTCAATCCTGCATCTTTGTCATCAATGTATGCCTCCTACTTAAGGCATGCAAAGCCCTATTTGACTTCCCACTCCTATGTTTCAAAAAAGGTATAACTCTGCCAAAACTCTACCCATTTATATGCCTCGATTTAATTTTTCGACTATTTAGATGCGCAAGGCGATGATCATTATATAGAACAAAATTCCTTGACAATAAATAATGTCTCCATTTCTTTAATGCCCAGACTATTGCATAAAATTCCTGATCATATATAGAATACTTTCTCTTGGAATCATTTAACTTTTCAACTGAAATAGGCAATGGGCTTACCTTCTTAGCTCAACACTGCTCCAATGGCACAACCACTGGCATCACAATCCACCTGAAACACCTTGTTGAAATCTGGGAGGGCTAAAACAGGTTGCTCTGTCACCTTTTGCTTCAACAGTTCAAAACTTTTTGCCGCTCCAGTGCTCCACATGAATTCTTTTCTATCCCCTCTCATTGTTTCAGTCAGGGGTCCACAAATACTACTGAAGTTTCTAATGAACTCTCTATAAAAACTAGCCAAACCATGGAAAGATCTCACCTCGGTAGCAGTTCTTGGGGTAGGCCATTCCAGAATAGCCTTCACCTTCTCTGGGTCCATTTTGAGACCTTTTGCTGAGACAACAAAACCCAAGTACACTAACTCCCTCTTCACAAAACTGCACTTCTTCAGATTAATCAATAGTTTCTCTTCTCTTAACTTCTCAAAGACTCGCCGAATATGCATCAGACGCTCATCCAACATCCTAATGAAATCAAAATATCTTCTAAATGCACAATAACAAAACTTCGAAATTCTTTAGTACCTCGTTCATGAGGCACATGAATGTGCTTTCGATGCATTAGTTAGCCAAAGGCATGACTAACCGCTGTCTGAGGCCCTCTTTTGGTCTTGAAGAAGCGATCTTCCATTCATCTCCTCTAATTTGGATTTGGTGATATCCACTCTTTAAATCTATCTTTGTGAAGTACTTAGCTCCACTCAAACAATCCATAATGTCATCCATCCTCGGCAAGGAAAATCTATACTTGATTGGTATCTGGATTTATGGCTGGAATCGTATATATCCTCCAATCCCATCCTTGTACGGGTACTTTAGTCTGCGGTGCTTTATGAACTCAAACTCTCGCATTATCAAACCCTTTCTCAACAATTCTTGAACTTTATGCGATTCCAACTCCTCATTTTTGGTGGAGTCATTCTATGGAAAGCTGCCTTATTTGGCAAAGCGGCTCAAGAATCCAAGTCAGTTGACTAATCTTCCTTATTGGTGAAGTAAACCCTGGTACATTATTAGAAACAATATCACGAAACTCATCCAACATCAGAAACTTCTTCGGAACCTTCTCACTATCATAACACTCCTCTGGAATCAATGCATAAAACCTGCGCTCCTTGGCCTTCTAAAAAATTTCTTCCATCTACATAACAAATTCTAGCACTACTGCATACCTTTTTTTCGGTCTCCTTCAGGGGTTTCAACTTGTGACGAACCCCATCCTTTGTCAAGGAATAAGTGTTTGCATGGCCATCATGTATAGCTCGCCTATCGAACTGCCACGGCCTCCTCAACATGTGACATGCATCCATGGGGATGATATCACAAAGTACCTCATCATGGTAGCTCCCGATCTTGAACATTACTAGGCACTGCTCATTGACCAAAACTTTGTGGTCTTTCTGCAACCAGGCAATCCGATACGGATGCGAGTGCCTTTCCCTCTTCAGCTTCAACTTTGTGACCATCTCTTCTGACACCAGATTATCGGTGCTCCCATCGTCAATAATGACATCACAACATTTTCCTTCACACTTGCACCTTGTGCGAAATAGATTATTCCTCTGTTTTGGTTCTTTTTCCTCAGTCACTAGGGCTCTCCTAATCACTAGGGCTTCTCCCCTTTCAGCATCATTTGAATGTTCAGATTGGGCCTCCTCATCTGCATGCACAACCCTTCCACGACCTTCTGGCCTTTTGTCTGCCCTTCCTTGGTGTTGTGGACATTCATAGGCTCGATGCCCTTCTTCTCCACACTGGAAACATGTTCCTTTGAAACCACCTTTTCTAGATCCTTATCCATATCTCCCTCTCCTCTACCTCTTTGATCGCCACTGTTTTGATCACGAGGGCGGTAGAAGTTGTCATTCCTTTGGCTTCGGCTGGTACCCACATTTTCACTTTTCTTTTCATCATCATCTCGGCTTCTTGAAGGTCTTCCACTGCCCTTTCCACTTTGACCTCCTTGTCCGTTTTGCTTGCCATTAAATCTTTTGTTCAGCTTCTCTTCCACCTTCAGAGCAAACTGATACACATCCTCAATGGTGGTTATTCTGACTAGGCTTAACTCCTCTTGAATGCTCGGTCGTAACCCATTAAGATATCGGGCTACCTTCTCCTTAGTGGCCTCTGTGTGGCCCATTCTGATGATTATCTTGTGAAAATCTTCAGTATATTCTTTCATAGATCTGCTTCCTTGCATCAACCCTTGCAATTTCTTTAACAGATCTAATTCGTAGTCCACTGGTACGAACTGTTTCTTCAGTTTCTCTACCATGCGATCCCATCTGGTGATATTTCATTTTCCTCTTCGATTTCTTTCCAACTGAACCTCTTTCCACCAAATACTGGCATGGCCATTCAACTTCATTTTCACAAATTTAACCTGATCTGGGTCCTCTATTTCCTCATACTCAAAATATTCTTCTAGCTCGTTGATCTAGTTGATCAACTCTTCCGAGTTTAGACTTCCAGAATAACTGGGGACTTCTGTTCTGTGTTTTTTTCCGATTTTTGAAATGGCCCTTATTAGCCGCATTTGGTCTTGATCAATTGCTTATTCTTCCTCTTCTACATTTGAACCTTCTTCCTCTCCTTAATCCTCACTTTCCTCCCCCAGGTTTAACTCTCTTCTCAATTGCTCTTGTAACACATCAATCTGTCTTTGGAGGGCTGCCAGTGCATTTTTTCCACCAGCATTTCTGCTGCCTTGACCACCTCTGGTACCACCACGCCTACCAAGCATCACTCTTGGAGGCATTTTTCTTGACCTCGACCCACAACCACAGTCATGGTGCGAACTGCCTCACAATCAGCGATTTGTCCATACGCTCAAGAAAACCTGCTCTGATACCACTTGATGAGGGCGCAACCCGAGACTTAAAAAATAACCCACAAACAAGAGAATAATTTTATTATTCAGAAAATAGAGTTTCTTACATACAGAGAATCTCAAATCTCCAAGTTCTTACAATACATGCAAGTTACAGAAAGCTACAAAATAACCTTTTCGCAATATGCGAGTTTGTCCCCAAAAAGTTACCCAAAAATTAGAAACCTTCCCATAAATAGAACTCCTCTTTAGTTTGGAGCCAAAACAAGATTCAAATTTGAGTTTAGGCGGTTTGGCGCCGAAAAATTACAACTTGAAGTTCAAATTTTAAAAGAACATTGCAATTGTATCTTCTAGAAAGTGCGCCAACTTCCCGAGGCCATAACTTTTGATCCGGGACTTCGATTCGCGAACCGTTTGAACCGTTGGAAAGGTCTCGAAGTCAAGAACGCGCTCAATTCTGCTACGCCAATTTTGGCAAGTTTCGGGGCCGATCCGGGAACTTTAAGTGCCTCAAATCTAACTCAGAAGATTTTCAGGTGCAAATCTGAGAAACTAAAACTGCAATATCTTTCAACCCAGGAATAAAAAATAAAAACCGTAAATTAAGAATTTCATTATGACGAAAAGGGTATCCAAAAATGTAAAAACATCTAAAAACTGAGAAACTTGAAATTTAACTATTTTTGGGTGATGCAAGATTGCCCTTACACCACTGGATGTTTCTGCATCAAAAAATTTTGACAAACAAAGTGAATTCAAAACACACTGTTCAGACCACACTGCTCAAAACCAACTTAGAAAGAAATCTTTTGTTTTTGTGCAAATAACAATACAGTGTCCAAGATAACTATAGTATGCTAACAAAAAAAGAAACACACTGAATGGGATCGTTTGAGTCTTGATATAGTTCGGTTGAAGCCAGCCACTGAAATTCTTGCACTCTTAGAGCATCAAAACCCAATAACTAAGTTGTGTTTTATTTTATTTTTTAAAATAGAGCATAGTTCTTACCTGGCAAGCTGGGAATGTGGTCGATGAGAACGAAAAGAAAGATATACCCACTGCACTGTTTACTTGCCAATACACTGCCCGCGGACACTGCCTACGCACATCATAGAATATTTTCCAGTGTAATGCCCATTAACACAAACTACACAGTTTTCACTTTTTGCAACTGAAGCCCAAATTGCAAACTCAAGCCTCCTATGTTCCTCTTCTTGGAAACGAGCCCACAGAACTTAACCCCTTATGCTTTTGCCATTTTTGAAACTACAGTATTTTCTGGATGTGAAGAAACAAACTGCTTCCTGGCCTTTAATAGAATTGGACCTCATTTCTTATTTCTAAAAACTCAAAAGAGCATTTGAATTCTACCACATGTGGAAAGGATTCAAGCATGCTTTGAAATAAAGATTTCACATCACTTATATGAATTACTTGCATACACACGATACCTGTTAGCCAAAAAACATACCTTTGTTACGACCAATGTTTTGAAGTTTGATATAATCTTTGATGACTCCTATCCAAGATGCAACTGTCCATGTGAGATATATTTTATCCTTTCTTCGATTATGAATGCCAAATTTACCATCAAACTTTACACATGCTGCTCCAGGTTCCGTTCTGGTGAATGTATTATTACACAATTTTGAAGATTAGCATGTACTAAACTAGCTTGTCTTAGATAGTAAACAAATACTTAACACAAATATGATGCATGGCGAAGTCCATATGATTAGACATCATCTATACGCTGGATTAAGTTGTACGCAGAGCCTGATGGCATTAACCAACATTAAGGTACATTGCTTAAATTAATGACTCTTTAGAAAAGTCCATTTGCCGCTGTCCACCCTGGCCACGATGCTTAAGTTGCATTTCCAGATCAACCCCATAGTTTGGAGTATATATAAACATATACATATACATGTTACACATGATATATAAACATTTTGTGAATGTGACAAAAAACAAAATTTTGTGAATGGACCTGCTTTGTAAAATTTCACTTATGATATATCATTTATTATAAAAACATTTTGGTATATCATTGACACTTAGTGATACTTCCAATTCACCTTGTTATAAGCCCCCACTTTCTTTTTCAAATGCATCCTTTAATTCCTGTGTAAGATTTTGCATATTATTATCATATAGCTACTCATTCTGAAGTTGATCACACCCAATGTTTGCAAGTTTATCTGCAAGTATATTACCTTCCCTATACATATGTCTGATCTAAACACAACTAAACTTTTCTAACAACTTCCATACTTGTTGCATCACATATTTGATTTGCCAAGAAAACACTTGTTTTTCTTTACATGCGTTCACAATAATTAAAGAGTCTCCTTCAATTACCAACTTTTTAATTTTCATAGCATATGCTAGTTGCAAACCATGAAGCAATGCTTGTGCTTCCGCCATATTATTTGTTCATTTCAAGAGTTTTATTGACTTAGCTGAAACTAGGATTCATCTATGATCTCTTATTATAATCCCCACCCTTGATATACCTAGATTCCCATGTGAAGTCCCATCAAAATTTAACTTGAAATATTCTTTTAAAGGTGGGACCCAAGATATTTTGCTTCTATCTATTTTTTGACTTGGATTTTGGTGCATGCTTCCTTTAAACGAAAGGGCAATCTTATTCCACTTCATCATTAACTTTCAATCCCAATATGTGAACACTGATCCAATGCTTTTAACTTTTTTCTCAAAATTTTCACTTGTAGATACTCATAGAACTTTGGGCTAATGGCCCTTGTACTAATTCTTGTGTTCCACTTTATCTTGGTAGCTAGGATGCTTCCCCTTCACATAAACATAATTGTGGCCATAGGCACAAATTTAGACATGGCCCTCATTGTTTACAATATTCTTTGCATCACCAACATTGTGGTTGGTCTCTCTTGCCATGTGGCTAGTTTTTAACCTCCCAAAATTATTGTAAACATTCTAGTTGGATTGATAGTGGGAAGTTCCCCTAATCAAGAAGAAGAAAACGAACAAGAAAATGACAATACCATATTGGGTTGGGAGCCCATTCCTAATGGCTAGGATTTTTTGGATGGTTGGGGCCCAAACTCTAATAATGATCCTCTCCTTCTCTTGTTCATATTACCTTGGTGACTGTGTTTGTTGTCTCTACATTTCAACTTTAATTTTTGAAATTTGTGCTACTATTTCACCCATTTTAAGTGAATAATGCATTATATTTTTAATTTAATATAATAAATTTAATATTAATTATTATTAAAAATGTATAACAATAATATACCAATGTACAATATTGCCTTTGTTTTGGAATACCTATTTCTCTTGTTTAAGACTTTTACATATCTAAATACAAATGTATTTATATACTTTTCCCCACATGTAAAGTGCAAATTGTGTCTTAATAATATACAAAAGATTTATTTCATCAATTACATACATTACAAATACTCTATGGAATGAAAGCTATGTGGTGGTCTTGATTAATTTTGTTTGGTGGGATTTCTTTTAGTCATTAGTGGTGCCATTATTGGCTACATAATTTTGAAGCAAACCACAAGTTGGATTTAAATGATGCCATTGCTACTAAATCATGTTTAAACTGACATATGTTACCAAATCATGTCCTATATAATGACTCGTCTCAATGGTATATTTAGCATTCTTTCATTAATATTGAACTTAAGCTAAAAAGAGTAAAATAATACAAAGTAGAGACAACAAGCTGCCAATAGAGAAGTAGCAAATTGCAAATTATATTATATCTGCATTTAGATGACATGCACAAGTCCAAAACCAAAAGAAAGAAAGGTACTGATGATAAGGACATCTACTATCTTCATTCACCATTCTTGACTCTGTTGTAAATTTAAGATATAGATTTTTTTTGAATAAATTCCATCCTTAAATATCTACCAACTCTACAACATAGTGATTGATCAGAGAACTATCTATTTGACTATATATTGTCCATTTGTAAAGTAGAGAAGAGAATGATCTATGCATAAAAAAATAGAGAACTATAATGATCAATTTTTAAGCTATTTTGATAGATTTATTTTTATTTGTGATAGTTTAATAAAAGATGATAGCAAGAACCTTAATCATTTAGATATATTATATTGGAATGATAGTCAAGGTTCAATAGACCTCTTATCTAATTAGCTATGTGATATTATTTATTTTGGTCATACCCTATATAGTAGAAGGTGACACTACTATCTATAGTATGATCATCAATATATATCAATAATTTTGTTCTTATTAATTAAGATCTTTTAGTTTATCTTCTTAGTTGAATAATTCTCCATCTCATTTCATTACTGTTCATCCTTCAAAGACATCTGAAGGTCCTCAAATTTTAAATGTTAATTTTTTGCAAATTCAACTAGTTCTTTCAATAATTGCTCACCTCTTCTTCTCCTAACATCATGTGAAAAGTATCTTGAAGTGTTTTTCTAACCAATGAAAATTGAGTAGTCTGATCAATAGGGAGAGAGGTGAGTGATAGCAAATTAGTTGTTGCATTTTACAAAAGCAAAAATGATGATAATATAAAGTATACTCATAGATATATTTAAGGATTAAAGTTTAGTAACATGTCATGCTTTAATTTGAAAAGTACCATTATTCTAACTTTTTAAATTCAAAATTGACTTAAATTTATTTTTAATTTTGAAATGATATAAACTAATAAAATGATTTTTTAATTATAACTCATACATGTATTTGAAAGTATTTAATTCTTTTTTGGTTTGAAAGTATTGTTTTATTACTTAAAATGTTCATAAAGTAAGTTTGATTGGCAAAAAATGTAATATATTTCATCTTTTTCTTTGTCATATTTTTCATGTTGTGAACTTCAAATTTTGATATATACAATTTTTGAAAATTTTGAGTATTATTATTATTTTTGAAATAACTCCACTAAAATATTTCACTTTTTATGTTGTAGAGCTTTTTAATGAGTATTTATCCAAATTTAAAATCTTATATAATCTCAACAAGAATTATCCTCTAATAACAAGATATATTTTTAAACATAATATATGTATATATTTTGGTGAAGGAAAACAACCCTATATTTTTATATCAATGAACAAATTCTAGCGATAATTTAAAAAAGGTAACTCACTATTACTAAAATATAATTAAATTTATATTTTTGAAATATGTCCTTTAATATCTAAAAATAAATACATTTAAAAAATAATTTACCCCTATTTTTGAAGAGGTGAAGTGACATTTATGTGGAAAATCACATGTCATGTTCCAAATGCATGAAAGTGGTGTCATTGGATATGTTTGGCTAAAGGGTGTTTGACCAAATGATGCTTGACCAAAGGATTATCAATCAAAGGGTCTTTAGATAAAGAACACTAGACATGTGAAAACTCAAGTTAACTTATAAATGCATGAGGTTTATATGTAAGATGGGTTTGAGCAAATCCTAATGTTCTATTGATGTGGTTCTACCAAACCCTTTGGAACCACACAAATGCCACAAAATTGCCACACAAGGTGTTTGACCAAAATAATAACATACTATTTTCCACCCATGATTGTGTTATATATGTGTGTTTTCTGGTAATATAGTGGCTGGCTAGTTATGGATGAATATGTTGTCTTGTTGGACCTCTCCTCTTCTTTTCTTAGCTAAAAAATTAAAAAAATCTCTTACAAATTTTTAAAAAATATCTTTTTCTAACATATATCTTGAAATTCATTCTACAATTAGAAATGCTCATATCTAAATAGATTTGAAAAATTAATTTGCATTGATTAAAAAGCTCAATCTACAATAACATATTTAATTTAATATATTATCATTTTTTTTTGGATAATTAAGGGGCCGAAGCCGAGGAGATTGTATTAAAATTAAAAGTATAAGGATTTACAAGACTTGAAGCCTCAATAGAAGATAAAACAACCAGAATCATGGCTTCCATGAGGAGAACAAAATCAGAACATGAAACCTTAAAGCTATCTTGAACAAAGTCTATAACCTTATCATAAAAAGGCAACTACCACCTATTGTTGCAACTACGATTGAGAAAAGTTTGAGTTTGAAAAAGGTAGATGATGGTAAAAAAAAATGACAAAATACCAAAGAGATCATCAAGAGTCCTTATCTTTGCCCTTTTTGCCTCAAGTATTCTTCCTTTGCTGGACCACACTACGAATAGTAACTAAATTCCCAAATTTGAAGATGGATCTGCCACTATCAGTTCTAGGAGTGAATCAATTTCTTCATTGTGGACCTCATTGTAAGTGGTGTTTGTAGCAAGAAACTTCCTTGATCCTGTGGATTGAGGTTGGAGTTCAATGAAATCAACTTAATGGGGGTAGCCATTGTTTCCTTCTCTGCCTTCTTACTTGTCTCACCACTTTTAGAATCCTAAACGTCTCTCTTCTCTTCCTCTTAGATGACATTCAAATCCTTATCCACAAAAAGCCTTGCTCATCATGGAGTTATCTGTTTAAGAGTCGTTCCATTAGCTCCCATATTTGCCAATGCATCTGCCATTGTATTGCCTTCTCTATAAATATGATTAATCATTACATTTTAAAACTTATCCATCAGGTTTATTGTTGAATCTAATAAAGATTATAATTTCCAGCTCAACACTTTCTTAGCTCTTATTGCATTTACCACAATAGACGAATCCCCTTCGAATTCCACCTTTTCCAAGTTCAATTCTATGCAAAGGGATAGCCCTGATACTAGAGCCTTAAATTCTGTCATGTTGTTTGTATCAATCTCCAATGGTTTTGAATATCTTGCAATAGTTTTACCCTGCCATGAGTGAATCACACCACCTGCTCCTGATGGACCTGGATTCCCACTAGACACTCCATCAAATTTCAGTTTGAACCAACCAATATTTCGAGGTCTCCATTTACAATTTGCTCTATTTTGTTTGCTGACTTGGCAACCTTTCCCAATAACTTGAGGAGTTTTTAGACCAAACTAGTTCTTGAACATACTGTCATCCCAACTTGTATAAAATTTTGATTTGTTGCTTTGGGCATGAATTCTTAAGTTCATTGTTTCCACAATGACAACTTCAATCTTATTCATAAGCATTTCTATCTCCATGGATTTCCCTTAGAATACTCTCCTATTTCTCTCCTTCCATAGTTCCCATATCATAATTGAAGGAGAAATGATCCATAAATTTCCACACAAGCTATCCCTAAAAAGAGTTGGCCAAGATTTGAATAGTGTTAATATATCATTTAGTAATGCTGATATCCAACCAAGTTTAGCACAAAGCCACCGCTAGCATTCAAGGGAAAATGGGCATGTTAAAAGCATACGGTTGATGTTCTCACTATTGTAGCATAGTGAGCATCTTGAACGGCCCTAATATCCAATTCTTTTAAACCAATCTCCTGTCAAAATTTTACCTTGCAATGTCGCCCATGTGAAAATGCCAGCCTTTGGCATGCACATTCTATTCTAGCATAATTGGATAGGTAACTGGGTTTTGGTTCTTTCTTGCTGCCCAGATGCTCTTTTATAGCCATCCCTCACATTATACTAGCCTGATTTTGATCCATTCCAGATAATTTCGTCCCCTCCTTGCTTAAATAGAATAAATTTGTCCTTTAATACTTGTCTTAGGTTGTTAATCTCCACCAATGGTATATCAAGGTCTTCAAATTGTTTCCACTCCCATTTGCAATCTTGGTTATTGTCTGATAATATAATGTAGTCGCTTACATGAATTCCCCATTTGACTGAACAAATTTGGCTAATTCTGTCTGTGTCCATCATATTACTGATAATAGGGTAACCTCCCCATGAGTCAATCCAAAATAATGCTTTCTTCCCATCCTTTACATTCCATGATATATGATTAAGTATAATATCACTAGATTTAGCAATAAAGTTCCACATACGGGACCCCCTAGGAAAATCTGTGACTCTTAATGCCTCTTCACCGTTTAAGTTTGTGAGGTATTTGCTTCTAATGATCCTAACCCATTTGAGGTGTTGTTCCTTATGTATTTTCCAGAATAGCTTAGCCCCTAATGC
This sequence comes from Sequoia sempervirens, assembly GCA_007258455.2. NCBI lineage: Eukaryota > Viridiplantae > Streptophyta > Pinopsida > Cupressales > Cupressaceae > Sequoia > Sequoia sempervirens. The sequence continues at coordinate 359,891,181 of VDFB02000017.1, forward strand.
CTTATTCTGCCATAACTGATTTTTGATACCCGTGCCTCCGTGCTCAATTGGATTGCAAACCTTATCCCATGCAATCAGTGCAAACTTCTTTTTTGTGTTTGTGCCTTGCTAGAAAAATTTTCTCAACGTCTTCATTAGGTCCATGTAGACTCCGCTTGGCATTGAAATACAGGACATTAGATAAATGGGAATCGCTGATAGAGTTGCTTTCAGCATTATAATTCTCCCTGCCCATGATAACCACTTACTGATTTTATGCTAAAAATGATAACACAATAAAATAACCATCCTATTATCCCTTGTCCTATCAAAAGTAAGATTTCTTCATCCAGCATTGAATGAGAAACGACACACAAACCAGTTGGCCCCCAAAGCTAAAATAAAGCATTCCATTAATGCTAAGAGCGCTTCACTATCAATGATTCCAACAACCATCATTCAATGTCCAAAGGAAAAAAATATTGTGGAGGAGATAAGATCAGGAAGCTCTAGAACTTGGAACACAAAGGAGGACTATTAGAGTTGGTACTAGTACAAGGTATCGAAGGAAGGAAGGTGATACATGCATAGAACAAGGGAATCAAGAGAGCCAATCTTGTTGGAATTAATTTCTACCATCTGCAATAACCTACCTCATTAAATGCAAACTCTAGAGAATTCGATGCAAGAAGAGTCTAGAAAGATGATTGTCGGTGATAGAAGAGTCTAGGAAGACACGTGGAAAACAACTTCCAGAAATTTCTGTATTCTTCTAAGCCCTCTATAAAAAGAGGCAGATGTAATCGGTTAAGTAGGCAATAGATATTGTGTACAGTAGCACATTTGTGATAATATCTTGTCTCCTCTGCCCTCTATCAAATCTCTGTGTCTTGCTGCTCATTGTCGCCACATAAACGTCACTTCTGCTCTTATTCCTGCGCTAACAGCTTTTTATGTCTCTTTCGATAAAGAGCAATAAAAATCAAGTGGATGCATAGATATTGTTGTTTCCTTGTCAGATTTTATTGAAGATTTACACAGAGCGTACCCCCTCGTACGTTTGTCTAAGGTGTTTATTTTTCTGAATTTGAGAGCAGAAAACATGTGGGTTCGAGCAGCTTCGTATTCAATGTTAGCTGTGTGAAGAAGCATTTTGTGTTATTGAATTCCTCTGCATCACGTCAACTTGCTTCTCCAGTAGCCATTGGGTAAATGTTGGCTTCAATCGCTTTTGGAGTCTTTAAGAGGAAGAGCTTGAGTATAAGCCCCCACATAAATAAAACTGTATTTCATTATAAGCATGTGCTTTGTTTATTCTCACCCACATTTTATGAAGTTAAGAAGACGAAGTTGGTGAGAGGGCCCCAGGTCAATTTTTTGTTATGTGGATTAGAGCAGAGGTGGAGCATGGTCATTTTGTGTCCATTTGTAAGGCTGACCGATGATCAATCAGGAGGACCCCTGGTCCCCCGACTCTTTACACACCATCTGGTCACCATGCCAGGTGGCAAGTAAGCAAAATACCATGATTTTTTTAAACATGCTAATATTAAATGTGCACCACCCTCTCTTTTCTTCCGGACCTACCACATTAACTTTGTGATGGCGCTAGCCATTAGATTTCCAAGTCTTTGAGCCTTCAATGCTTCAATACCTCACAACTTTTGCTCTTTGACACACCATTACTGAGACTCCTCTTCCCAAAAGTTTGTGCATTTGGCACCAAAACATGTTCTCTTCATCTCTGTATTAACAAACACTTCCATGAAAGGAATGGTCACTGAAGCTAGGTCCTTGCTTATTGCTCGTCTACAATGTCGTCGCCTACATGTTTCTAATCCATGTGAGGATTCTACACCTCACTAAGGTAAACCACTGGCAACACAATCACTTCTCCTTGATTATCTTTTTGTATTGTTTTGCTTATAATATTTGTGTTCCAAGGTGTTTGGTGTCTTAAACTTTTTTTTAATTTTTTGTGGTCATAACTAAAGAATGGAATGGTTGTCATTGTTGACTTGTTGCTTGTCTTCCAAGTCTTTGTATGCATGTGTTTGACCTAGGCGAGGATTCTATACCTCACTAAGGCAATGGACTAGCAACACAATCACTTCTCCTTGATTCTCTTTTCATTTTATTTCACTTATAATCTCTATGTTCCAAGGTGCTTGGTGTCTTTAACTTGTTTTTCAATTTTTTTGTGGTTGTAACTTGAAGGTTTTTTTGTTTTTTTGGGTGCTTCTATCAATAAAAAATTTACCCAATTGAGTTTTTTTGGTTTTTGTGTCATTGTATCAGTAATGAAGTGGCTGAATTGCTTTTTTTTTATGATTTTGAAAGCTAAGATTCAAAGGATAATGGTTGGTGGAATTTCAAGTTGAATACACAAGGCTTTTTTTTCTTTAACTTTCTATTGAAAAGATTTAAAAGATTTTCAACTTCAAAATTGGTGTTTGAGGGTGTTTATCAACACGAGCGTATTATGTGTTTTGCAATACATTTATTTGTTATGGGAATTCTAATATTCTATTAGAGAATCATTGTGACCTACTAGTTTAAGTTATAAATATAAGTTTATAGTTCTTTCAATTTGTTATTTTAGACTACCAATGTTTTTGAAAATGGGATCAAATTTTTATTGGTTGCCAATAATATTGTAAAGTTGACTTCGTTGTTCATTAGGGTTTGCATGTATTGTGCATAATAATGTTTAAGATGATTTTTGAAACCCTTAATATGTTTAGGGTTTACCTACATTTATTCATGAAGATATTAGGGTTTATTCATGATGTTATATGCATTTATTCATGATGTTCTTAGGGTTTACTTACATGTTGATCTAGAAGTTTGTTTCATTCATGTCATACTATTTGGTGACAACATCTATACATGCAATTTGATTTAGTTAATAAATAATTGATTGAATTTTACTAAGTTTTACCAATGTTTGATTATTTGGCCATTACAATGACAAGTATGGATTCAATAACAAAACAATTTGAGTTCGGTTATACATATAGTAGACAAATTTCTCATTTCTAAAAAACCATAAAGTTGGTTAGGTTAATTCTTCCAAGGGTGTTCTACTATCTAATTTTTTTTTTTCACATCTCATAACCTAAATTGTTAATTTAATTTTATGTATGTATATGTCATCTCTACCTACAACAATGGTGTCCATAATTGTAGCACATTTTTAATATCGCTGAAATGGTACCTCTCTCATTTTACTTCTATAAAATGATTCATATACCTATACACATCACTTTGAAAGCTAAAGCTGTAGATTTGTTCAACAACCTCCTTTAATGCCAAAAAAATGCTTCTATTGATTAGATTTCTCATTGGAAATGCTAGGGTTTCAAACGTTATAGAATAGTGGTGGTCAAAGCTTTCATGAAATTTTTCTTTAAAAGCCCTGCAAAAATAGTGAACTTTGTGGACTACTTGTTAAATGATTATAAAGATGCCCCTCTCTATGGATATGCTATTTTAGAGTTTATAAATTTTCATATTTTCAATAGAAAATTATATTTTTACACTCTTCTTGTCAACTTACACTTTTAGAAAACTTCACCACTTTTACAATTTTGCCTTTGAAGATGAAAATCATGTTTTTTTAGCTTCTTGTATTTTTTATTTTTTTAACTTATTCACTTTTTGGTTCAAATTGCATTTTTTGAGCTCTTTAGCATTATTGCAATTTCAAACATCTATGAAGTTGAATGCGCTTGTTCTATGAAAGGGGGTATATGTGCTTGTTGTAATCTATGTGAAAATATATCTTACACAACTGTGAAGATACATGTACTCTCTTTATGTAAGGGGCAATTTGTGCTTGTTGTAATATTTGTTTATTAAATTAGTATTCTTTTTAGGTATGCATGTGTTTGTGTTGGTATAATTGAAGGTGTTATAAGGAGTTACCACCCTTCTTATCTAAAATTTATAAATGTTGTTCATAGTATGTATTATCTTCTTTCATTCTAAAAAAACTCACATTGATAAAATTTCAATTTTTAAGATGCATGTTCATCTTCAGACCATCTAATAGTGAATAGGAAGCATCTCCTATTGGTTTTGTATTCTTATGTGGTATTTCCTATGGAATTGTAATTACTTTCATGTTCATACACCATTTTATGAATTTTTTATTAGTGGCTTCAACATTTTTAACTTTATATGTATTAAAAAAATTATTACCTTCTTATATGCCCCAATTTTTAATGGATGTATTAGAAAAGTTCCGAATTTCTTAGTTTTTAGTGGATGTATGATAATTAAAAATACATGTCTACATACATACTAAATTTGACTGGGGTGATCTCCATCCATTTAATGAAATTATTAGTTGTATTGATTGAAATATATTTCATAACATAGGCATCAAAAGTGAAGGAGGTCTTACCCACCTCAATCATTGGTCCTTAGTTTCCCAACCTAAAGATAGGTCTATGGTAATTTTCCAAGTTTGAAACCCTTGGCACTTGGAAGATTATCAAGTCTTAGGGATTTGGGACCTACAACTCAAGTCACCAACACACCCTTTTATTGAATGAAAATGAAGAATTTTTTAAACATTGTATTTATCACCACTATGGGAAAATGAGTTTAAGTTATTAAAAACTAATATAGTAATTTTTAGTTGGAAATAACCTCACCTATAGGTTTATATTAGACATTCCTATATGCTACATTTTGAGATAATGATTATGCCAAAGTTTGGAACTTTTTTGGTCTTAGGGATCTTAGGAGACTTTGTTGATCTAGTGTAGCTTAGAAGGCTCAAGAGAATTGGGCACCAAAAGGAAACCACTAGTACTAGATCAAACTACCCACTCATGAGGTGTGAAATGCAAAATATCACTCCTAACAACCTTTCATTGAATAAAATCAAACCATAAATTGCAACATTACACTTGTTATCACCGTGATAAAATGAGTTCAATTTAAAAAAACCAAGATAAGTATTCATAGGTTAAACTAACATCCATCTATAGTCTTAGAAAATACTTTTCTTGTGTCATAGTTTGAGATAACAATCATGTCAAATTTTGGCACTTTTTTGGTCTTAGGGCTCTTAAGAGACTTTCTTATTATCTAATGTAACACAAAAGAACCATGGTAATTGGGTACAAAAAATACACCATAAATAGTTGTAACCAACTCACTTAGATGTGCTTCATTTTCAATTTATTTTAACAAGGTGTAAAAATAAAATAACACACAAAAACCATTTCATTGAAGAAAATTGAAGCATTTTGCAACAATGCATTCATCACCATCATGGAAAAATGACTTCAGGTTAAAAAAATGAGATAGGTATTTGTATTTGAACTTGATTTCCACCTATAGGTTTAGATCAAACATTCTTAGGTGTCATGGTTTGAGAGAATAGTGTTGGGAAAATGTGTCTCAACCTTGAAATTATATACATTTTATTATTGATAGGATGTATATATATATTTCCTAGTTACACTAATAGGTGTATATAATGGTAGCATGGGTTGGCGTTGAGGAGAAAAATGTGAGTGTGTTAAATTTTTTAGGAAAACTCATAAAATGGCTAACATATATTAAATAAATGATATATTGTAAATCTGAACCTTACATTATTAGGCTTTAGATCTAATGGTGGATATTATGTTGGCCTATCTTTCCCTATAATGTAACCCTATTTTATGAGGGCATTTTATTATGGATGTTGTAGAGAGATGGCGATGTTTTCTGAGAGTCTGATAGCAGTCATGTTGTCTCTTGATCTCTGAGTGGTGATACTCCTATGAGAAGCTTTTTCTACAAGTATATTGTAATCTTTGTGATTTTTGAATAATATATTGGGAAGCTTTTGGAGTGTGGGGTTTTTCTCCCAAAAGGGTTTTCCCCACATAAATCACTGTGTCATGGTATGCATGATATTTATTTTTATCTTATTTAAGTTTCTGTAACTGTTAAAGATCTGTAAAGTTTTGCATTTTTCTCCTCTTAAGCTTAGTGTAGGAAGTTGTTTCGCTACCTTAGCTTCCTTACAAGTGGTATCAAAGCTTGATCACCTTTGGTTTCAGTTGTAAGTTGTTGGGTTTTTTGAACTAATCCATATTTGAGTGGGAGCTTGTGAAGAAGAAACTTTGTGATCTTTTTGTAGGAATTTTTAGATGACAAGTTCATCAGGGATAATAGAGGTGGAGAAATTTTCTAGAAATAATTTTGAGATGTGGAAGCTAAATATGGAGGATCTGTTGATAGATCGAGATCTGTGTGATGCTATTGATGAGAATTTTTCAAGGTTTGTAGATCCTACTCAAGTTGCTCAATATGATGTTATGGACCATAAAGCCAAGGGTCTAATAAGATTGTGTTTGGCACTCTATTTTAATTAATGTCCATGAAGAGACCTCTGCACATAAACTATGGAAGAAGTTTGATGAGATGTATTAGGCTAAATATTTAGTGAACAAGATTTCCTTGAGGAAGAAATTATATTCCTTGAGAAGGGAAAAGGCTGGATGAATTATAGACCACCTGGAAGCATTTAACATGCTAGTGGCTCAGTTGGCATCAGTTGGTGTTAAAATGGAAGAGGAGGAGAAATGTTAGATCTTGCTTTGTTCTTTGCCTGATTCATGGGATTCTCTTGTTATGGCTATTGGGAGAACTTATGTTATTTTGAAGACTAAAGATGTGATGGGTTCTTTGCTTTCTGAAGAGATGAGGAGAAAGGTATCCATCACTACCAAGCAAGCACTAAATGTTTGTGGAAGACCTAAGGAAAAAGGAAAGAAGAATGAAAAACCTAACAAATCCAAGTCCAGGGGAAGATCTAAATCTACTGGAAAGTCCAAAGTTATTTGCTAGAACTGTGGTAAGCTTGAAAATGTTCATAAGGAATGCAAAGAAGAAAAGAAGAAGAAAAAGAAGAAATTTGATTCTGATTCTGATTCTGAGAAGGAAGATGGCGACACATTCATTGCAGCTTTGGAAACTCATGTAGGTAATGATGCATGGTTAATAGATTCAAGTGTATCTTTCCATTTGACCTTTAATAGAGATTGGTTTTCTGAATATGAAGAATTTGATGGAGGTAAGGTGTACTTGGGTGATGATTATCATTTAGAAATTGTTGGTCATGGTAAAGTTTTTTGGCCTCCTACAATGATTTAATAACCAAGCCCTTACAACCATGATTCAGATATTGGAAATCTAACCTGAATAGCTATTTCAATTATCATGAAGGTGCATTTAACTTGTCAACCCAGGGATGTGAACTTGAAATGGTTCAGCACAGTATGTGCACTAGGAACTCAAGGTAGCCATTTCATTCTACAGCTAAGGAACACACAATGTTTAAAGTAAATTGCTTAGAAGAGAATACCATAAATACCAATCATCAATCAACAACTACATCAAACTAAAATGCATAACAGGAATGAAAATATGAGCAAAAAATAGGGCACTACTCTATATGCTTTGGCTATAGGAACAGACATAGAATGGAATTCTAGTGGCTGCAAGAACAGTCGGTGCCAGATTTCCAACTAATTACTAAATAGTAAGTAATACTAAAATAATACTAAACTAATACTAAACTAAGAATATATATTACTCACCAAGTGGGCCCCCTTGGATAAGTATCCTCTAAAACTAATGAGAACTGAGATGCTCGAACTTAGAACTTTATTTTATTCACTATAAATCATGAGTACACAAGAGTAATGTATTTATATTATTGAAAAATTGAGAGTGCAAGTACAATATCAAATCATGCAACCTCCTGAGGAAGGAGCCTTAGATCTTTATTTATACTATTAGCTAAACAAGGCAGTGAACTCCACGACTGGGAGGATGCCATTTGGGGAAAATAGAGAAAATGGAGTAATGGTAGTTATGCGTGCATGGAATCTAGTCAGACATGTAGGTCCAAACGTAGATTTAGCACATCAGTAATGCCCATGCATTCTCAATAATTAAATTCCACTACAAGGTAGTTATATTCAGTTGCATGAGGAATCTTCTACCGTCGACCTCCTTTGACCTTGAGAGATTCCTTTGCTGGACATTATGGTGCATGCCCACTTGGTGATATCTTCCTCAACTTAGCATCTTTAAATTAAATCTGCATGGCAATGTTAGTACACACAATAACTACACATCTATAACCACCTTAAGGAACATTCATTAACCACATGCAATATCAATATAGATAATCCACATAATATGCCAATGTCATTAAAACTTGTAGAGATAGGATTTAAGCCAAATGTCTATGGTTTGAGGGAAACATTATGAAAATATCAACATTTAATATTAAAGTCCATGAAAAATGCCAACAAATAAACTATAGATTCTACCCAAAATTGGACCAAAAACTAGGCTCATCACTCCCCCCAACCTAACGTTTTGCTGGTCCTCCAGTAGGGGAAGAGTTGTTCTTCTGCTTGGTCAAAGCTCTAAAATTTGCAACTGATAGCTATCCAACATCAGTGGCTGTTGTGCGTGAATCAAGATCCCAATAGAATCCTCCTAATATGTGAAATTTGTTCCATCTCTATTTTTTTGCAACAATGTCATACTGGTAGAATTTGAAGTTTGGAATGGGCCACATGAGCATGGGTGGCTGTAAATTCAGGGGAAGCCATGATCGCCCCTATGTTCTCCCAATCTAAATATACCTATCAATCCTTTTTAGTGCTACAACATAATTATGGATGGAATGAGGCTCAGCTTGCTTCAACTCATCAGTTAGGCTATTCCATCTTTGGGATAGACATCTTCTCATAGTCTCCTCCTTTGTTGCTATCTTTACCTCATACTCACTGTAGACTGCCTCAATCCAAGGAATAATCTTGTTTCCATAACTAGGTTTGAGAAGCATTCTATGACATTCTCTATAAATATCCCTTGGGTTGCTTGATTCAGCCCTAATGGACAGAGGGATGTTAGACTCCAATTGCTTATAAGCCCCATGTTGTTGTCCCAAACTAATCTCATTTTGTACCCAAGACATAAATTCCCTTAATTGGACATCCCCAACATGCAACGGTGGATTCCAATCATGGTCTTGAGTTACAACATAATTATGCAAATAAAAATCACACAAAAAATTCTTCATTTTAGGTGAGGCAATCCTATAAGCATTGAAAAATTCAACATGGGTGTCAAAAGAAGGATTCAAACCTGATGCAATCCTTGACAGCTTAAAAGAGAGATATTTCTCTTTCAGGAGAAGAGCATAGACCCTTGGAGGGGTCCTACATTCCAAAATCTATGGTACCAAGGTTGCCATATCATCCACCGTCTGCTTTAGGGTGGCAATTTTTGCATCCTTATCTTCAATCTCCTCATCCCTCTTTTGAATTTCCTTTTTCCATTCTTCCTCCCTCCTTTGTATTTCATTCCATAAATTCAAAATTGCAGCATGTACTGTAAAATCAAGAGGATTATGAATTCCTACAAGTCTTTTTGTCGATGGAGGCTCCTCATATAGCACTATTTGCATGTAATTAGGCTGTCTAGTTGTCTCTAGTTGCAGGGGTACTATTTCTTCTTCCACTTCTTGTTGTAGGGTCTTTCATTCTTGTTTTTGTTGTGGCTGCAGGAACTCCTGCTTTGGTTCTGGCTATTGCTACAAGACTTCTTGCTGTAGAACTTCTTGTTGTAGGAATTCCTGCTCATGCTATAGGAAATCCTAATTTTCCTCAAACTCTTTTTCAATGTTAGCAAGATTGGCCAGTGTTATATTTCTTCTCTCCCAAATATGTATTCTTCTTTGACATTCTCCTACCCCATTGGGGCTTTAGGGTCCTCATGTGATGTCTCACCAGGCTTAGGGCTTTCCTGTGGAGGCATACCAATCGTAGGCCCAACTGGTCTTGATTTCCTGGGAGGTCTCTCACATTGTTCTTTGGCTGCAGGATGAATAGTGTCAGCTTTCCTCTTCTTAGAACTTGGCACCTTCCTTTCTACAGACTGTACTTTAGCCTTCCCTTTTTTTGTTTCTACTTCTCTCTTCTGTGCCCTATTTTTCATCAGGGTTTCAAGTGGAATGTCATCATTAGAATATGAGGAGGAGATTTCTTTTTCTGAGTGCTTTGTTCTAGAAGAACTAATTTCTATGGTTTCTTCTGCTACAGGAGGATTCACACTAGAGCTTGTGCGAGAGGTTGAAGCACCAAGAGTGGCTTCAGCCGTGCTCAATCTCCTACTAGACCTACGGGGTTGAGGTAAAACCCTAGGTTGCAAGTGCTTAGGTCTAATTTGATCAACATTTATAAATTCTTCCCAAGTCATTCCAGATACATCATGCAAATACTTTTCAACCAACAATTTAATTAGACAATGGTGGGAAACAAAATTATCCCTACCTTTTTGGGTCTCGACTGCCATGATTGAGAGAATATTATATAGCACATTAGGAACATTCATCCTCCTTCCGTGCCTCATGTAATTCAAAATCTTGAAGTGCACATAATGCAAATTTGATTGGTGACCCTCACAAGTGATGTATTTGATAACATAAACGGCTATTTTCTTCCATGGCTCAGGCAGAGACATTCTCTTTGCACCCTATTTATCTATGCTCAATGGGGGGTCATTTAGCTCTATAAATTCGGCCCTAGTTGATCTGGCATCTCTAGAGGCAGGGTAATTTTCACCATTAGCTAATAACCCTATGACCTCTACAATTATTTCCTTAGTTGCCACAACTTCCAACCCTTTTATTGTGGCTTTTCCTTCAGAAAATGTCTAGGCGAATTCAAGGGGAATACTTTCATCAAAACCATCCAGCTTCAAGAAGTAATCTAACCATCCACAATTTCTAAATTTGGCCAGGCATTATGCATCCTACAATAAAACATCATGCACCGTGGGTTCATTTCAAATTAACCCACCTCCCATTGTCTGCAATCAAACAAATGCTCCACAATTTCTTTCTTGCAATTGCCGTCTAAAAATTAAGTTCACTTTCCTGCAATACCTGCTAAATTTCCAGTGCCAATATCGACTGAATTTCCTTTCTTTTGTTTCACCTTTTTGCTTGCAACTCAAGATTACGACAAAGTCAATAATGGAAAAAAAAGGAGTGATAAAAGAGAATTATGATGGGAAGAAATGGCAGATGTAGTTAATGTCACTTCACACATGCAAGTCATCCTCTCACTCAGATTTCAAATCAGCTCATTTTAAATTTTCTGACGTAGCCTAGCATAAATTGACACATGGAAAATATATTTGCATCCTTTTCTTCCCCCCCCCAACCTAAATTTGGACATGTATCCACACATGTGAGATGGTAGTGGTGGTTTGACAGGGAATAATGACATGTTATGTGAACGTCTATACTAACATACATTGATTAAATGAATACACTTAGAAGATAATTAAAAGATAGCAATTAATGTGCACATACTTGAGTGTGTGGAGGATTTGTTGCAAAGATTGTGGAGAAAGTATCGCTCACCTTTTAGGGAATAAATTGAGCAATTAATGAAAATGAAGTGATTGAAGAAAGAGAAAGGTGGTGATGGATGGGTGAATGGGCGGATGGATGAAGAAATGGACTTCCATGTAAGTGAAAGTATTTATTATGAGTACGTACCTTAATTAGCCAGAAGGAGGGACACTAGGTTCACTTCCTTCGATCGCAGGAAGCTCAAGTGCTGAATGCTGGGTAAATTGATGCTGGAACTCTTCTTTGGAAGCTAGCTTGTGATACAATTTGAGGCGATGACCATTGACAAGTAATTTGAACCTAACAGTGTCAATGGTAGTAAGCTTAATAGCTCCATTAGGAAAGACCTCAATGACTTCATATGGTCCTAGCCACCTTATCTACAATTTTCTTGCATTGTCCTGGTATCTTGAGTCATAGAGTAGGGCCCAATCTCCTGGTTGGAATTTCTTGTCCTTGATAAATTTATCATGCCACTTGATTCTCTGATTCTGCACTACCTTTGTATGTTGCAGGGTTGCTCTTCTTATCTCATCCAAAGCATTTAGTTGCATGATTCTTTCTCTTTGTGCCTTGGAAATATCCATCCCCAAATCTATTGCAGTTTATAGAGTCTTATATTCAAATTCAACATGCATCATAGTTGTCTTTCCATACAACAACTCAAATGGAGTGAAGCCTATAGTTATTTTCCAGTTTGTCTTATAGGCCCAAACAACTTTTGGTAAAAATTTTTCCCAATCCTTTCTATGAATAGCTACCATTTTGGTCAGAATGGCTTCAATTTCTCTATTGGTCACCTCAACTTGGCCATTAGCCTGGGGGTGATAAGGAGTAGACTTCATGTGCCTTATGTTGTACTCATTAACTAGTGCTGCAACAAGAGTTGATGTGAATTGAGCTCCTTGATTAGTCATTATTTCTCTTGGGACTCCATATCTTGTGAAAATATCCTCATAAAGAAATTTTGCAACCTTGTTATCTCTTGCATGCTTCATGGCCTTAACTTCTACCCACTTTGTCACATAATCAATGCATACCAATATATAAGACTTACCATTTGATGGAGGGTCAATGGGTCTCACAAAATCCAATCCCCACTTGTCAAAGGGAGTGATTACTACTGAGGTAAAAGTGGCAACTCATCAGATCTAGTTGGTCTGCCCATTCTTTGACATCCATCACATTTTCTAGTATACCTTCCTGCATCTTTGTGGAGTGTTGGCCAGTAATATCCTATGTTCAAAACCTTCATTGCTATCCTCTTAGCTGCAAAGTGTCCTCCACACGGTTTGTTGTGGCATGCATGCAAAATTTCATATGTATCATCTTCTCTCACACATCTCCTCATAACATGGTTTGGTCCAGTATAAAAAAAACATCCAACAATCCAAGAGAAAGGAAAAATATTTTTCAATGAGTTCCCTTTTCTCTTTTGGAGAGAGGTGAGAAGGAACTCTCCCTGTGACCAAATAATTGGCTATTTCAGCATACCAGGGTGTTTGTATATTGAGGGAGAATAAATGATCATCAAGAAAAGAGTCATCTATGGGTTGATTGTCTTCTGATGTAGTCATCCTTGAAATAAAATCTGCAACAACATTGGCCTTCCCTGACTTATCCACAATGGTTATATCAAACTCCTACATCAACAATAACCATCTTTCCAATCTACCTATGATCAAAGGTTTATTCATGAGATATCTAATGGCTGCATGATCAGTATGCACAAAGATTTGGTATTCTGCTATGTAATGTTTGAATTTGTTTTAGTGCATAGATTACTGCCAACATTTCTTTCTCTGTCACTGTATAATTGAATTCAACTCCTTGTAAATTTTTGCTGAAAAATTAAATGGAATTTTCAACAACTCCTTTATTTCCTAAGACTACTCCTATGGCATAATCCGATGCATCAGTATGGATGTGGAAAGGATGCTCCTAATTAGGCCCTTTGAGTACAGGAGCATGAGTCAAAGTTGCCTTCAAGTAAGAAAATTCCTTGTCATAGGCTTCAGTCCACTGAAATTCAACATCTTTAGTGAGAAGAGTATACAATGGTGTTGCTACCTTGCTAAATCCTTGATGAAACACCTATAATATCCTGCATGACCTAAGAAACTCCTAACATCCTTCTTTTTTGCAGGTGTGGGAAGATTTGTGATTACCTCAATCTTTACATGATCTACTTGAATTCCCTTGTGGGAGATGTAGTGGCCAAGAACTACACCTTCCTACATCATCATGAAACACTTTTCACTATTTAAGGACAAGTTTTGGTCTTCACATCTCTGTAGGACTGTCTTGATATTTTTGAATGCTTGATTAAAATCAACACCATAAGTGGTAAAGTCATCCATATAAATTTTTATGCAATCATGAGAAATGTTTGAGAATATGATAATGACTGCCCTTTGAAAAGTTTCAGGTGCATTGCATAATCCAAATGGGAGTATTGAATATGCATAGGTCCCCCATGGACAGGTAAATGTGGTCTTCTCCTGGTTCTCTGGTGCAATTTGGATCTGGTTGTAGTCGATGAATCCATCTAGAAAAGAAAAGTATTGCTTTCCTGCAAGTGTGTCCAAAACTTGATCAATGAAGGGTAAGGGAAAGTGGTCCTTCTTGGTGGTAGCATTAAGTTCCCTATAATCAACACAAAATCGCCATCTCCATCCTTTCTTGGGCATAATGACTAATGGAGACACCCACTAACTATTTGAAATGGGGTAGGTAAATCCTACATCTAGTAATTTTTGTAGTTCTCCTTTCACAATTTCTCTTAGTGTAGGGTTAATTCTTCTTTGTGGCTATCTTACTGGGGTGCAATCATCTCTGATGTAAATTCCATGTGTACAAATTTTAGGGTCCAATCCCTTCATATCATGATAATCCCACACAAATACATGCTGATGGGTCCTTAATAGGTTTGCCAATAACAATTGTTGTTCTTCATTTAATTTACTATTAACATTCATATATTTTCTTTCCGACACCTATACTTGTGTAGTTAACTCTATCATGGCTGCTTCATTAACACATGGTACCTTTAGTTCATATGGAAGCAATGTATGGGACATACCTGTTGTTGTAGGAAGTCTATCTGTAGGAACATTGGCTGTAAGAAGAGTGGCTATAGGAAGAACACCTGTAGGAACAGTGGTTGTAGGAAGAGTAGACATAAGTGTCTTGACTGGAATAGCAGAATGAGAAGATGATGCTTCTTTCACTTCATAATGGTTTTGAATGATGTTAGCCAATACTTCATCCTCATCTTGGAGCTGCATGAAAGATATTTTTCCTAGCATCATAAGCTGCACCACAAAATTAACTTCCTTGGCCTCTTCACCAGCATGTAGCCATACGGGATTATCTTCATCATGAGATGGCTGAGTAGGCGGATAAATAAATTTTTTTTAGTGCTCTTCCCATCTAAAATGGTCATGTCACCCAACCGACATCCAATGTATGCATCTACAGTTGCTAACTAAGGCCTTCCAAGAATAATGGGGTATCCGACTAGTGTAGCTTTAGGAGAAAGAATCATAAAGTCTGCTAGGTACTCCCAAGAGTCTAGAACTACCACAAGATTCTCCACTACACCATCAAACTTAAAAATAGAGCTATCAGAAAGCTACAGGATAGTAGGAGTAGATCTCATGCTTGCAACATTTAGTTGTTGCAGGATGTCTTTGATCATTACATTTATTGTTGCCCCTAAATCAATTAGAGTATTCTTTACTTGGACCCCATTTATAACAATTGCTACCACATGACTACCTGGGTCATTATACTTGGGGATAGTCACTTTTCTCAACATGATGTCAGCTAGTTGTCCCACCACATCAACTGTAGTTGGGTCCTTCTTTTTCCTACCTGGCTTCATGAGATATGCCTCCTTGATTGCCTTGTCATAGATTGAAACATCCTTTATTGCCTGAAATAGAGGTATCTGGACACATATATGCTTCAGCTGATCCAAGATATCAAAAGTTGTATCCTCATTTTCTTCCTTCGTCTTAACAACTTCCAATCTCTGAGGAAATGGTGGTTCTTGTTTAGTATGCTTGACTTGGATTGGTTCAGGATTTTTAGGTACACTTGGTTGAATGGGATCATTCAGAGGTTCCTCTTGTTAGGGTTAGAAAGACAAATATCTAACAATTAAATGAAGATTTAATTAATAAATAGAGAAACTAAAACACACATAGAATAAATTATAACACAGAGAATTTAACGTGGTTCACCCAATCTAGGCTACATCCACCAAACCACAGCCATCCAATAATTTTATTATCTAGTGCAAAACCTATTACAATCTTGCGAATAATCACATTTTTCATCATCTTGTAACACCCATCCGAAC
>VDFB02000017.1:359907074-359985781 GCA_007258455.2 Sequoia sempervirens
TACATCTTTATTTCTGGTAATATAGTGGTTG
Organism: Sequoia sempervirens; assembly: GCA_007258455.2. NCBI lineage: Eukaryota > Viridiplantae > Streptophyta > Pinopsida > Cupressales > Cupressaceae > Sequoia > Sequoia sempervirens. Next base: position 359,907,106 of record VDFB02000017.1, read on the forward strand.
GTTGGTTATGGATGAATATGATATCTTGTTGGGCCTCTCCTTTTCTTTTCTTAGCTAAAAAGTTCAAAAAATTCTCTTACAAATTTTCAAAATCTTTTTCTAATGTATATCTTGAAATTCATTCTACACTTAAAAATCCTCATATCTAAATACATTTGAAAAATTAATTTACATTGATTAAAAAACTCAATCTACAATAACATATTTAATTTAATATATTATCATTTTATGCTCAAAATGATAACACAATAAAATAAATAACCATCCTATTATCCCTTGTCCTATCAAAAGTAAGATTTCTTCATCCAGCATTGAATGAGAAACGACACACAAACCAGTTGGCCTCCAAAGCTAAAATAAAGCATTCCATTAATGCTAAGAGCGCTTCACTATCAATCATTCCAACAACTATCATTCAATGTCCAAAGGAAAAAAAAATTATAAAGGAGATAAGATCAGGAAGCTCTACAATTTGGAACACAAAGGAGGATCATTAGAGTTGGTACTAGTACAAGGTATCGAAGGAAGGAAGATGATGCATGCATAGAACAAGGGAATCCAGAGAGCCAATCTCTGTGTCTTGCTGCTCATTGTCATCACATAAACGTCACTTCTGCTCTTATTCCTGCACTCACAGCTTTTTATGTCTCTTTCGATAAAGAGCAATAAAAATCAAGTGGATGCATAGATATTGTTGTTTCCTTGTCAGATTTTATTGAAGATTTACACAGAGCGTACGCCCTCGTACGTTTGTCTAAGGTGTTTATTTTTCTGAATTTGAGAGCAGAAAACATGTGGGTTCGAGCAGCTTCGTATTCAATGTTAGCAGTGTGAAGAAGCATTTTGTGTTATTGAATTCCTCTGCATCACGTCAACTTGCTTCTCCAGTAGCCATTGGGTAAATGTTGCCTTCAATCGCTTTTGGAGTCTTTAAGAGGAAGAGCTTGAGTATAAGCCCCCACATAAATAAAACTGTACTTCATTATAAGCATGTGCTTTGTTTATTCTCACCCACATTTTATGAAGTTAAGAAGATGAAGTAGGTGAGAGGGCCCCAGGTCAATTTTTTGTTATGTGGACGAGAGCAGAGGTGGAGCATGGTCATTTTGTGTCCATTTGTAAGGCTGACCGATGATCAATCAGGAGGACCCCTGGTCCCCCGACTCTTTACACACCATCTGGTCACCATGCCAGGTGGCAAGTAAGCAAAATACCATGATTTTTTTAAACATGCTAATATTAAATGTGCACCACCCTCTCTTTTCTTCCGGACCTACCACATTAACTTTGTGATGGCGCTAGCCATTAGATTTCCAAGTCTTTGAGCCTTCAATGCTTCAATACCTCACAACTTTTGCTCTTTGACACACCATTACTGAGACTCCTCTTCCCAAAAGTTTGTGCATTTGGCACCAAAACATGTTCTCTTCATCTCTGTATTAACAAACACTTCCATGAAAGGAATGGTCACTGAAGCTAGGTCCTTGCTTATTGCTCGTCTACAATGTCGTCGCCTACATGTTTCTAATCCATGTGAGGATTCTACACCTCACTAAGGTAAACCACTGGCAACACAATCACTTCTCCTTGATTATCTTTTTGTATTGTTTTGCTTATAATATTTGTGTTCCAAGGTGTTTGGTGTCTTAAACTTTTTTTTAATTTTTTGTGGTCATAACTAAAGAATGGAATGGTTGTCATTGTTGACTTGTTGCTTGTCTTCCAAGTCTTTGTATGCATGTGTTTGACCTAGGCGAGGATTCTATACCTCACTAAGGCAATGGACTAGCAACACAATCACTTCTCCTTGATTCTCTTTTCATTTTATTTCACTTATAATCTCTATGTTCCAAGGTGCTTGGTGTCTTTAACTTGTTTTTCAATTTTTTTGTGGTTGTAACTTGAAGGTTTTTTTGTTTTTTTGGGTGCTTCTATCAATAAAAAATTTACCCAATTGAGTTTTTTTGGTTTTTGTGTCATTGTATCAGTAATGAAGTGGCTGAATTGCTTTTTTTTTATGATTTTGAAAGCTAAGATTCAAAGGATAATGGTTGGTGGAATTTCAAGTTGAATACACAAGGCTTTTTTTTCTTTAACTTTCTATTGAAAAGATTTAAAAGATTTTCAACTTCAAAATTGGTGTTTGAGGGTGTTTATCAACACGAGCGTATTATGTGTTTTGCAATACATTTATTTGTTATGGGAATTCTAATATTCTATTAGAGAATCATTGTGACCTACTAGTTTAAGTTATAAATATAAGTTTATAGTTCTTTCAATTTGTTATTTTAGACTACCAATGTTTTTGAAAATGGGATCAAATTTTTATTGGTTGCCAATAATATTGTAAAGTTGACTTCGTTGTTCATTAGGGTTTGCATGTATTGTGCATAATAATGTTTAAGATGATTTTTGAAACCCTTAATATGTTTAGGGTTTACCTACATTTATTCATGAAGATATTAGGGTTTATTCATGATGTTATATGCATTTATTCATGATGTTCTTAGGGTTTACTTACATGTTGATCTAGAAGTTTGTTTCATTCATGTCATACTATTTGGTGACAACATCTATACATGCAATTTGATTTAGTTAATAAATAATTGATTGAATTTTACTAAGTTTTACCAATGTTTGATTATTTGGCCATTACAATGACAAGTATGGATTCAATAACAAAACAATTTGAGTTCAGTTATACATATAGTAGACAAATTTCTCATTTCTAAAAAACCATAAAGTTGGTTAGGTTAATTCTTCCAAGGGTATTCTACTATCTAATTTTTTTTTTCACATCTCATAACCTAAATTGTTAATTTAATTTTATGTATGTATATGTCATCTCTACCTACAACAATGGTGTCCATAATTGTAGCACATTTTTAATATTGCTGAAATGGTACCTCTCTCATTTTACTTCTATAAAATGATTCATATACCTATACACATCACTTTGAAAGCTAAAGCTGTAGATTTGTTCAACAACCTCCTTTAATGCTAAAAAAATGCTTCTATTGATTAGATTTCTCATTGGAAATGCTAGGGTTTCAAACGTTATAGAATATTGGTGGTCAAAGCTTTCATGAAATTTTTCTTTAAAAGCCCTGTAAAAATAGTGAACTTTGTGGACTACTTGTTAAATGATTATGAAAGATGCCCCTCTCTATGGATATGCTATTTTAGAGTTTATAAATTTTCATATTTTCAATAGAAAATTATATTTTTACACTCTTCTTGTCAACTTACACTTTTAGAAAACTTCACCACTTTTACAATTTTGCCTTTGAAGATGAAAATCATGTTTTTTTAGCTTCTTGTATTTTTTATTTTTTTAACTTATTCACTTTTTGGTTCAAATTGCATTTTTTGAGCTCTTTAGCATTATTGCAATTTCAAACATCTATGAAGTTGAATGCGCTTGTTCTATGAAAGGGGGTATATGTGCTTGTTGTAATCTATGTGAAAATATATCTTACACAATTGTGAAGATACATGTACTCTCTTTATGTAAGGGGCAATTTGTGCTTGTTGTAATATTTGTTTATTAAATTAGTATTCTTTTTAGGTATGCATGTGTTTGTGTTGGTATAATTGAAGGTGTTATAAGGAGTTACCACCCTTCTTATCTAAAATTTATAAATGTTGTTCATAGTATGTATTATCTTCTTTCATTCTAAAAAAACTCACATTGATAAAATTTCAATTTTTAAGATGCATGTTCATCTTCAGACCATCTAATAGTGAATAGGAAGCATCTCCTATTGGTTTTGTATTCTTATGTGGTATTTCCTATGGAATTGTAATTACTTTCATGTTCATACACCATTTTATGAATTTTTTATTAGTGGCTTCAACATTTTTAACTTTATATGTATTAAAAAAATTATTACCTTCTTATATGCCCCAATTTTTAATGGATGTATTAGAAAAGTTCCGAATTTCTTAGTTTTTAGTGGATGTATGATAATTAAAAATACATGTCTACATACATACTAAATTTGACTGGGGTGATCTCCATCCATTTAATGAAATTATTAGTTGTATTGATTGAAATATATTTCATAACATAGGCATCAAAAGTGAAGGAGGTCTTACCCACCTCAATCATTGGTCCTTAGTTTCCCAACCTAAAGATAGGTCTATGGTAATTTTCCAAGTTTGAAACCCTTGGCACTTGGAAGATTATCAAGTCTTAGGGATTTGGGACCTACAACTCAAGTCACCAACACACCCTTTTATTGAATGAAAATGAAGAATTTTTTAAACATTGTATTTATCACCACTATGGGAAAATGAGTTCAAGTTATTAAAAACTAATATAGTAATTTTTAGTTGGAAATAACCTCACCTATAGGTTTATATTAGACATTCCTATATGCTACATTTTGAGATAATGATTATGCCAAAGTTTGGAACTTTTTTGGTCTTAGGGATCTTAGGAGACTTTGTTGATCTAGTGTAGCTTAGAAGGCTCAAGAGAATTGGGCACCAAAAGGAAACCACTAGTACTGGATCAAACTACCCACTCATGAGGTGTGAAATGCAAAATATCACTCCTAACAACCTCTCATTGAATAAAATCAAACCATAAATTGCAACATTACACTTGTTAACACCATGATAAAATGAGTTCAATTTAAAAAAACCAAGATAAGTATTCATAGGTTAAACTAACATCCATCTATAGTCTTAGAAAATACTTTTCTTGTGTCATAGTTTGAGATAACAATCATGTCAAATTTTGGCACTTTTTTGGTCTTAGGGCTCTTAAGAGACTTTCTTATTATCTAATGTAACACAAAAGAACCATGGTAATTGGGTACAAAAAATACACCATAAATAGTTGTAACCAACTCACTTAGATGTGCTTCATTTTCAATTTATTTTAACAAGGTGTAAAAATAAAATAACACACAAAAACCATTTCATTGAAGAAAATTGAAGCATTTTGCAACAATGCATTCATCACCATCATGGAAAAATGACTTCAGGTTAAAAAAATGAGATAGGTATTTGTATTTGAACTTGATTTCCACCTATAGGTTTAGATCAAACATTCTTAGGTGTCATGGTTTGAGAGAATAGTGTTGGGAAAATGTGTCTCAACCTTGAAATTATATACATTTTATTATTGATAGGATGTATATATATATTTCCTAGTTACACTAATAGGTGTATATAATGGTAGCATGGGTTGGCGTTGAGGAGAAAAATGTGAGTGTGTTAAATTTTTTAGGAAAACTCATAAAATGGCTAACATATATTAAATAAATGATATATTGTAAATCTGAACCTTACATTATTAGGCTTTAGATCTAATGGTGGATATTATGTTGGCCTATCTTTCCCTATAATGTAACCCTATTTTATGAGGGCATTTTATTATGGATGTTGTAGAGAGATGGCGATGTTTTCTGAGAGTCTGATAGCAGTCATGTTGTCTCTTGATCTCTGAGTGGTGATACTCCTATGAGAAGCTTTTTCTACAAGTATATTGTAATCTTTGTGATTTTTGAATAATATATTGGGAAGCTTTTGGAGTGTGGGGTTTTTCTCCCAAAAGGGTTTTCCCCACATAAATCACTGTGTCATGGTATGCATGATATTTATTTTTATCCTATTTAAGTTTCTGTAACTGTTAAAGATCTGTAAAGTTTTGCATTTTTCTCCTCTTAAGCTTAGTGTAGGAAGTTGTTTCGCTACCTTAGCTTCCTTACAAGTGGTATCAAAGCTTGATCACCTTTGGTTTCAGTTGTAAGTTGTTGGGTTTTTTGAACTAATCCATATTTGAGTGGGAGCTTGTGAAGAAGAAACTTTGTGATCTTGTTGTAGGAATTTTTAGATGACAAGTTCATCAGGGATAATAGAGGTGGAGAAATTTTCTAGAAATAATTTTGAGATGTGGAAGCTAAATATGGAGGATCTGTTGATAGATCGAGATCTGTGTGATGCTATTGATGAGAATTTTTCAAGGTTTGTAGATCCTACTCAAGTTGCTCAATATGATGTTATGGACCATAAAGCCAAGGGTCTAACAAGATTGTGTTTGGCACTCTATTTTAATTAATGTCCATGAAGAGACCTCTGCACATAAACTATGGAAGAAGTTTGATGAGATGTATTAGGCTAAATATTTAGTGAACAAGATTTCCTTGAGGAAGAAATTATATTCCTTGAGAAGGGAAAAGGCTGGATGAATTATAGACCACCTGGAAGCATTTAACATGCTAGTGGCTCAGTTGGCATCAGTTGGTGTTAAAATGGAAGAGGAGGAGAAATGTTAGATCTTGCTTTGTTCTTTGCCTGATTCATGGGATTCTCTTGTTATGGCTATTGGGAGAACTTCTATTATTTTGAAGACTAAAGATGTGATGGGTTCTTTGCTTTCTGAAGAGATGAGGAGAAAGGTATCCATCACTACCAAGCAAGCACTAAATGTTTGTGGAAGACCTAAGGAAAAAGGAAAGAAGAATGAAAAACCTAACAAATCCAAGTCCAGGGGAAGATCTAAATCTACTGGAAAGTCCAAAGTTATTTGCTAGAACTGTGGTAAGCTTGAAAATGTTCATAAGGAATGCAAAGAAGAAAAGAAGAAGAAAAAGAAGAAATTTGATTCTGATTCTGATTCTGAGAAGGAAGATGGCGACACATTCATTGCAGCTTTGGAAACTCATGTAGGTAATGATGCATGGTTAATAGATTCAAGTGTATCTTTCCATTTGACCTTTAATAGAGATTGGTTTTCTGAATATGAAGAATTTGATGGAGGTAAGGTGTACTTGGGTGATGATTATCATTTAGAAATTGTTGGTCATGGTAAAGTTTTTTGGCCTCCTACAATGATTTAATAACCAAGCCCTTACAACCATGATTCAAATATTGGAAATCTAACCTGAATAGCTATTTCAATTATCATGAAGGTGCATTTAACTTGTCAACCTAGGGATGTGAACTTGAAATGGTTCAGCACAGTATGTGCACTAGGAACTCAAGGTAGCCATTTCATTCTACAGCTAAGGAACACACAATGTTTAAAGTAAATTGCTTAGAAGAGAATACCATAAATACCAATCATCAATCAACAACTACATCAAACTAAAATGCATAACAGGAATGAAAATATGAGCAAAAAATAGGGCACTACTCTATATGCTTTGGCTATAGGAACAGACATAAAATGGAATTCTAGTGGCTACAAGAACAGTCGGTGCCAGATTTCCAACTAATTACTAAATAGTAAGTAATACTAAAATAATACTAAACTAATACTAAACTAATAATATATATTACTCACCAAGTGGGCCCCCTTGGATAAGTATCCTCTAAAACTAATGAGAACTGAGATGCTCGAACTTATAACTTTATTTTATTCACTATAAATCATAAGTACACAAGAGTAATGTATTTATATTATTGAAAAATTGAGAGTGCAAGTACAATATCAAATCATGCAACCTCCTGAGGAAGGAGCCTTAGATCTTTATTTATACTATTAGCTAAACAAGGCAGTGAACTCCACGACTGGGAGGATGCCATTTAGGGAAAATAGAGAAAATGGAGTAATGGTAGTTATGTGTGCATGGAATCTGGTCAGACATGTAGGTCCAAACGTAGATTTAGCACATCAGTAATGCCCATGCATTCTCAATAATTAAATTCCACTACAAGGTAGTTATATTCAGTTGCATGAGGAATCTTCTACCGTCGACCTCCTTTGACCTTGAGAGATTCCTTTGCTGGACATTATGGTGCATGCCCACTTGGTGATATCTTCCTCAACTTAGCATCTTTAAATTAAATCTGCATGGCAATGTCAGTACACACAATAACTACACATCTATAACCACCTTAAGGGACATTCATTAACCACATGCAATATCAATATAGATAATCCACATAATATGCCAATGTCATTAAAACTTGTAGAGATAGGATTTAAGCCAAATGTCTATGGTTTGAGGGAAACATTATGAAAATATCAACATTTAATATTAAAGTCCATGAAAAATGCCAACAAATAAACTATAGATTCTACCCAAAATTGGACCAAAAACTAGGCTCATCACTCCCCCCAACCTAACGTTTTGCTGGTCCTCCAGTAGGGGAAGAGTTGTTCTTCTGCTTGGTCAAAGCTCTAAAATTTGCAACTGATAGCTATCCAACATCAGTGGCTGTTGTGTGTGAATCAAGATCCCAATAGAATCCTCCTAATATGTGAAATTTGTTCCATCTCTATTTTTTTGCAACAATGTCATACTGGTAGAATTTGAAGTTTGGAATGGGCCACATGAGCATGGGTGGCTATAAATTCAGGGGAAGCCATGATCGCCCCTATGTTCTCCCAATCTAAATATACCTATCAATCCTTTTTAGTGCTGCAACATAATTGTGGATGGAATGAGGCTCAGCTTGCTTCAACTCATCAGTTAGGCTATTCCATCTTTGGGATAGACATCTTCTCATAGTCTCCTCCTTTGTTGCTATCTTTACCTCATACTCACTGTAGACTGCCTCAATCCAAGGCATAATCTTGTTTCCATAACTAGGTTTGAGAAGCATTCTATGAAATTCTCTATAAATATCCCTTGGGTTGCTTGATTTAGCCCTAATGGACAGAGGGATGTTAGACTCCAATTGCTTATAAGCCTCATGTTGTTGTCCCCAACTAATCTCATTTTGTACCCAAGACATAAATTCCCTTAATTGGACATCCCCAACATGCAACGGTGGATTCCAATCATGGTCTTGAGTTACATCATAATTATGCAAATAAAAATCACACAAAAAATTCTTCATTTTAGGTGAGGCAATCCTATAAGCATTGAAAAATTCAACATGGGTGTCAAAAGAAGGATTCAAACCTGATGCAATCCTTGACAGCTTAAAAGAGAGATATTTCTCTTTCAGGAGAAGAGCATAGACCCTTGGAGGGGTCCTACATTCCAAAATCTATGGTACCAAGGTTGCCATATCATCCACCGTCTGCTTTAGGGTGGCAATTTTTGCATCCTTATCTTCAATCTCCTCATCCCTCTTTTGAATTTCCTTTTTCCATTCTTCCTCCCTCCTTTGTATTTCATTCCATAAATTCAAAATTGCAGCATGTACTGTAAAATCAAGAGGATTATGAATTCCTACAAGTCTTTTTGTCGATGGAGGCTCCTCATATAGCACTATTTGCATGTAATTAGGCTGTCCAGTTGTCTCTAGTTGCAGGGGTACTATTTCTTCTTCCACTTCTTGCTGTAGGGTCTTTCATTCTTGTTTTTGTTGTGGCTGCAGGAACTCCTGCTTTGGTTTTGGCTATTGCTACAAGACTTCTTGCTGTAGAACTTCTTGTTGTAGGAATTCCTGCTCATGCTACAGGAAATCCTAATTTTGCTCAAACTCTTTTTCAATGTTAGCAAGATTGGCCAGTGTTATATTTCTTCTCTCCCAAATATGTATTCTTCTTTGACATTCTCCTACCCCATTGGGGCTTTAGGGTCCTCATGTGATGTCTCACCAGGCTTAGGGCTTTCCTGTGGAGGCATACCAATCGTAGGCCCAACTGGTCTTGATTTCCTGGGAGGTCTCTCACATTGTTCTTTGGCTGCAGGATGAATAGTGTCAGCTTTCCTCTTCTTAGAACTTGGCACCTTCCTTTCTACAGACTATGCTTTAGCCTTCCCTTTTCTTGTTTCTACTTCTCTCTTCTGTGCCCTATTTTTCATCAGGGTTTCAAGTGGAACATCATCATTAGAATCTGAGGAGGAGCTTTCTTTTTCTGAGTGCTTTGTTCTAGAAGAACTAATTTCTATGGTTTCTTCTATTGCAGGAGGATTCACACTAGAGCTTGTGCGAGAGGTTGAAGCACCAAGAGTGGCTTCAGCCGTGCTCAATCTCCTGCTAGACCTACGGGGTTGAGGTAAAACCCTAGGTTGCAAGTGCTTAGGTCTAATTTGATCAACATTTATAAATTCTTCCCAAGTCATTCCAGATACATCATGCAAATACTTTTCAACCAACAATTTAATTAGACAATGGTGGGAAACAAAATTATCCCTACCTTTTTGGGTCTTGACTGCCATGATTGAGAGAATATTATATAGCACATTAGGAACATTCATCCTCCTTCCGTGCCTCATGTGATTCAAAAGCTTGAAGTGCACATAATGCAAATTTGATTGGTGACCCTCACAAGTGATGTATTTGATAACATAAACGGCTATTTTCTTCCATGGCTCAGGCAGAGACATTCTCTTTGCACCCTATTTATCTATGCTCAATGGGGGGTCATTTAGCTCTATAAATTCGGCCCTAGTTGATCTGGCATCTCTAGAGGCAAGGTAATTTTCACCATCAGCTAATAACCCTATGACCTCTACAATTATTTCCTTAGTTGCCACAACTTCCAACCCTTTTATTGTGGCTTTTCCTTCAGAAAATGTCTAGGCGAATTCAAGGGGAATACTTTCATCAAAACCATCCAGCTTCAAGAAGTAATCTAACCATCCACAATTTCTAAATTCAGCCAGGCATTATGCATCCTACAATAAAACATCATGCACCATGGGTTCATTTCAAATTAACCCACCTCCCATTGTCTGCAATCAAACAAATGCTCCACAATTTCTTTCTTGCAATTGCCGTCTAAAAATTAAGTTCACTTTCCTGCAGTACCTGCTAAATTTCCAGTGCCAATATCGACTGAATTTCCTTTCTTTTGTTTCACCTTTTTTCTTGCAACTCAAGATTACAACAAAGTCAATAATGGAAAAAAAAGGAGTGATAAAAGAGAATTATGATGGGAAGAAATGGCGGATGTAGTTAATGTCACTTCACACATGCAAGTCATCCTCTCACTCAGATTTCAAATCAGCTCATTTTAAATTTTCTGACGTAGCCTAGCATAAATTGACACATGGAAAATATATTTGCATCCTTTTCTTCCCCCCCCAACCTAAATTTGGACATGTATCCACACATGTGAGATGGTAGTGGTGGTTTGACAGGGAATAATGACATGTTATGTGAACGTCTATACTAACATACATTGATTAAATGAATACACTTAGAAGATAATTAAAAGATAGCAATTAATGCGCACATACTTGAGTGTGTGGAGGATTTGTTGCAAAGATTGTGGAGAAAGTATCGCTCACCTTTTAGTAAATTGAGCAATTAATGAAAATGAAGTGATTGAAGAAAGAGAAAGGTGGTGATGGATGGGTGAATGGGCGGATGGATGAAGAAATGGACTTCCATGTAAGTGAAAGTATTTATTATGAGTACGTACCTTAATTAGCTAGAAGGAGGGACACTAGGTTCACTTCCTTCGATTGCAGGAAGCTCAGGTGCTGAATGCTAGGTAAATTGATGCTGGAACTCTTCTTTGGAAGCTAGCTTGTGATACAATTTGAGGCGATGACCATTGACAAGTAATTTGAACCTAACAGTGTCAATGGTAGTAAGCTTAATAGCTCCATTAGGAAAGACCTCAATGACTTCATATGGTCCTAGCCACCTTATCTACAATTTTCTTGCATTGTCCTGGTATCTTGAGTCATAGAGTAGGGCCCAATCTCCTGGTTGGAATTTCTTGTCCTTGATAAATTTATCATGCCACTTGATTCTCTGATTCTGCACTACCTTTGTATGTTGCAGGGTTGCTCTTCTTATCTCATCCAAAGCATTTAGTTGCATGATTCTTTCTCTCTGTGCCTTGGAAATATCCATCCCCAAATCTATTGCAGTCTATAGAGTCTTATATTCAAATTCAACATGCATCATAGTTGTCTTTCCATACAACAACTCAAATGGAGTGAAGCCTATAGTTGTTTTCCAGTTTGTCTTATAGGCCCAAACAACTTTTGGTAATTTTTTTTCCCAATCCTTTCTATGAATAGCTACCATTTTGGTCAGAATGGCTTCAATTTCTCTGTTGGTCACCTCAACTTGGCCATTAGCCTGGGGGTGATAAGGAGTAGACTTCATGTGCCTTATGTTGTACTCATTAACTAGTGCTGCAACAAGAGTTGATGTGAATTGAGCCCCTTGATTAGTCATTATTTCTCTTGGGACTCCATATCTTGTGAAAATCTCCTCATAAAGAAATTTTGCAACCTTGTTATCTCTTGCATGCTTCATGGCCTTAACTTCTACCCACTTTGTCACATAATTAGTGCATACCAATATATAAGACTTACCATTTGATGGAGGGTCAATGGGTCCCACAAAATCCAATCCCCACTTGTCAAAGGGAGTGATTACTACTAAGGGAAAAGTGGCAACTCATCAGATCTAGTTGGTCTGCCCATTCTTTGACATCCATCACATTTTCTGGTATACCTTCCTGCATCTTTGTGGAGTGTTGGCCAGTAATATCCTATGTTCAAAACCTTCATTGCTATCCTCTTAGCTGCAAAGTGTCCTCCACATGGTTTGTTGTGGCATGCATGCAAAATGTCATATGTATCATCTTCTCTCACACATCTCCTCATAACATGGTTTGGTCCAGTATAAAAAAAACATCCAACAATCCAAGAGAAAGGAAAAATATTTTTCAATGAGTTCCCTTTTCTCTTTTGGAGAGAGGTGAGAAGGAACTCTCCCTGTGACCAAATAATTGGCTATTTCAGCATACCAGGGTGTTTGTATATTGAGGGAGAATAAATGATCATCAAGAAAAGAGTCATCTATGGGTTGATTGTCTTCTGATGTAGTCATCCTTGAAATAAAATCTGCAACAACATTGGCCTTCCCTGACTTATCCACAATGGTTATATCAAACTCCTACATCAACAATAACCATCTTTCCAATCTACCTATGATCAAAGGTTTATTCATGAGATATCTAATGGCTGCATGATCAGTATGCACAAAGATTTGGTATTCTGCTATGTAATGTTTGAATTTGTTTAGTGCATAGATTACTGCCAACATTTCTTTCTCTGTCACTGTATAATTGAATTCAACTCCTTGTAAATTTTTGCTGAAAAATTAAATGGAATTTTCAACAACTCCTTTATTTCCTAAGACTACTCCTATGGCATAATCCGATGCATTAGTATGGATGTGGAAAGGATGCTCCTAATTAGGCCCTTTGAGTACAGGAGCATGAGTCAAAGTTGCCTTCAAGTAAGAAAATTCCTTGTCATAGGCTTCAGTCCACTGAAATTCAACAACTTTAGTGAGAAGAGTATACAATGGTGTTGCTACCTTGCTAAAATCCTTGATGAAACACCTATAATATCCTGCATGACCTAAGAAACTCCTAACATCCTTTTGTTTTGCAGGTGTGGGAAGATTTGTGATTACCTCAATCTTTACATGATCTACTTGAATTCCCTTGTGGGAGATGTAGTGGCCAAGAACTACACCTTCCTACATCATCATGAAACACTTTTCACTATTTAAGGACAAGTTTTGGTCTTCACATCTCTGTAGGACTGTCTTGATATTTTTGAATGCTTGATTAAAATCAACACCATAAGTGGTAAAGTCATCCATATAAATTTTTATGCAATCATGAGAAATGTTTGAGAATATGATAATGACTGCCCTTTGAAAAGTTCAGGTGCATTGCATAATCCAAATGGGAGTATTGAATATGCATAGGTCCCCCATGGACAGGTAAATGTGGTCTTCTCCTGGTTCTCTGGTGCAATTTGGATCTGGTTGTAGTCGATGAATCCATCTAGAAAAGAAAAGTATTGCTTTCCTGCAAGTGTGTCCAAAACTTGATCAATGAAGGGTAAGGGAAAGTGGTCCTTCTTGGTGGTAGCATTAAGTTCCCTATAATCAACACAAAATCGCCATCTCCATCCTTTCTTGGGCACAATGACTAATGGAGACACCCACTAACTATTTGAAATGGGGTAGGTAAATCCTACATCTAGTAATTTTTGTAGTTCTCCTTTCACAATTTCTCTTAGTGTAGGGTTAATTCTTCTTTGTGGCTATCTTACTGGGGTGCAATCATCTCTGATGTAAATTCCATGTGTACAAATTTTAGGGTCCAATCCCTTCATATCATGATAATCCCATGATAATCCCAAACAAATACATGCTGATGGGTCCTTAATAGGTTTGCCAATAACAATTGTTGTTCTTCATTTAATTTACTATTAACATTCATATATTTTCTTTCTGACACCTATACTTGTGTAGTTAACTCTATCATGGCTGCTTCATTAACACATGGTACCTTTAGTTCATATGGAAGCAATGTATGGGACATACCTGTTGTTGTAGGAAGTCTATCTGCAGGAACATTGGCTGTAAGAAGAGTGGCTATAGGAAGAACACCTGTAGGAACAGTGGTTGTAGGAAGAGTAGACATAAGTGTCTTCACTGGAGTAGCAGAATGAGAAGATGATGCTTCCTTCACTTCATAATGGTTTTGAATGATGTTAGCCAATACTTCATCCTCATCTTGGAGCTGCATGAAAGATATTTTTCCTAGCATCATAAGGTGCACCACAAAATTAACTTCCTTGGCCTCTTCACCAGCATGTAGCCATACAGGATTATCTTCATCATGAGATGGCTGAGTAGGCAGATAAAGAATTTTTTTTTAGTGCTCTTCCCATCTAAAATGGTCATGTCACCCAACCGACATCCAATGTATGCATCTACAGTTGCTAACTAAGGCCTTCCAAGAATAATGGGGTATCCGCCTAGTGTAGCTTTAGGAGAAAGAATCATAAAGTCTGTTGGGTACTCCCAAGAGTCTAGAACTACCACAAGATTCTCCACTACACCATCAAACTTAACAATAGAGCTATTAGAAAGCTACAGGATAGTAGGAGTAGATCTCATGCTTGCAACATTTAGTTGTTGCAGGATGTCGTTGGTCATTACATTTATTGTTGCCCCTAAATCAATTAGAGTATTCTTTACTTGGACCCCATTTATAACAATTGCTACCACATGACTACCTGGGTCATTATACTTGGGGATAGTCACTTTTCCCAACATGATGTCAGCTAGTTGTCCCACCACATCAACTATAGTTGGGTCCTTCTTTTTCCTACCTGGCTTCATGAGATATGCCTCCTTGATTGCCTTGTCATAGATTGAAACATCCTTTATTGCCTGAAATAGAGGTATCTGGACACATATATGCTTCAGCTGATCCAAGATATCAAAAGTTGTATCCTCATTTTCTTCCTTCGTCTTAACAACTTCCAATCTCTGAGGAAATGGTGGTTCTTGTTTAGTATGCTTGACTTGGATTGGTTCAGGATTTTTAGGTACACTTGGTTGAATGGGATCATTCAGAGGTTCCTCTTGTTAGGGTTAGAAAGACAAATATCTAATAATTAAATGAAGATTTAATTAATAAACAGAGAAACTAAAACACATAGAATAAATTATAACACAGAGAATTTAACGTGGTTCACCCAATCTAGGCTACATCCGCCAAACCGCATCCATCCAATGATTTTATTATCTAGTGAAAAACCTATTACAATCTTGTGAATAATCATGTTTTTCATTATACTGTAACACCCATCCGAACCCCTTTTTAACAAGCTTAGAAGCTTCTAGATTTTGGGTTCTACAAAGTCGGATTTTTCTTTATTCGTTGATTTTTTCTTTTTTCAGTGATGACGTGAAAAAGTAGGAGGAAAATTTTTCTCTAGGGCTACCACCCTCGAACCCCCGCCCAAGGCCTGAGCCAGTCCGGCCTCAAACCCCAGCAAGGAAACATGTCGGGGTGTACAGTATAGCATGATCAGTCACCACATACCAACAATCTCCCACTTGGAGACTTATCAGGCTCCACACCAACACAATCTCCCACTTGGAGACTGATTCTGGATGACACTGCTGCACTTACAACTTCCACTGGAAATAAGTACCTTGGACCCTGTTGTTCTGTTATACTTAAATTCAACCTTGAAGGCCAACTGAAGTTGAAGAGGAGCTCAGCTTCTCCCTTGTCACTGCCTTCGTAAACATATCCGCTGGATTGTCATTTGTATGTATCTTGTCCAGCTTGACCTGTCCATCCTCCAACACCGACCGAATGAAATGATATCTCTATTGTATGTGTTTTGTTTTAGAATGCAAGGCATAATTATTTGCAAGATGTATAACACTCTGGCTATCTGTAAATAAGTAATTTCCAGCCTGTTGTTTGCCCAACTTGTCCATGAAAAGTTGTAGCCATATCATCTCCTTTGCTACCTTTATTGCAACAACATACTCTACCTTTATGGTGGATAAAGCAACCACCTTTTGCAATCGAGAAATCCAACTCACTTCTATCCCACCAACTATAAATACATAACCTATGGTACTCTACCTGATATCTATATCCCCTGCCAAATTTGAGTCAACATAGCCTTTTAAATCAGTATTAGAGCCCCCAAAACATAAATATTTATTGGATGTACCTCTCAAGTACCTGAGAATTCATTTTATCGTGTTCTAATGCTCAACTCTAGGATGACTCAAATACCTGCTAACAATGCCTACAACATGTGCAATATCTGGTCTCATGCATACCATGGCATATATTAAACTGCCTACAACTGAAGCATATGGTACCTTGGACATTTTTTCTTCCTCCTCTCGTGTCTTTGGACACATACCCTTAGTCAATTTAACATGACTAGCAAAGGTGTGCTAACAACTTTTGCATTCTCCATATGAAATCTCTGCAACACCTTTTCAACATAATTAGCCTGAGATAAATTTTTGTTGTTGTTTTTCCTATCTCTACAAATTTTCATACCAAGGATTTGTTTTGCTGCCCCCAAATCCTTCATAACAAAAGATTTTGATAATTGTTGTTTTAGCTCACTTATGTGATCCATGTTAGACCCTGCTACAAGCATGTCATCAACATATAAACACAAAATAATATAGCTATCATTATCCAACCTCTTAAAATAAACACAATGATAAAAATTACACCTATTGTAGCCTTGCTCAACCATAAAACTATCAAATTTCAAGTACCATTGCCGAGGTGCTTGCTTCAAGCCATATAAAATTTTATTCAATCTGCACACTAGTTTCTCCTTACCTTTGACCTCAAATCCTTATGGTTGTTCCATATATATTTCCTCTTCCAAATCACCATGGAGAAAGGTTGTTTTAACATCAAGCTGTTCTAAATGCAAATCTTCAGCAGCCACAATACTTAAAACAATACGAATAGAAGTCATTTTAACAACTGGAGAAAAAATCTCATCAAAATCAATACCCTTTTTCTGTGCAAATCCCTTTACAACTAATCTGGCTTTAAATATTTTCTTACCTCCATCCTCCTCTTTCAGCCTATAAACCCATTTGTTTGGTAAAGCCTTTTTACCTATAGGCAACTTTATGTAATTCCCAAGTCGATTTTTCAGCAAGGAGTCCATTTCTTCTTCCATTCCATGCTCCCACTGAACCTTGGTATCCACACTGCATAGCTTCATCATAATATTCGGTTCACCGACATCAGTTAACAAAATAGTATACAAAGAGGGAGAGAATCTTTCTAGAGGTCTACTTATCCTTGAAGATCATCTAACATTCACAGGAGTTTGTGGTAATTGTTGTTGTTGTTGCCCAGCATGAGGAACCAATGAAATATTATTGTTTGGAATATCACCCAACACTGCATAATCATTTTCTTTCTTCTCATGTTGCAGCAACGAATCTTTGTACAACACTTTCTCATTGAATATGACATCCCTACTTCTCACAATTTTCTGATTTTCAAAATCTCAAAGCCTATAACCAAATTCATCAATGCCATATCCAAAAAATATACATTTCTTTGATTTTGCATCAAGATTGGTTCTATTTTCAAAATATACATGTGCAAATGCTTCACAACCGAAGGTTGTGAGAAAAGAATAACTCACCTTCTTACCTTTCCATGCTTCCTTTGGAATACCACAACCCAAAGGATTAGAGGGACCTCTATTAATTAAATAAACAACAGTGTTTACAATCTCTTCCCACAGTTTTAAAGGCATCCCAACATGCAATCTCATAGTCTGTGCACGCTCCATTATTGTTCTATTCATGCGCTCAACCACTCCATTTTCCCATGGAGTCCTTGGAACCATTTTTTTCCTACGAATACCATTAGAGGAACAATAATATTCAAACTCTTTAATGCAATACTCACCTCCATTATCAGATCTGAGACATTTTAACTTTTTACTCATCTCATTTTCAACCTTCTCCATTTTTTAAAAGTTTCAAATACATCATATTTCTGCCTAAGGAAATAAATCCATACCTTCCTAGTTACATCATCAATGAATGTAATATAATACTGAGAGCCACCGAGAGAAGATACCTGAGCTGGTCCCCATACATCCGTATGCACAAGCTCCAATTTCTCATCTTTCTTTTGCTTCCCATCCTTGAGAAAACTTACTCTCTTTTGTTTTCCATACACACAACTTTCACAGAAATCCATATTAACACATTTTAGACCTGGTAAAACATTATTTGAATGAAGTACTTTCATACCTTTTGCACTCATATGCCCAAATCTATTATGCCACAGTGCTGATTCAGAGTCCACAGCAACTGTATGATCTTCTACCTGTTGAACTGCGACAACTGTTCCTGAACATTGACCTTTTTTCATAACAATTAAAGTAGTAGGAACAGTATGACCTATACAAAGATATAAGGTGCCTACTTTCACACCTTTTTCTACCACTAAGGCACCTTTTGTGACCTTCCAATTTTTATCACTAAATATAACAACACAACCTTCATCATCTAGTTGCCCTGCTGAAATTAAATTTATGTTTAACTTTGGAACATGCCTTACCTCATGTAGTAGCCAATGATTCCCATTCTGCAACTTAATCTTGATTCTTCCCTTTCCAACAATCTGACAGGGTTCGTTATCTCCTAAATAAACCATCCCAAAATCCCCTTGGACATAATCAAGAAAATAACTTCTATGGGGGGTAGGATGAAATGAAGCCCCTGAATCTAACACCCAAGAATCATCAACATTATCAAGGGAAAGAATCAAAGCATCCTCATCAGATTTATTAATTACCACATTTTCCTCTTTACTTCCTTCCTTTCTATCTCCTTTATTTTTTCGAGACCAACAATCTTTCTTTAAATGACTTGGCTTACCACAGTACCAACAATCCCTCTTGTCTCTAGATTGGGACCTTCCATCCTTTGATTTCTTTTGTGATTTCCCATGATTTCTAGAATTGTTTCCTCTCTCCTTTGTTCTGCCCCTGCTTTCTGCATTCAAAACATTGCCTGATGTGGATGTTCCACTTGAGCTTTTCCTACGAATTTCCTCACTCAAAATAACACCAACATCATCAAATTTCAATGTATTCGAACCAGAAACATAATTGCTAATATCCATTACCAAGCTATTCCAGCTTTCAGGAAAATAACACAAAATCAATAGAGCCCTAACTTCTTCATCAAAGTTTACTTTTATAGAAGTTAATTGACTGGTGACCGTATTAAACTCATTTAAATGATCAGTAACTGACCCACCTTCTACCATTTTCATATTAAATAAACACTTCATAAAAAATACCTTATTAGAAGTGGAAGGATTTTCATATAACTTCGCTAGGGTTTCCATCAACTCTTGAGTTGTCTTTGCTGTTGTAATATTGAATGCCACTGATTGTGCCAGGCATAAACGAATACTGCCAAGAGCCTTTCTATCCAAAATCTCTCAGTCCTCATCAGACATTGATGCGGGTTTCTTGGTTTTCTGTTCCAATGACCGCCATAAATCCTTTTAATAGAGGTAGTCCTCCATCTACATCTTCCATAACTGATAGTTATGCCCATTAAACTTCTCAACCTTCTTACCCTCGTTTTCCATTACTCCCACTCAACCGTGAGACCTTCCTACAAATGATAATTGAAACACAACCTGCTCTAATACCACTTGTTAGGGTTAGAAAGGCAGATATCTAACAATTAAATGCAGATTTAATTAATAAATAGAGAAACTAAAACACACATAGAATAAATTATAACACAGAGAATTTAACATGGTTCACCCAATCCGGGCTACATCCACCAAACTGCATCCATCCAATGATTTTATTATCCAGTGAAAAACCTATTACTATCTTGCAAATAATCATGTTTTTCATCATATTGTAACACCCATCTGAACCCCTTTTTAACAAGCTTAGAAGCTTCTAGATTTTGGGTTTTACAAAGTCGGATTTTTCTTTTTTCGTTGATTTTTTATTTTTTCGATGATGATGCGAAAAATTAGGAGGAAAATTTTTCTCGAGGGCTGCTGCCCTCGAACCCCCATCACATACCAGGGTGTATAGTATAGCATGATTAGTTTCCACATACCAACACCTCTTCCTCTTCCATACGAAGTTCAGTGATAATGGGCTTGGAAGGGGCTAGTAGAGTAGTTCCTGAACACAAGTGGATGTCACTTACACTCGCAACATATGCAGGGAATTGATTTGAATCAACAGAGTATGCAGGTTGTTGCTGTGGCTTGTTATTTTGATTGGGTGTAGGCTGAGTTGGTAGCTAAGTAGGTTTAGGTGCATTTGAGCTTGGATTAGTAGGTGGAGGCATTATAGCAGGCTTCTGGGGCTGAGAAGGTGGTTGCATGTAATTGGTTGTCTAGGTAGGCCATTGCTGTCCTCCTCTCCATTGATTTGTCTGTTGCCAATTTCTTGGAGGTGGCTATCAATGCCCTTGAAATTGCTACCAATTCCCTTGAGGTTGCTGCCACTGGGGTGGAGAACCCTAAAGACTGGGGCAAGCATTTGGAGGGTTACTCCAATACTGTGGTGGATATCCTCCATAACTGGATGGATATGGGGGCTGCCATTGGTTACCAGATGAATACGAATTAAAATATGGCCCAACATAAGATAGTGGATCCAATGGCATACCTTGTCTTGGAGCCCAAGGATTCATTTGTGCAACATAGTAGACTTGGACTTCTTCAATCTGAATTGGATTGAACTCAGGTGGAATCTGCTTGCTTTCAAGATTAGCTACCATCTTGCATCTATAGTCCTTCTTTTGTCTGCAGTGGAGGCAATACTCTGTCAACATTTCCTCTGCCTCCTCTTGCTTCTTCTTGGCTTGAAGTGTATCTAGCTGAGTAGCTAGATTATTTATGAAGTCTTGTTGGAAGTCTATCAACAAATGAGTAATCTCCATTCTTGAAACTCCACCGGTAGTTGACTTAACCATGGAAGATTGGTAAGCTCTCCCCCTCTTTGAAGCTTCCCTAGAGTAGTTCTGGCATATTTTCTTGATATCTTACCATGGAACTTGGGAGATATCTCCTCCTCCCATGAAGTCCAAGGCATCAATACAATTATCATTGATCCCTCTCAGGAAAACAACTTTTGTGAGTCTTCATTAAGTGTATGGTGTGGAGATCTTTGTAGGCAAAACAAAAACCTTGCAATGCAATCTTCCAGGCTCTCATCTTCCTTTTGCTGCATTCTAAAAATGTTACCTCCTCTCATGTCATTGCCCCTGAAATATTCCTTATATTTCTCAAGGAATTTTGTCTCCATGTCTTCCCAAGTTTCCATAGTATCCCTGCCCAAGCTCATGAACCATCTTAATGTAGCCTCTTTCAGAGTGGTAGGAAATAGCTTAAGCCTATGGGCATCAATAGTATAATCATAACTCCTATAGAGTATGTCAAACTCAAATAAAAAGTTATCATGATCTTCCGTGACAAGTCCATAAAACTTGGGGAGTGTTGAGGCATGAATGTTCTTGATGTTGTCAACTTCATTTTGATGGGAAATTCAGAAAGGAAAAGCTGGTTGGTTAGGTCTATTCCTATTTGCATCACCGATGCTTGCTTGATGTAGTTCCAAAGAAAAGGGGTTCTCAAGCTGATTTTGATCTTCAGAGGAGACTTCAGAGCTAGTTAGATCTAGAAATGCATAAGAAAAGGGGTGTGGATCTTCTTCTTCTTCTTCTTCTCTTGGTAGGTTCTGATATTCAACTAGCTAGAATGGATTAGGATTGTTAGAAAGAAATCTCCCATAAGCATCCCGTCTCCTTCCTCTATGCATGTGGTATCACTCACTATCAGTCAGCTCACACAAAGAATTGGTAAAGAATAAGGGGGGTCATTACTTCCTAAATGAGGATGTACTAAGAAAAACTTCTAGAAACATTACAACAAGAAAAACTACCAATGACTCCAAAAGACTTCCTAGTTTGACACCATCCCCAACAATGGCACCAAAAATGTTGGCCTCCTACAATGATTTAATAACTAAGTCCTTACAACCATGATTCAAAGATTGAACATCTAACTTGAATAACTATTTCAATCATCATGAAGGTGCATTTAAGTTTTCAACCCAAGGACTTGAACATGAAATGGGTCAGCACAATATGTGCACTAGGAACTCAAAGTAGCCATTTCATTCTATAGCTAAGGAACACACAATGCTGAAAGTAAATTTCTTAGAAGGGAATACCATAAATACCAATCATCAATCAACAACTACATCAAAACTAAAATGCATAACAGAAATGAAAATATGAGCAACAAACAGGGCACTACTCTCTATGCTTTGGCTGCAGGAACAGTTGGTGTTAGATTTCTAACTAATTACTAAACAGTAAGTAATACTAAACTAAGAAGATGAATTACTCACCATGTGGGCCCCCTTGTATAAGTATCCTCTAAAACTAATGAGAACTCAAAACTTTATTTTATTCACTATAAATCATGAGTACAAAAGAGTAATGTATCTGTAATACGAAAAACTTGAGAGTGCAAGTACAATATCAAATTGTGCAACCTCCTAAGGAAGGAGCATCAAATCTTTATTTATACTATCAGCTAAACAAGGCAGTGAACTCCACGACTGGGAAGATGCCATTTATGGAAAATATAGAAAATGGAGCAATGGCTGCTACACGTGCATGGAATTTGGTCAAACATGCAGGTCCAAATGCAGATTTAGCACAGTAGTAACACCCATGCATGCTCAATCATTAAAGTCCACTACAAGGCGGTTATAGTCAGTTGCATGAGGAATCTTTCACCGTTGACCTCCTTTGACCTTGAGCGATTCCTTTGCTGGACATTATGGTGCATGCCCAGTTGGCGGTATCTTCCTCAACTTAGCATCTTTAAATTAAGTTTGCATGGCAATGCCAGTATGCACAATAACTACACATTTGTAACCACCTTAAGGAACATTCATTAACCACATGCAAAATCAATATAGATAATCCACATAATATGCCAATGTCATTAAAACTTGCAGAGATAGGATTTGAGCCCAATGTCTATGGTTTGAGGGAAACATTATGAAAAAATCAACATTTAATATTAAAGTCCATGAAAAATTCCAACAAATAAACTATAGATTCTACCCAAAATTGGACCAAAAACTAGGCTCATCAAAGTTAAAATCAAATTTCCTGATGGTAGAATAAAAAGGATTAATGGTGTGTTGCATGTCCTTGGTTTAGCATGAAATTTGTTATCTATGAACAAACTAATAGATGTAGGTGTGCAAGTAGTACTTTTTGATGCAAGATGCAAGATGGTTAGAGGTGCTATGGTGATTCCTAGAGGTGTCAGATATGGAACATTGTATAAGCTGATGCATGCATCGTTGAGTGCAATAGTACTTCTTTGAAAAACAAGTATGTGGAAGAAGTGAGGGTTTCACCTTCAACAGATGGTCATGGATTTTGGGTACCCAAGGGTGCTCTTTCTTTTGAAAAAAATTTACCTACAAAGAAAACTATGTTATGGCACTAGAGACTTGGCCACATTGGAGAAAAGGGTCTAAGGACCTTGAAAAATAGAAACCTTGTTGAAGGTGTGTTTGATTGTAATCTTGAATTCGATTTCTATGAGCATTGCATTTAAGGAAAAAAAAACCACATTTAGTTTTACTCAAGTTCCCATAAATCTTGTGGTGTATTGGATCTTATTCATTGTGATGTGTTTGGTCCTATAGATGTTCCTTCGATTGGTAAATCCAGATATTATGTTTCATTTATTGATGATTATAGTAGAAGGACATGGGTATATTTTCTAAAGAGTAAATTTGAAATTTTCAATCGATTTAAAGAATTTAAAGCAATGGTTGAGTTGCAAACTGGAAAAAAAAAATGTTTAAGGATTGATAATGGCAGTCATTTTTTCTCTAAAGATTATGATAGATTCAGTAAAGATTGTGGTATTCATAGACATAAGACAACTTTGTATTCTCCACAACAGAATGGAGTTGCAAAAAGAATGAACATGACATTGATGGAGAAGGCTAGGAGTATGTTGAGTGGTGCTAGAATAGAACAAAGGTTTTGGGCTGAAGCTGTTGCCACTACCTTTTACTTGATTAATATGTCTCCTACATTAGCTCTTATTGATAAGATTCCTATAGAGGAATGGTCGGGTCACAAGCCTTCATTAAGAAATCTTAGCATTTTTGGTTACCAGGCATATGCACATGTGCCAAACGAGAACTGGACAAAGTTGGAGAACAAGGCTATGATATTTATCTTCATCAGATATAGTTATGGTGTGAAAGGATACAAGAGTTGGGATCTTGTTGCACATAAGGTAATACATATTAGAAGTGTTATTTTTAGAGAAACTAATCCTTCTTCTATTACATTGCAGCTGGAACAAAGCAAGCAAGAAGATGTGATTCAATTTCCTTCTACACCTGAGAAAGTTAAATCGAGGCCCAATGATAGACAAAAAGTTGAGGAGAGCTCGTCTAGCTCTGGATTTTCAGAAGAGGAGGGAGAACCTCCAAGTCAACTTGTTTGTAGATCCACAAGACATATAAAACCACTTGAAAGGTATTCACCTAATGATTGGAGATGTATTTTTGTTTTGAATACTAACATGGACGAACCCAGATCTTTAGAAGAGGCACTAGGTATGAATGATGCAAAATCTTGGAAGATTACTATGGATGAATAAATGAAATATTTGAAAAAGAATGATACATGGGATCTTGTACCATTGCCTGAAGGATAAAAATCTATTGGTTGCAAATGGGTGTTCAAGAAAAATATTGGCTCAGATGGAGGTATTGAGAAGTATAAAGCAAGGTTGGTTGTGAAGGGTTACTCTCAAGTTGAGGGTGTTGATTATGGTGATATATTTTCTCTTGCTGAAAAAATGACATCCATTAGATTTTTTATTTCTATTGCTGCTACTTATGATTTAGAGGTTGAGAAAATGGATGTGAAAACTGCTTTCCTTCATGGTGATTTGAAGGAGGATATTTATATGACATAGCCAGAGCACTACGTGGTGAAAGGTAAAAGAAAATTGGTTTGAAATTGAAGAAATATTTGTATGGCCTAAAATAGAGTCCTAGGATGTGGTCCCAAAAAATTGATACATATGTGTTGAGTTTGGGATTTGAGCATTCTAAATAAGATCATTGTGTTTATTATAAAATTGATGGTGATAGTTTCTTGTGTATTGCATTATATGTTGATGATATGTTATTTATTGGCAAAGGGAAAGGTATGATCTTTCAAAACTAAAATCTCAACTTGTTGCTAAATTTGAAATGAAATATCTTGGTCCAGCTAAACAAATTCTTTTGATAGAGATTAAAAGAGATAGAGTGAATAGAAAGCTATGGCTTGGCCAAAGTAAGTATGTAAACTCAATTTTATAGAGGTTTGATATGCAAGATTGTAGACCATTGTGTGTTCCTGTTTCAGTTGGAACAAAGTTATCTATTTCAGATTGTACAACATCTCCATCAAAGATGGAAGACAGGAGCATAGTGCCTTACCAAAGTGCAGTTGGAAGTTTGATGTATGCTATGGTTTTTACTAGACCAGATATTGCCCAAGCAATGGGAGTTCTTTCTAGATATATGTCTAATCCTAGTAGAGTTCATTGGGATGTAGTTAAAAGAGTCTTCAGATATTTGTATGGTACCTCAGATTATTCATTATGTTATCATAGTAATATGACTGAAGATGATCTATTTCCTTTGATATTCATGGTTATGTGGATTCAAACTGGGTAGGTGATGTTGATAGAAGAAAATCCACCAGTGCTTAGGTGTTTGCTTTATTTGGTGGTGCAATTAGTTGGATGATTAAGCGACAAGCTATGATTGCTTTGTCCACTACTAAAGTAGAGTATATTACATCTACTCATGCTTGTAAAGAAGCCATTTGGCTTAATAGACCATGTTCAAATATTGGAATAAAAAAAGGTGTAGTGACAATTTATTGCAATAGCTAGAGTAACCAAGACCAAAACATAGCAAATCCTCCACCTATTTCCTATAAGAGACCACAAGATAACCAAATAAGTCTCATTGTGCCTCCTAAAATCAAACAATTTTACAAAGCTAAAGAGAAAGTGGTTGAACAACCTTCCATGGTTCCTTCTGTTCCTACCTTAAGGGGAGAAAATAAACCTATGATTGATAAACTTTCCCTTACACAATCACAACTTGAAAATCAAATAAAAAGGAATCAAAATGCTAGAGAGCATAGGCATAGACGTCATGCTATTTCTCGTTTGTTACAAGAAAAAGAAGAAAAGAACAACATAGAAAATAAAAATCCCAACTTACCTCAAGCAATGCATGATAATTCTCCTCTTTTGTCGAAACAATAAAATTCTAAACCTCGAACATAACAAGAACAAGAACCTTCAATGGATATTATCATTAGACTTTCTATTGTGATAAACTTGGATGATGATAATGAAACTACTAAAATTGATGAGGAAGCACGTAAAGAGTTAAATTTAATGTTTTCCTCTTCCATGAGCTTAAATGATAACAATCGTGATGATCCTCCTACAAAGAGTGTTTTGCTGCATGTTGAGCTTGGTGATTGTCCTAGTTTGTCACTTGATGTTGTCCCTTTGGCTAGTTATGTTCCTTCCGCATACAATGATCAAGATTGGGATGTAGACAACCTGTTATAGGTTTACTCGCATGTGCCTTACTAGTCATGTATTTTTTTTCATTTTCATGTTATTTTTGTGATTGCATGTGCATAATGTGATCCCTTGTATCATTCATTCCTCTATTTATACCTTCATTCTTCTATATGTTTTAAACCTTTATCTTTTCTTTTGTCTTGTGTTTTCCTTTTGGGGATGACACAAGGCATCAAGACATTTAGGTCTCTTCCATGTTGACCTGAAAGGATTTTTCTTTCTTTTTGCTCTCTATGTGTCAATTTTCCTATTCCATGAGTTATTTGGGGAATGATGATATTTCTGAGCTCTATAATATCATTGTAGCAAATAAATAGTTTGACCCCGAATCCATGGATCTCTTATGTGATTTTGGGGTTTCATTTTGAGGGCAACGCCTTTTTCATGACATAGCTTCATTTGGAAATATATGACCTGGCATAGGGATTTCCAAATAATCTCTCACGTCTTCCTTATTGTTAGCATTTATCATTTGCTACTTTAAAGTAATTTCTCATAGTGTGGAATTAGCAATTTCTTTAAAGCGGGGGCATACATTGGCATTATCATTTTTGGAGATCTTTGGACTATTTCTTATGTTTCATTGTGTAGTCTTCTTACTTCTTGCGATGTGTCTTCTTCTTGGTGGTGTCATTGGGTTTGATGTCCTCCAAGAGTGTGACCTTTCTTGGCATATGACTTTCCTCTTAGTGGTGATGCTATGCATTGCATTCCCTAATTTGTGAATCTTTTATCCTAGATTTTTCCTCTCTTAGAGACATTAGACATGATGTTCCCTAAGAGGAGACCTTACATGAACTAAGAAAAATCTCTCTGAACATTTTTTATCTTACTTGCATTTTGTTCATAAGTGTTTAGAATAACATAGCTTGCTAACCTTGTGAAGCTCGAAGTTACGACCCTTTTTCATGTCCACCAAGCATAATGCACTTTACTTGCTTGTGGAGCCTTGTTTGTTCATAAGTGTTTACCATAACACATCTTGTTAAGCCTTATGAAGCTAAAATTTTCTATTGTGTGGTGGCTTATTAAAGTTATCAAAGGTTTAACTTTGGTATGGTATGGGAGCCTAATAATATTATCATATTTTCCACCCTTGGGGGCTCACCTAGTGGACAACTAGAGCTTCACTAGCTCCTGTGAGCATGCTGTTGTTTGCATAGTGGACAACGGGTTCCACTTGTAAACATTTTTTGGACAAATAGCTGAGGCATGTTCCACATTTTGTTGGACAGTTAAGGCTTGATCCTTTCACTTTTCCTTTTTTCCTTTTTCTCTTTCTTTGAGTCTTCGACATTGTATGATTGAGTATCTTGTCATTGCTGCATACATATATATGTTTAACATAGGCATGCATCTCCTTATGCCTTTGTTGGTTTTTCCATGAGATCTTAGATCTTGGAGGATTGATCACCTTCCTTGATCTTTGACTCCTCATCCTTCCAACGATTGTACAATTAGACCTCTCTTGATTGTCTACTTTAGTGTGAGTTTGATGTAGGGTCATCCTCTCACTAAAGTGGGCTAAATGAAGTGTAGGAAAATGTAACCCTTTACATTTTCTCACTTGTTTGGTCCCTCCTAGTTTAAAATGGACTTAATAATGCCTTAATTTAGTGTTGTTAAATGTACCTTATTACATTTACACACTTATTTGGGTCTTCTTAATTAATTGAGCTTAATTATGCCTTAATTGGCCGTAATTAATTTTCCAAGCCTATTTAATTATATTTTCTGAAGGGGAAACCCAAAATTTATTATGCCTAAACATAACACTTTACATTGAGCAATGTGTGTCCTAGGTTTATGGACCTAGGACCCATTCACCCATGGGCAAATGGGTCCTCCCTAAACCTTAGGACCTAAATTTAAACTATGTTTTTGGTAGTATTTTAATGTTTTCAAATCCATGATTCAATGTCAGCTTGTGATATTTGAATTTTGGGAAATTAAGGATACATACCTATAAATACAAGGTTATTTCACTATGTTTCACCTAAAATTTTTTGATCTAAGAAATCTAGCAATTTTATGAGAACTTTTATGAGCATCCTTCAAGCATTTCAAGAGAAATTAAAATCATTCAAGAGAATATATATCAGAGTTTTATTGTAACATTCAAGATCAATTCATCATGTCAAAGTCTTCTTGCATCATGCATGTTTTTGGAGCTAACATTGTGATGTAGGTTTCATGATCAAGTCAAGCATTCAAAGAATCATTTCAAGCAAGATTCAAGTGCCAAGATCCGCATCCAATTTAGCCATTTCTTGCAAGTTGTAGACTTCCTAAGATCTCCATTTATCAAGGTTTCAATCAAGGGTTTGTTGAGTGACAACAAAACTTTTTTCATTCTTCATTCCCTCTTTTATGTTTCATTTCCTTTCAAGGTTTGATTACCAAAATGAGGTTTGACCAAGGCAAACCCATATTCACCCAAAACAAACATTTTTATCTGTTGTATGTGTGATTTCATATTTAGGTTGAAGAAGACTTGAAGACCTTTTGAAGTGCAAGATTTACAAAGTTGTCAAAGTTGCAAAAGTTGTCAAAATTGTTGTCTTCTCACAGAAACTAAGATCCCAAGTCATTTTTGACATTTCGATTGTGAAACCTGGGAAAATTGGAAGATTCAGATCTATATCAGAGGCTCTGCAAAGCTACAAAAAAACTTTGAACTTGGACCCATTCGCCCAATGGGCGAATGAGTCCCAGATCTGCTTCGGAAAAGCACTTTTGGAGATTGGTACACATATTTCTCCCCTTCTCTGATCTATAATTTGATTTTTGGTTATGTTAGTATTGAGCTTAATATTTCTATTTTAAGTGTTAGATTGCATTTTGTTGTTGATTTTCTATTTTTAGTTTTTCTCCCCAAAGTGTTGTTTGACCTTGACCCCCGTCCTTCAGTCATAACGAAATCTAAAGATTCCCACTTTCACTTGATTCACCTAAGGGTTGTTAATCAATTCATTGTGTGGATCTCATTTCCTAATGAAATAAAGGAAAATACGTCTATCTCTCACCCCACTCATTTTCCCCAACCTATTTTTCAACGTTTCAAATAGCTAATTCCATACTCTACATTTTAATAAAAGGAACTTCAATGGAAGGCGCTTTTATAGGACCTTCTTGGTGCATGTCATGGTTTGGATTTTTAATATTGGACAAAATGATATCTAAGGGTTGAGAATGAAAGATGTGGGAGGGGATAATTTCCATCAACTTTCCCTTACAATTATCTATAGAAAGATAATTCTTGTTGAATTGCCCAAGTAGATGACATTGAGCAAAATTTTTTTCTAGAGATTCTAATAAGACATTCTAAGCCCACATGCCGTTTACAGACTTAATATACAAATATACAAATTTTACTCTTACATACATTTATAGATTAAAATAGAAAGTATCCAAAAATTTAAATTTTTGGGTTTAAAAAGTTATCCTACATCAAACTATAGAGTATTATTTATGAAAAAATTATTTTATAGCCATTTTGAAAATAACCGTTGCATCCTTTTCACACTAGGAGACTTCTAAAAAATGTTGATATCCAAAACCATCTAAAAATATAAAGAATTTGCAAAATAAAAGACATCGAAAAATTACACACAACAAAATTAGTTAGTGGGTTAGCATGTTCACGTTGGGTTCACCAAAATGTGTGCGAGAAAAATTGAAAAAAATCCTAAACATATTAACTTCAACCTAAACTTAGAGATTGAGCTTGCAGTAGCAACTTGTTGATTAGGAATGTGGATGCAACATAGTAGCAAAACATTTTATTTGATTTATAATTGATTTCGAGAGAGTTGATTTGCATAAAGACTTGGATGTTCATGAAAATGTTGAAGGAAAGATGATATTTATGTATTATTCATGAAAAATAAAATGGATGATGATTAGATTAAAAACTTGAGTTAACTAGATGGATTATGGAGTCAATTCAATTGTTAAATAAAAATTGCCATTTTGAACTATGAGACGATAATAAAGAAATATTTAATTTAATAAATGGATAAATGAGAGGATGAAGTTTCCATTCAAAGACGAAGTCAATTGATGAGTGAAGAAGAAGTTTCTAATTTGAAGTTGAAGTTAACTTGTGAGGAGATAATAATGAATTTATTAATTTATTTAATAGATTTTTTGATGAGGAAATTTCTAATTTGAAGAATGATTTAACTTGTGAGGTGAAAATGGAAATTTTATTTATTTATTAAAAATGGATAATTAGCTCTCATAAATTAAATCAATTTTTTTAATTTAATTGGTAGATAATAGATAAGGATAAATAATAATTAACTAGCATATATATATATATTATTTGAGTAATATATATAAAATATGTCGAGAGATATCCTTCTCGAGGTGCCTATTTTGAAAATTACATAAATTACATTGAAAAGTAAGTTAATAAATTAATATAATTAAAATTAGAAAATATTAAAAAAAATTTAAAAATAAAAATATTCTTTGATGTCATTGTAGAAGGTTTTTTAATAATAGAAATAAAATTATAAAAAGAATGAAAAACAATTGTTAATAATAATAGTAAATTTAGGGAAAAAAATTCGTAGTTAATTTTCTAAATTTTAGAATTTTTTTATTAGTAATTTTTACATATTTTTTAACATCTTATCCTTATAAATAAATATTATTTTTAGTAGATAATATTACTTTAAAAATATATATATAAAAAATGTCAAGAATATCTTTTTTTAAAAGATCTTGAATATTTGTGGGCGGTTGAGGGGGCGTCTCTCCACATCAAGGATGTGGAGAGATCACAACTATCATCATTTTGGTCATGGCAAGGATAATGCGGTTGAGGTGGTAGGATGGTTGGCTATTTTCTCTAAGGGTGGGTGGGATATTGCCACGCTAGCATTCACACCAACATAGTTCACCGAAGTTAGAACAACATGTAAGCCAGCTGGGAAGTGTGTCAAGAGGGTGATGTTTGTTCATGGCAAGGATTAGGTGGTTAAGGTGGTAGGATGGTTGGCTATTTTCTCTAAGGGTGGGGGGGATGTTTCCATGCTGGCGTTCACACCAACACAATTCACCGAAGTTAGAACAACATGTAAGCCAGTTGGAAAGTGTGTCAAGAGGGTGATGTTGCAATGATGGTGTAGGATGGGTGAGGTGGGCATCAATATGTCAAATCTGGCCTCATCGTCAGTGTTATGATGATATAGCAAGGCGATTTACAAAGCCCGCAATATGGATGTTTGTGCCTTCATTTTGATCTCATCCTTGGGAGTCGATGAAGGACAAGCTCGTGTCGAACATAGGATTTGATTGGTCGAAAAAGTAGTTCATGGCACAACAGGAATAACACTTGACACTTTCATTTATAATTGAAGTGACCTCCGCCTCCATTAAATTTCTATATTTGCTTGTTTGGCGTTTCATTATGCATATTTGTCCTGTGAGATATTGGTGAAGGTTGTCTCTTTTAAGCAATGAGAGAGAGATCAAATTTCATGTTTAGGATGTCGACTGAAACTATAACCAACATTGGGGTTGACACCCTAATTCAATTGGATAGCTTTGTTAGGGAGATGTCATTTTGCAGGGAAGTGACAAAGTAGTGACTGAAGAGGATTATGAAGAAATATGACTTGCTCATCCTAGTTGCGATGAAGATGGTGCTAGGGAAAGGCTTCATTTCGAATAGTGAAACCAAGTTCAGGTTGGGACTCATATAATGTCCAAATTCCTGGTAGTTTTGTTGGAGATTTGTATGAAAAATAATATGCAAAAGTATTAATTCAAAAGGTCTTTATGGCCAAGTGGCTCGTAGGCTTGGAAGAAGTCCTCATTGTTTCAATTTTTGGGATGGGTGTGCCACGACCCATAGATTTCCCATCCTTCTACAAGCCCGAGGAGGTGGTGAAGTATTATTCCTTCATTCTCGACTTGAAGGGGATGGCTGTGGTGGAGCATAAACAAGTTGCAATGGTGGGGGTGTATTATTTGTTGTAGGTGTTCAAGATTAAACACTCCTTTGGTTGGTTTGTGGTTCTAGATTTCCAAGCATTTTCTATTGCTAATGGGTTCATGGAGTGATGAGGTTATGGCATTTATGGTTATTTTATGTAATTACAACATGTCTGATAGTAAATTTTAGGTGATAGGCTCTCAATTGGTGGGTTTTTGTATACTACAACCCACATTTTGTAAACTAGTACTCAATCCTGTGCGGTGTGTATCAGGGAAGGTTAGCAAAGCTAGACTTGGGTGGTGTTCGGTTTTGCTATGGTGTTCGGCTTTGCTATGGTGAAGGATCTGTAATATTTTTTGATATATTAATAAAATATAGTATCTTACACATAAAAAAAGATCTTGAATATTTTTTAGTTTTAAATATGTTAATTTAGAAACTTACTTTTGTATGAAATACTAAATTTAGATTATTTCTTTTTTACTTACGTTCTTATTGTGATAACTTATGATCAATTTTATATATAGAAAAATAAATTAAGTATAAAGATTTACCCAAAACTTAATAAGTTGATTAAAAACACTCCCACCTACACATCAATTTTTACTTGAGGAGTTTTTCTTTACACAAAGTCTTCCATCCCATCTATGACTGTAAGAATGCCTCTTGGCATAATAAATAGTAAATGATATTATAAATAGTAATAATTAATAAATGGTAAATGATGATTAATAAATGATGAATTATTAATTAATGGGACTAGATAAATGATTAATTAATGAATGATGAGATAAATGGTATTTAATGGTATGATGAAAATTAACATTCAACATTTGAGAAAATAATTTTAGATTCTACACAATAAAAAAACAACAATATATGACTAAATAAACTACTATAAATTGCATATAGATGACGAATTTTGGTCACGTGACCATTAGTAGTGTATTGACAGTCATTTATAATGTGACCAAATTTATAACTAAACTATTTTAGTCATTTATCTAGTCATTGATTTGGTCATTGATTTGGTCACTGATTTAGTCATTGATTTAGTCATTAATTTAGTCATTGATTGTTGTTAACTGGTCATTTATTTAGTCATGGTAGTTATTTATTTTAGGGAAAACTTTAGTGGTGAATCTTTGCCAATTGGCTAATTCTAGAAATCGGCCAAGTCGAAATTGGTGAATTATTCACACCTAATAGGGTGTCCAAATCACTTGGATTTTACGAACTATCAATACAATGCATGTCCATTTGCCAATGATTTTTTTTATGAGGCATATTTAAGCAAAAAATTCACCATAACAAACTATGCATTTCAAATGGACCGAATAATATTTTCGCTTGGAATCTCAGAAGCATGTAATAAAACACCTACATATTCGCCAATACTATTAAAACAACATTGTATTAGGACCCATTTCACCAATTAAAATTTACAAAAAGTTGCTTGTGGAGACCCATTTCGCCAATTAAAATTTATAAATAGTTGCTTATGAGGACCTGTTTTGCCAATAACATTAAAAAATAATTACATTTGAGGACACATTTCACCTTGAAATACAACGTATCGTTGTATAAGCATGCGAGATTCACCAAATTTTTGATATACCATTTAAAAATCCAGCGGAATTCACCAAATATGGATTGATATAAATACAATCGAAAGTGTCATTTATTCTTACACATTTTGTTAAGTTCTGAGGTTCTACTTCTCGATTCAGAAGTTAGCAAAAGCCAAAAATGTAGACTTAAAGGTGAGTGATCATTTCTTCATAGTGTTATTAGTTATAATAATAAGTTTTCTTTATCTATTTTCCATTCTTGCTTCAGTCTTAAAGATGATATTGAGTAGGGAATGGGATCTATATTCTTTGTCCTTAAATAATAAGACATTTTTTTTCTAATTTTTATTTGAAGTGAGAGATCAATATGTCAAACGACTCGAGCAACAAGGGTAAGGCTCCTACTGCTCCTCAGGGTGGTGAGGAGACTCCTTCCACTCCTCATACTCCTACCAATCCTCAGGGTGGTAAAGAGACTCTTTCCACTCCTTAGGGTGGTGAAGAGATTGGGAGGCCATCAAAATGCCCAAAACTAGACGTACCATACAATCTTACTTTGGAATTGCAAAAGGTTTTGATCCATCAGGTCAAGATGGAGCTACATCAACTCTTCCACCAACTATTGGTAGCATTCACAATACCTCACCGCCATTGGAAGGTCAAGTTGAGATTGTCATTGAGTTAAATAAAAATGTATCAAATGAGGATGGCAATACTGTAGAAGATGTTCCAAGGGATACCCTAGGCCTGGTTAGTCAGAATGAGATAGTTGACTTGGATGAGGATGATGATGTTGGTAGCAAGAAAAGAAGAAGCAAAAAAAAAAAGGGTGCGAGTGGGAAATGACAAGGAATTTTTAACTTGGTTGGTTGTCAAAGTACCCATTCATTGTACCAGTAGGGATTGACAATGCAATTGATATTGAAAAGGAAACATTGACCAAATGTATGATTTGTAGTTAGAAATGTGGAAGAGCCAAGATGTTGTAGCTAAAGATTGACACTATAGAAAAGCATATCGGTAAATTTTATGAAAAACAAATCATAGACAAAAAGGAACAATTAGTCGTACGATGGAAATAAAAGGAAGAATGTCTTCATGTTAGGTATGATGCGGATTATGAAGAGCACAACAAAAGAATGTTGAACATTGCTACATGTAAAGGTACACTTGAGGCTCAATTTGGAAAAGCAATGGAAGCAACAAATATGTCAAAAACTATTCAGATGAGTGTTGTTTTTCAAATTTTGTCCAAAGGGCGTCCTATGACAGACTACCTCAAATATTCTAGTTTATTATCATTTTTCAATGTTCCTCACTATCCCTTCTCACATCGGTCAGTAATCGCTAGATGGGAATGGGGAAACTGTCTTGTTGCAGTTGAAAAGGAAGATTTAAAGGAGAAAGTAAAAGAGTCAAATTTCATTGCATTACCTTTAGATGAAGTTACTATGGTAGAAAATACTTCTTGGGTATGTATGCATTTCTATACTATAGAACAACATGTTGGCCAAGCTCATCTTCTTTGTGTTCATAAAATGAAGGACAGTTCAATATCACACAATATATTTTAACTAGTCAAGAAATCTTTGAATGAAATTGCAGGTGCGGATGAGTTGACAATTGCCAAAAAGTTGGTGTGTGTAGGAAAACATTTTACTAAATTTCCAAAGAGTCAAATTTCATTGCATTATCTTTAGATGAAGTTACTATGGTAGAAAATACTTCTTGGGTATGTATGCATTTGTATACTGTAGAACAACATGTTCGCTAAGCTCATCTTCCTTGTGTTCATAAAATGAAGGACAGTTCAACATCACACAATATATTTGAACTAGTCAAGAAATCTTTGAATGAAATTGCAGGTGCGAATGAGTTGACAATTGCCAAAAATTTGGTGTGTGTAGGAGTTGATGGAGCTACAGTGATGCAAGGTCAAAGGACCAGTGTTTGCAGAAAGTTACAAACTACTTGTGCACCATACATGCTTGGCATTCATTGCATGGCCCATAGAATGAATTTAGCATTCAAAATTGTAAGCAAGTTTCCTATAGTATCAAAAGTTGAAAATCTAGTCTGCGATATGCACGTATACTTCTACCAAAGTCCTAAACGTTACGCAGAATTTCAAAATTTTGTTGAGGGAATAACACCAGGAAACAAGCTTCTCAAGGATTTCAATACCAGATGGATCTCCTTGTATGGACCAACGCAATGAGTTCTTTTAGAATATCAATCCTTGATTGGAGTGATGTATGAGCATCGCAACATAGTAGTCAAAGCTCTTGACCTCTTACATAGGTTAAGCGATATAGAGACACTCTTGACTTTAGCTAGTCTTCTCCCCATGCTGGATGTGATGAAAAATATTGTGAAGAAATCCCAAGACAAAACTATGTATATTAATGAATATGCCAATCTACGTACACATACATGCTTGGCCCTCGATCATCTATATCTAGATCTAACACAAGATGGCCCAAATTATTTTATGTGGTAGAAAATCACTGATTTGAATAATCCTGATAATTATTTACAGTTTAATGCAAGCAAGCACTTATGTATCTGTGTATGTGGATATTAGATACCAATGTACCATTGTAAGACAACTAGGCACTCTAGCAGAGAAGTAGCTATTAAGGAGGAAGATTTTAAAGACATTGCTAAATCTGTTAGTGATAATTTAAAGGAAATTGCAAAATCTCTTTCCTCAGAGATTCGTGAAAGATTACCTCGAAATGAAATACTTGAAGCCATGGGTATTGTGTATCCTCAATTTTGGGAAAACTGAGAGAACCCAAAATATTTTCATGATCAAGTAAAAATCTTGATCGAACAATTTTCAAAAAGTGTAACATATGATGAGCAAAAAATAGAAGGAATTTTAAATGAAGCTAAGCTTAGAAAATAATCTAGGAGTTTTGCAACAACTATGAGGGACCAGTATAAATCCATGGGCATGGAGAAGGCATTTGAACCGGGATCAATAAAAAAGGTTTGGAAAAACTTAGGTCAGAGTGAAATATTGCGTGGTTCGATATCAGAATATTTCAAACTTGCTGAATTATGTCAAACAATGATATTGGGGTTAGTGGAGGATGAGAGAGTTTTTAGTACATTGGGGTTTTTGAAATCAAAGTTAAGAAACAAACTAGACAAGAATTTGGAAAATTGCTTGAGGTTGAAAGGAACTATGTATATAATGTCTTTAATTTTCCTTTTGAAAGGGCACTTGTAATCTGGAGGTTCACATGTGAAAGAAGAAGGATTGGGTTGTGCAACACTCCAATTCCAAATGCTGGTACTGGTGGCAGTGGCAATGGTAGTGGGATAGGGACATATGACATTGACACAAATCACACAATGAATGTTGAATTTGAGACACAGGCTGAAGAAAATGAAGAGCAGACTCGAAATCAAATTCAAGACAACTCTTTGACTTTATCTCAAGATGAGCGTCAATTTGAGGACCCTAACTCCATTTGGGAAATGGAAGAGAATTACCAGCTTTTAGGTATTTATATTGGACTTCGTGGATTAGTTTCCATTGTTTCATACTATAGTTGATGATATTTTATATTGTATTCAATGAAATTGTGAATCATTGCACTTCATGAATCATTTTCCGAACTATAGTTGATGATATTTTATGTTGTATTCCATGAAATTGTGATATTTTATATTTTATATTGTATTCCATGGTATTGAATTTGATATGTGATTTTGCATCATTTTTAAAGAAAAACACTTATCACACTACTTATAAATTCATATTGCATTGCCATTCACACAATCTTTGATAAATAACTAAAAGGAATATTATTAATCCATTCCTTGAATAGAAGCTAACAGTTCAACATCCATAACTTATAAGTTATAAGCTAACAAAAGCTAACAGTTCAACATAAATAACTTATAAAGGCATCCACACAACTTAAACAATAAAAGATTAAACTACCAAATCACCTAAATTTCGTACCGATTCTCTGCTTATTTTACAAGGTGGCAACTACCTTTTATGATATGCAATGAATAGAAATTCAGGCTACTTTTAACTAGAAAGCAAAGACAGGTGTAGATTTTAACCAAAAAGCTTTGAAAGGCATGCCAATATCAAACTATAAACTAAAGCACAAAGACTCGAATCACTTTAGAACTAATAAATTTCTTTAAATGAACTCAACCATTGCCATAAGCATTCATTCAAAGATAAACATCTAATAGCAACGCAATCTATTAAACATCCAGAACACCAACATAGATAACCATTGGCAAGATATTCGAAATAAATAGAATAAATCCATACTGTAATACAATACAAAGATTATGTCTACATGAACTTCACCATATGAGTTTGTATATTGAAAGATAACTATAAAACAAACTTGAAAGCATAAAAGAGTTTTTGCTCTAATGAGGAAAATCAAAGTTTTCCCCAAAAGATCCTAACTACATCAACAAAACCCATATTTAAAGCATAAACCAATTGTCTATGGTAACGGTTTCTTGAAGACAACCACACCCAAAAATTAAAATAGTTTTCAACTTAAAAGAACTAAAATTAAAGAAAGTATCATGAAATGCTAAAAATAACTATGCATCACTTTTCTACCTCATCTTCAGATTCATCTTCTAGAACTTCAACCGCTTCATGTCCCTGTGCCTTTTCTTGTGCCCTCATCCTGGACCTGTAATCTCAATATCTAGTGACAATTACAAATATGTCCTTGCTCCCTAGCATTGTAGTAAGATTTCAGTAACCCAGTTCTCCATTTTCCCAAAGCAATTTTAGTCTCAACCGACATCTCAGATCTTTTCTCTTCTCCAAATTTATAATACTTCAGGTGGATTTGCATTGCACCAAGTTTCGAGAAGGACTCTCATGTCATTGTAGTAGGATCAACTATTTCTTTATTGAATATCTCTCTAAACTTCAAAGAGATCTCTTTTATATCTAGAATATTTTCATCAAACTCACCAGTAATTTCCACTCCTATAATGTGACAATTTTCTTTAATTTCCCCCAACATTTCAAAATATTGATCAAGTTTTTTATTAATTTCCTTCACTAGATTATCATATATATATTCAATTTCCATTCCAATGAATCAGACCAGGAAGGGTATAGCTCCTTAGGATTATTCACAATTTTCTCACCAATTAATATCTTCCAAGCTATAGAAATCAATTCTTTCATTTCCTAAGAGATCACATCGAGACTAGTTTGATATTTTCTGACCTATTGAA
This sequence comes from Sequoia sempervirens, assembly GCA_007258455.2. Lineage (NCBI taxonomy): Eukaryota > Viridiplantae > Streptophyta > Pinopsida > Cupressales > Cupressaceae > Sequoia > Sequoia sempervirens. Next base: position 359,946,797 of record VDFB02000017.1, read on the forward strand.
GTTCTGTTACTAACTCCTTCCTCTTGTTAATAACTCGAGTGTAAAATAACATATATTTATATGGAAAGAAGATAGCCTCTTGAGATATTTTATTGATCCCCTCACAAGCAACTTTGGAATAGCTCAAATTATTTTTAATTTGCTATATGGTGAGCACATCGATGCCCTCTGGCTCTACCTGAGAACTTGAGGCTTCATTCAGATGTAGGAGGAGTGTCCATGGAAGAAATAAAGTTACCCAACACGAGGACTTGAGATTTCAGTTTTATATTTTCTTTCCTCTGTTCTTTCACTCTTTTAATCAAGACATTGATTGAATAATTGGCATGGTACACATCACCTTCCAGTGTTGGAGGCCCCATATTAGCATGTGTGACTTTGTAGTCTGACTTCGTTATTTCATCTTCATTCAAATCCTTCACAAGCTCAAAAATTTATAACATTTGATTTCTAGAAGTAGCATCAATCACCATCCTTGATATCCTCCTGGATTTATTAGATTTTGAAGAGCTTTGAAGTAACTTTGCAACTGTATCTTCTCCAATTGTCATTGTAGGAATATGCTTTCTCTTCTTCTCCACTACTTTTTTCAACCATCCTAGGGAGGCTACTACCAGACCAAAATCTTCATTTCCACTAATAGTTTCTTTAGGAGCGTTAGGAGTGATAGGTGGATTATCAACTGGAGGCGGAGAAGAGGGAAATTTAGACAGAGGAGGAAAGATATTATCTTCAGCGATCTGTTTAAAGATAGCTTCAAAATATGCAGGAAAAGTTTTTCTTGATTGGTTTTCTTCTTAGGGGTAGGAGAAAGCACATTGTCTTTTTCACAAATGGTCTTCAACTTGACTATTTCTTCTAGCCTATCACCATCACCTCCTAACTGAGAATTTGTACTAGAGGACCTAACAGAGGGTTTCCTCAATGATACACTTGCACTAGATGCTTGTGTAGACCCCTATTCATTCTTCTATGATGACTTAGGCTCTCGAAATGGATCAAGAACTTTCCATCATTTCCCATCCAACTAGTCCTGGGTTCTTTTAAGCACTGGGGCAGCACACACCTTCATATTTGAAATTTCACTTTGGCTCCAACCAACCCTAGGGTGGGATTTATGAGGTAATTTTTCTTATCCAGGCTCTATGATTCTTGAATCCTCAGCTACATTTTCAGGAATATGAAATGGCAGATCGAAATCCTGTATCTATTTTAGTGTTAGCCTCATATAATCTCTTCTCAAAAATTCATTCTCATCTACACAATCTTTGATAGATGGTTGATGTCGATATAAGCTCCCTCCATAGAGATTATGCTTCACAAAACCCTTACTATCAAAATTAGCTCTCATAGATAGATACTAGAGGTTATATTCCTTGAGAACTCCTTCAGCTCCCCTGGCCACCTAGTTTGTTTTGCAGATAATACAAGGGGTCTTCAATGGAAAGACATACCCTTGTTTCCCCATTCTCATATACTTAATATTAACCATGGCTATTTTTTTGACAAACTTCTAGAAATATCAATAAATCTTTAGGATGCCGAGGTAATTTTAATGGGGCTTTCTCAAAACCCCCTATTCTTAGATAGGAAAACTTATAAAATTGGATATAAAAAATCCTAAAATTTGATACAAGAGAAATCAATTTAGGGGAAAGGCTCATTTCTAGATTTCCATCTAGTTTCCTCACGGCCTCCATTAAAAATGGATCATTAACACAACAGAAATGAACCATTCCAAATTATTTAGTGAATTGAGGAAAGCATTTATACATAGGAATATTAGAAGCTGGGGTTCCTTGCAGCTCCAACCTAGGCCAAAAGGACCTCTGACTAGCTACAATGTACGTCAAGCAAGAACACATACATAAAGTAGTAGTCTTATGGAAATTAATTAATTTCTCATTCAAATGGAAGCAAATAACTTCAGCCCAGTCAATGAAAATATTCTCATAAAAAATTATCAAGATAAATTGACATATCCAATCCTCAAATAACTCAACTCATGCATTCCCAACAACATGGTGCAATAAAGCAATAGCATCTGCAATTTCTTCCTTAAAATGCACTCTTTTGAGTTTAGTCAGTAGTTGCGACTTACCTTTCCTTTCAGACTTTAACCATGTTTTGGCCATGGAGTTCTTACACCAGTCTTCATTCACTTTGAAAAATTCACTTGCCACTATGACAAACATGTCTTCTATAGGTTCCCTTTCTGGAATCCTCAGCCCATGGGAAACAACTTTAGGAGAAATTTCTGCAATTACAGTCCCGTCTGTGGCTTTAATTTACCATTTCTTCATAATGTACCTTCTCACACATGCACTTATTAGGTCTAAACTCAAAAAAAATTCTAGAAACCCTCTAGCATGAGCTAGCCCACTTTCTAACAGTTTTATATCTAGCTCAAACTTCTCATCACTCTCCAGGCACGCCCAAAACTCTTATAACTTAAAAGGTCTGAGCTTCATATCCATTACGCCAGACCAACGATTTCCAATTTTGGACTGCATGAACTCCCAACACATAAAGAAACACACAAACACCTAGAAAAGTAGATTGTAGAAAAAGGAAATGCAGCTGAAAAACTTAGCAAAAGTTTCACCACCTCAACTTATGTCATCAACAAGATGTGTGTTTAATGCCAGACTAGTCATTTTCAATTCCACTCTACTTTAGCACAAATTCATGGAGATAGAATTTTTGCACTTGAAAAGTACTAGCCTTGGAAAAGAATGAGAATGCAGGCTAAATTTCTGAGTTACCCACTTATGCCATCATTTTTGATAGGATGTGCATTAAATGCGACATTTAATTTCATTCCTCGAAAAGATAACCTTTAAACTTGCATGCTTTTCAAAATTCCTGAAAAGACAACTCAAGGTTAGTCCGTACATAGCATTCAATGAGAGGTCAGATGATGACGCCTTTGAAAGGAAAGATAAGTCTATAATGTCCTGTGGTCATTGAAACTTGGAACCTTAGAACCAGAGTCTGAAGTTTTGAATTTTTTGAAACCTTTGACCCACTGACTAGAAAGTTGACCAAGAAAGACTTGCAACTCAACAAAGTGAACCATCAACCAAGTCAGGGAATCAGGAAGTTATGAAAATTTAGAACTCTATGACAAGGTTATAAAACTCTGAGGACTAGTGACTAAGGTTAGGAAAAGCACCAAAACCGTGACTTTGAGTGATAGTAACCACAACAATGAAACTAACCAAAAATACATCATTCCAATTCCAATAATAGATAATCCATTGGAAAACTAGACTCAAAAAAAGAAGAATAAATCCATACACCATAACTCAAAGGTTACATCTAAAAGACTTGCAACTCAGTTACTCAACAAAGTGAACCAAGTCGGGGAATCAAGAAGTTATGAAAATTTAGAACTCCACGACAAGGTTATAAAACTTGGAGGACTAGTGACTAAGCTTGTTTTACTCCCTTATTTTGAGTCTATCTTCTCTCTAGCTATAACATTTTACATGAATTATTAATGAAATTTGATCAATGATCTTTCATTAATCTTCTTTGTCATTATGCATTGATGTATGTTTTAATTCTGGCTCTAGTTTAATGAACCAGTTAAAGTACCTTGATTAGAGCATGAATTCATACAAATGTTTAGTGGATATGCTAAGTAGTCATGGAGATTGAGTATTGATGTGTGAATTGTAATGCAATTTCACTAAGATTATGGATGCCTAAAATTAAAATCACCTTATAGTTCATATTTTAATTGTGCTAAAAACAAAACTTGAACATGTACTCAACGATTCATCACTCAACTCAATGCTTATTAACTTAATAACATATTAACAATAGTATTAGTAGCATATACAACAATGAACATCAACAATCGTTTAAAGTGTATCTAGTAGTTGAAACCACTACCAGACTTTTTCTTCAAATGATATAATAAATAATACAAATAATTGAACATCAACACATTACTAAAGTTTGAATTTGAACTTTTTTATTGATTATCACATGAAGGAATACATAGAGGCATTGACAATACATAATATTGCTCAAAGAAAACTCTGCACTGAGCTGAGTTGGAACTTGGAAACTCATATTATCAAAAATCAAATCATTGCATCACCTTTTCTAGAAACTTCCACTCTTCAGGTGGTGGAATTGTCATTTTTTCTAACTGATGTTGTTTGACTTGAAGATTTGTTAACAATTCATTATTCAAATTGGAACCTGCCTTGGATTCTCTAGTCAATTTTGCATTCAGGGTTAGCAATGGTTTGATGGAAACCAAATAGTTCACCACATCTGGGTTCTGAGGAAACTGGTCCAAATCAATCTTCCTTGCATCCTCCATCTTCTTTCTGAAATCATTTTTTCCAATGAATCACTCATTTATGTCAAAAGCCTCTGGCAACCAAGCTCCGTGAAGTTCCTTACCTTTTCATCCACCTTCTTCATCTTGTTTGCAGCCAAATGCAAATATTCCTTTGTTTCACACATTCTCAAACAATTTTCAATGACAGATGACAACGCCATTGACGTAGCAAGCCGATTAGTAATCCCTTTTGATTTCAAAACATTGTCACTGGATTTGTAGATTGTTTGTTGAATTTGATTTGCTGATTTCTCTAATGCCAAAACATTTTTGTTGTCCATTAAATATTTATTGAGCTTCTTATGATGTTGTCTGATAGCATCAATTAATTGAAACATGTCAAACAAATGATCAATCCTCTGCATTATTTCATCCCATATATTTTGTTTCATATGTCTTATTATTTCTCTACAAAATGCAAATAATTTATTTTGATAAGACTTAATTTCATTTTTTGCTTCCATTAGCTCTGCCTCCAATCTTTCATTTCTTTTTCTCTCCAATTTTTGTTCCTGCTATGCATTTCCATTCACAATGCTTAGTCTTAATTTTTTTGAAGTGAATTTTTCCTCATCATATTTCTTGTTTCTCTCATCTAGCCTTTGCTTTATCTCATTCACTGTAGTCTCATTCTGCTTATCCTCTTTGCTTGTTGATGTAGAGGCAGATTTTTTAGTTCTTTTTTCTAATTCATTGCTCTTGTTATCTGTTGCTTTCCTCTTTGCTTTCTCATTTGCTAGGTCTTCATGTAACTTTTCAATTTGAGTCTGCAACTTTTTTTTCTCTCTATCTTGCTTTAGCAATGATGTGTACACCAATTCATTGTTCTTCTTTGATACATTAATTTTTTCAGTATTTTTGAGTCTAGAAAAATCCAATTGAATATTGTTCACCTGGAATTCAGATGGAGCCATCTGATTTGCTGGTTTGTTTTGAACTATGGGAACAAGAATTGTGTACTCCATGATTTCTTTATTTGTGTCAAATGTGGCTAATACCATGGTTGTTGTAGGCTCCGAAGTTACAATAGACACACTCTCCATCAGTTGCTTATTTTCTTTTTTATTCATGTCTGATTTCTTTTTAAACTCTTCAATGGTGAAGGAATAGGAATACTTGTAGTTACTAATGATGTTGCAACCAAACTAACTAGCAGTGGGGAAGTGCTTGGAAAAAATTCCTTTGTGGTGGATCAACCGGTAGTGTGACTTGGACTTGTCAAAATCCTTTGCCTCTTCTATATGCCTTGATCACCTAGTGTTTCTATGGAATATTGTGTTGTTGTCCTCTTGTGTGTAATTTTCTATTGTATCACATGTTGACCACTACTAGTACTACTACCCATACCATCACCACTAGAGGCAGTGCCAGTTGCACTAAGCTCTCCATCATGGGCATTTCCTAGTTGTGATTGTGTTTGACCATGAGGATGAGGATTTGAAGCTCTAACAAATTGACTTGAATGCCCTAGGTCTTCTTTTTCACCTCCAACCCCAAGGCCAAATTTATCAACTGCTTTTCTATGCTCTACATCTATTACCATCCAAGGGCCTTGTCTTTGGGACCCCAAAGGACTACCTTCATAACCCATTTTTTCAGCTATGGTTGCTCGTGTAGTATATGCTTCTTTTGTGGCCTCACTTAAACCAAGTTTGAAATTGACATGGCTTTCTTTTTCCCTATCATCATTAGATTCATCACCACTTTCTTCATCTTCTAGTTCATCTGGATGCTCTATATTCCACAATTTGCTAAACTCACGATCTACTTTGTTATCTCCATACTCTGTAAGAGCTCTTGGATCACCTAGCTCCTTCCTCATAGACCAAAATGCAGTAATTTTCTGATCGTGACCAATTTTTTTCTGTAACTTCCTTCGCTAGAGAATCTGGCATTTTTACTCTACTTGATGGTTTATGACAAGTTTTTTTCATAAAAATTGTTGTACCTCCTAATTGTCTTTCAATGCAATGCCATAATTTCTGCTAACAATTGTTCAAAAGAAATACCATTCTCATTAAGACTTTTCTCCATTTCTATTTTGACCTCATCCCAAGAATCCTTGTTTCTCAAGTTTTCAATCAAGGGTTTACTGTGATGTTGAATTCTACTTGCAACATTCTTATTGAGCACAATCATTGATTTAATGGTGTCACATGGATCATACTGCCAGTGATAGATAGCATCAAAATCAAAAAAATTCAAAAGATTATGTGCCACACTAAATTCTTTTCTCTCGAATGTGATCCCTCTACATGAAAATGGTAAAGAATGAAATAAGGTCTTCTTTTGTTGATCGGTAAAGTGTAGTTCATTAGTACTCTACATCTGCCTTACATATTCCAAAGAAAAAACCCTTTTTGTCACATGTATTGGAAGTTTGTATGGCTGTACTCCTGATCCATAAAATCTTAACACAATATATTCTTCCATTAAGTACCAATCAACCAATTGTATTTCTTTTCCTAGTTGAATGCAGTTTCTACATGACATAGGTAATATAGGCATTAGAGTATTTGTAATTGCTTGATGCAATGGAGCCAAAAAGTAGTCTACAAAATGACTCTAGTTCCTTCGAGAATCATGCATCCTTATCATAGTGGTCCATTCATATACTGGAGACATTTTCTTTTCCTTAGCATTACTATAGGCTGAATCTAAAGCTTGTTGGTCTGAAACATTCCTCTAAATTTGAATAGAAAAAGATAGCACAAGTAGGTTGTGAACCTAAATGTCTTAGTGGAGCCTCCTTTAATCATTAAAAAATGTTTATGCATGGATTCTACAATGTGCCCAATAAAATTATATTTGACATGTGGAACACCATAATGGGTATTATATACCATTTCAAGGAGGTTTGCACCCACTTCCAAATTGCTATCCAGTCCGAGACAAAATGCTAGCATGGAAATAGTATCCTGAACCCATGGTTTAAAAATATCCAAATCATAAGGAGGCTTATGATAACCTTTCAATTTGTTTCTATCTTGAACTATTCTATTTAAGAAATATTTTTTCTCCATTTCATCCACTGCTTCATAATCACTAGCAAGCTTTTCTAGGTCAATGTGGACATTTCTAAATTCTTCAGTTGTAAACCCCAACACTTTTCCAAGTTCTTCTATATTAATGGATAACAATTATTCTTTGCTATCTTTATTAACAATTTCTCTTTTGTTATCATCATGATTTAGGGCATAGACCATGATAAATTCGGGGCAAGGAAAAACCTCATGTAACATAATGCACTCTAATCTAGTTACCCACAGAGCATTGATACTATTAACTTGCATTTTATTTTCAACCTTATTTTGAGATGAAAATCTAAGTTCTGAGGTATGCCTACCATAGGTTTTAGGATCATAAATATCATGATATTCATTAGTGAAACCTGGGGTTTTAAGAAATTTTGCATAATGTATTTTTTAATCCAACATTGCTCTAGTGGTACTGGTGGTAGACATGCTGACACAATCAATAATGTGAAATTGTGAATTCCCTATTATTCCTTAATTTTTCTTAATTCTTAATCCTCTTAACCCTAAACCTAAACTTCAAAGTTTGAAAAAATAAGATTTTAAGAAACGTCAAATGATGAAACGTAGCTGCATGAATTCTTTAACTTACCTAGTTTTTTATTCTTGAAACTGGGTTACTAGAATGGATTTTTTGGAAGTGGAACTGTGGAACCCATAATAGGGTGGTGCACTGCAATGAGCAAACTGAAGACTAAAATCTCCTAGTGTGCTGACCCTCTAACTTCAAAATAAAATCACTTAGCAATAGAAAGTGTTGTTTTTTTGAATATTAAAGTGAATGAAATTGAAACGTCTATGTGTTTATGTTACTTTCGGACACACAGTACACAATTAGTACATGGATGATAGCATTTAAAACAACCCATTTATGATTTACTCGTGCATTGACAACAAATTATAAACCGTTGATCTTTGTTAATCCAACAGTTAGAGGGTGATTCTAGAGTTTTAAGTTTGCAAGCCTAGCACTCTGTGCATTTCATTCCAGAATGTAACTACAACCATACATCAAATGTTCATCCAACAATTGAGTATTTATGATATAAATAATATACACGTGTTTTAAAGTTGCTTTAAACTTTAAAGTGCTAGGATTGAAATCAAGGTCAAGGGACCAGTAACTCAACAGTTAATGTTGCAAAGGCCTTAATAAAATGAATTACAATGTCACATTAATAGTACAACCATTAATAGCACTTAACTTGCAAAGGACTTAATAAAATGAATTACAATGTCACATTAATAGTGCAACCATTTGTTTTATTACAATTGAATTACAATGTCACATTATTACATAGTACAAATATAAATGTAAGTGCAGGCGCCAAGCTTCTGCTAGACTGCTGGTGAAAACATAAATGTGATACATGTTTCTCTAAAAATAAATGGGACTTGCTGGGTCAACCACGCGCTTTGAAAATAAACACATGGGACTTGCCGGGTTAGCCATGGGATTTGAAAATAAATGCATGGGGAAAGGGGGGTTAATCAAACTAGGGAAATGGGAGCTGTGAAGATACAAAATGTACTTAGCCCCTTTCAAAACCAGACTCATGCAAAAGATGAGGGGTTGTAAAATTACTCCCATGCAAAAGATGAGCTCTAAAAATAAATGCATGGGGCTTGCTTGGTAGGCCATGGTGTCTAAAAATAAATGCAAGGGGCTTGCCTGGCCAACCATGTTGGGGAACCGGGAGCTGTGAAGATACAAAATGTACTTATCCCCTTTGAGAATTAGAATCATGCAGAAGATGAGAGGTAGTAAAATTTCTCCCATCTTCTACTTGCAACCTCCATGCACTAGGATAACACTTATCTCCATCAATCAAAGCTCCTCATCCTGGTTCAAAACTTGTCTAAGAAGTCAGGTGAATGAAATCAACTTTTTTCCAATTTGACCCATTTTGAACTTGAAGGAAATTGGTCTTTTACTCTGTAACTACATAACTAGAGGCAAGAGAATTTAGAGTATCCCCAATAATACCACATCATCTTTTTCCTGAATCTTTATTTAGTTATTAACCCTACAAAATGAAAACCCTTACAACAATTCAACGAATGATTTAATTTGTGCTCATTATCCTTATTTATGGGCCAAAAGTGTCACCAATAGTGCAACTACCAGCCTGGTCCCTATGTACACCTCACATGTGTCATGTGTGAGGTTGGGTATAGTCATAATTGCAATTCACGCAAACCAAAAAACCAACTTAATTGATTTGTGTAACTTAAGCCTAACATTTAAAATTTAAATGTTTAATTTGATTGACATCTAGACTTTGACAACCTAGTTACATGCAAACTGTACCTCAAGCTGACAAGTTGTCAATTGTAAAAATCACCAGTGCCACTCAAACGATATGAAATCATCATCTATGATTCTATAGTACATCATGTAGTTTTCAATATAAAGCTATCCAATCAATCACTCTGTCTATTCACATGGTATTAATTTGCACCACCGCCCACAGTACCACAACCAAACTTTCTTTAAAAAGATTGAGAATTTCAATAGAATAAATGAAAGGTAGATTCATTCGACACATTGAAAAGAGAGAATTAAATGCTCATTTTACCTTAATCATTATCAATATCCACTAATAAGTCACAATAAATTTTGCTCACTTATGATCATAACTATATGTTGATAATTACTACTAGTTTTAAAAGCCACATTTTTATATTGACCAAAGCAAAAAAGATTTACAAGAATGGAGCCACAAAAAATATTTTAATTTAAGTAGCTATTGCTAAAGACTGAAGTACATAATACATAACCAGTGTGGCCAAAAGGAAAAAAACCACTAACTGTGACAAAAAACCAGTCACAAAGTACATATTACAAGAACTGCTACGATGTACAATAAAATATAGACACGTGACACATCACACAATTCATTACTATTTTTTTTGTAACATTAGATGAGGCCATCAACTGAGTGTTTGAGTAGAACATGAATTGAATTTAACAAACTAACAGCAGAGAAGAAAAGCGAATCACCCAAAACCTTCCTCCAAAACTCTAGACTCTTTAATGATTCAGTTTTCGCATCACATAGCAAACCCCATCTCATATTAACCAGGGAAAGAGCCTGCATTGTAGAAGCATGCAATTCCACTTTCCTAAAAATTCCACCAATAGGTGCTAACCCACTTTCAAAATTGTAATGCTCCATTGTCAACTCTAATGAAGAAATAGAGTAAATGAAAGGCTGCAAATAACATATTTCCAACATCTTCACGAAATCTTTATTGAGCAAAATGTTCGTGCAATTGGACAAGAAAGCCGAAGCTACCTCAAAATATAGAGCACGAGGGTTGTTCTGAAGCCATTCCCTACCCACAATTATTCTTATAGCATCCTCAACCTGCACACAAGGAATTGTAAAAACCATACCCAACTTTCTTCTGTCGTATGCATCGTCCTTTCTTTTCTCCCAAAATCATTTGGGTGGCATGACACACCATGAAGACTCTATAATATCTCAGTTAAATTGAGAATATAGAAGAAATAAATCAAAGCCAAATTATTATAAATGATATGAAGAACATCAAGTTGGTGAAGTATATATAGAAGTTAGCATGAACACAATGAGTATGACATCACACTTATCATTTTTAAATTCACCACTATCATTGATGTGACAATTAACATTTATTTCAACACTTGAATCCTTAAAAACAAGTGCTAGGTTGATTGGACTCAACCCTTAGGTTTAAAGACTTAAGATTTAAGGCTTTTTCATAAAATATTTTGGTCTGACTTAGGCAATATTAAATGGTAAACAAGAGCACGATGACTGACAAACCTAAATAATTAATAAAATCTCAACCATTGATTTCTAAAAATCTAACAGTTCTAGTGTTATTCTGGAGGTTTCAATTCACAAGTCTAGTGCTTCAAAGATTTACTTCCATAATGCAACTATAGCCGCCCATCAAAAATTCATTGAACGACCTCTTTTAAAACAAACTTTATGCACATGCATAATTTTGCCACTTAAGTTCTTCTATCACTCATGAGTCATTGCGAGAATCCTTCAACCCATCAAGTTCATTACTGCAATGAGTGATGAGCCTTGATCTCACCATGTGTCTACATCTAACGGTTTTAGTGTTATTCCAAAGGTTTCAATTCAAAACTCTAGTGCTTTAGAGATTTACTTCCAGAATGCAACATAACCATCCATCAAAAATTCATTGAATGGTCCCTCTTTTAAAACAAACTTTATGCACATAAATAAATCTGTCACTGAATTTCATTACCGCAATGAGCGATGAGCATTGATCTAGCCATGTGTCTGCATCTAATAGTTATAGTGTTATTCTAGAGGTTCAATTCAAAAATCTAGTGCTTCAGAGATTTACTTCCAGAATGCAACTACAACCATCCATAAAAAATCATCAAACAGTCGTGGTTATATTGATTCACCAATTCTTTTTCTTATGCATTTGAAAATAGGTTTAATTCACCAATGGATATATTTTTTTGGTTTGAATTTTTTTTTTAATCGCCAACAATTTTTTTGTTTTGTTTTGAAAATAGGTTTAATTCGCCAATGGAAATATTTTCTAGGTTTGAAAATAGATTTTAATCGTCAATGAAAATATTTTATCTGTTTAAAAAAATTTGCAGTTTTCCAGAATTTTCCATAGACTTCTATTGATTAGAAAAGATTCACCAATTAAGATTATTTTTTTTCCTGAAAAACAAAAAAGCACCACTAAAATTAATATTTTTGTCAGGAAGTATACAAGATTTTCCAGGATTTTACACCTTCACCGAGGGGAGGGTTTCTTAAAATTTTCCTTGATTTATTTAGTCATTAATTTAGTCGTTGATTGTTGTTAACTAGTCATTTATTTAGTCATTGCAGTCATTTATTTAATCATTGTTTAGTCATTTATTTAGTCATTGTAATCATTTATTTATTCATTGTTTAGTCATTTATTTAGTCATGGTAGTCATTTATTTAGTCATTTATAAACTAAAATAATCATAAAACTTGAACAAATCTGCTCAAAGGATTGAATATAATTCACTGTGTATATTCAAAATGTATATAAAATATGTTACAAAGAACTCTATACATAGACTTTTGAAGACAAAATCTTTTGTAGTATGCAAACTGCTGATTTATTATGCTTTTAAAATTGTTACAAAGAACTATATATAAAGAGTTTTGAAGACAAAATCTTTTGCAGTATGCAAACTGCTGATATATTATACTTTTAAAATTGACAAGAAAAAAGAAAGATCCTTCCACCTATAACTGTACATAAAATTTCTTGTTCTTTTTATCAAGCGTTGGAAGTTTTATACCCACTAGTTTTCAAAAAGGGGCTCTTCCAAAATAAGCTTAAAGAAGGAAATCTAAATTATAGACAATATGAACCAAAGTATTATTTGATTGATAACCTCCATGAAGCATATTCTATGTACTAAATTTCATGTTATCTTGACTATAAACCCATAAATTATTTATAGCGTCTCCTATTTTAGATCTGCATAAAAGGAGAGAGGAATGAAAATAGTTAGTAACATACAAATGAACAATAAGATATTGGAATCAAAACTAGTATATATATATATATTAAATAAGATACTTGTAATAAAAAAGGACCTAAAATGAGCTAACTATTGATAAGATACATAGTCAATACGTTTTGAAAATAAATCTAATCCTCACACCTAATAAGTGAAATTAAAAAAAAAAAGAAATGAGTCTGCAAGAAAATACTATGGTTTTATATGAAGACTATGTGTGACCTTTGAAGATTTTGATTCCTAAATAAATCTATAAAAACATGTATATGTAAATGATTAAAAATAAATGGGAATACATACTAAAATAATATGTGCAGATGGGAATACATATTAAAAATGAATCTGTGTAGAGGTAGGTCGTAGACCTCAAAGAGTAGTTAATGGGTATGGTTTGTTCTCAGCTGAAGACAATTTAGCAAGCTATGGTCACATTTTTGCATCTCACTTGTACCTTAGTTCTACACCCTCACACCTATTCCTCTAAAGCGTGACTGTGTTGGTGCACAATAAAAAAATGAGTGCCAAATCCATCTGTTCGCGCACCAGAAGTGTCATGGGCATTCAAAATTTGGTCATCCAAGCCACCCAACTGCTAGACAAGGGCTCCGAGTCATCCCTTACTAGGTCCCAATAGAGTTGGGAGTTCTACCAGAGTTGGTCTGAGCACTATCTATCTTCTCTTCTCAACAACTACTGGTTTGGCACCCTAACCTCATTACGTTAATGGAGCCCATAGCTATCTATTATTGATAGTTGAGAACCCCTATCCCAACCCATGGGGGCATCTTGTGGTTAATTCCAACTAGTGCCCTAGTATTCTAATGGTGTATGAGAGAAGATTCCAGTTGTGCTTCCTTTCGGCATCCATCTCCATCTATCGCCCATAGAATAGTAGGTTCGGTCGAGTCAAGGTCCTCGTGCTCTGCCATATGAATTCAGAGCCCATACATATCATGCCAATCCCTATTCCGAGTTGCATTCGAGAGCTCGACTCCTCCAAACTCTTCCTTGTTGGTATTGAACTTTCACTTCTCCAATTTGGCGAGCTATAGCCTGAAAATAAGGTTTCACTTAGGGTTTAGAGTATATTTATTAAAATGAAAAATATGGCCAAAGATTTGCTCACCGAGATTTTCTGCCCAAATTTGCATTATTTTCTCCTAAAACAAGATTTCAAAATGGAATAGAAATTAAATACACTACAATATATAATTCTCCCGATTTTTCACAATAAATATAATATAATTATGTAATATAATATTATAATATATTATAATATACTATAATATAATATAATATTATAATATAATATAATATTATAATATTATATAATATATAATATATAATATATATATAATAATAATATATATTATATAATACTATATAATATTATAATATTATATTATTATATAATATTAAATATGTATTATAATATAAATATAATATTATATAATAATATCATATCCACTTTAATATCATATTGTCTAATCTTTATTTGTGCACGACTAATTATTTAGTCATTTTTATTTGCATGACTAATTATTTAGTTGTTTTTTTACTCTATGAACAAATTAGTCACTTATGATGATAAAAGTTAAAGAATGTAAATGTTAATTTTTTTTATAAAATATGTGAAGGCCTTAAGACCACACCGAGAGGCAATGCCTTCCATGCAATAGGTATTTTTGGTGCACCAAGCAACCTAGGCGGCCAAATGGCCCGCTTAGGTAGGGGTCCCATGAGAGGGGTTAAGCTCTATGGATTATGATCAAATTCAAAAGAAAAATAAATAGAGGAGTAATAGTCATTTATTTAGTCATTTTTATTTGTTTGACCAATTATTTAGTTGTGATTTTACCTGATGACCAAATTAGTCATTTATATTTGTGAATTGCGAAAAATTAGTAGAATTTAGTCATTTTTAGTCACGTAGTCATTTATTTGCCAAATTCTACCAGTGACATATATCCATTACACATCAAATTACGTCATATTCATGATTTTTGAATCAAATTATTAGTGATGACATTTGCTTGAAATTATTGTAGATAATTTTATGTATTTAGATTTAAAAATATTAGTGATGATCTACCTATAATTAATGTAGATGAGTTTGCTTATTTATATGTACAGAAAGAAGTCATATAAATTGGAGATGAAATTAATTTATTCCATTAGTACCTAATAGATGTACAATATTTTTTTGTTATTGATATTAATCATGTTATTGTTCCATAAATTTGTACATAGGTATATTAATATACACATTTGATAACTATTGGTATAAAATAATCCATGTAAATAGATTATTGGTGTATTTATGCATATCTTCTTGGTTCACTCATTTATTGACTACCCTTGATCCTTTGGGAGTAAAATGTTGGTTGCATTTATTTAATCATAACTTTTAGGGTTACATACATGGTCAAAAACTTTTTTCAAAGTGAAAAAGACTATTTTTATATGTAAATGACCCTTTATAATTAAAAGGGATATTGATCCTTTATTTAAAAGGGAGATAAAAATAATAGTTAATTTTAATCACCCATAAAATCTAGGGGTAAATTTTGGAAAGTAGATGATTATTAGTAGAAATAGAAAGAGTATTCCCATCAGATAAATAAAGAAAAAATAATTAGATGGGGCTTTTCATAGGGATTTTCTTCTCTCCCCTAGTACATCTAATAGTCATGTTGTATTTGTGTAGGGTCTTTTTGTTGTGGAGGGATCTAATCTATTTCTATTTGAGTCTTTATGCCCTACTAATTAAGGTGCATTTGCAATAGATGATTTTAGTGTGCAGTAGAGAGATAGTTTGGGTTGTACTATGGATGTGGTTCCTCTATTTTGATGATGGAAAAGGTCCCTTTGCAACTAGCTAGGGTTGGTAATGAAGTTTGTGACTTTGGTGCCTCCTCTAGGTCTATTACACCCCCTTATTTCTAATTCTTGTTTACAAGATAAGGAACTTGTTTCTCCTCCATTGTTGGAAACAAATATGTGTTATGTCATGAGTGTGGATATTAGGAAGGTCTATATAGAGTCATTTTCTCTCTTTATTTCATACAACTTGGTTGATAGGGTTGTTTCCAAATTGAGGGAGTCCTTGGTTGGGAAGTTTTATCGTACCAAACCAAATATTGATGCTTTAAAAAATTGGGCCCAAAGGAAATGAGGGTTTTCTACCAATTATTAGCCTTTCATTTCAAAAATTGTCTTGAAATTCTTCTCTATTCTAGATTATTGTGATCATTTTATATTAATTAGAACATTATTCCTTAGTTGTTTTGGGCTATGTCTCAAATGAATTTGAACCAAGGAAGGAATTTCTCATGTAGGTTTAGGTTTCAATTAGGATTCCAAGGTTGCCTTTGGAATATTGAGATATGGTTGTGCTAGAGGGAATTGCTAGTTGTTTAGGGAAACTCATATATATTGAATCAATGACCAAATCAAGGACATGCTCTTCGTATGCCAAAATTTATTTTGATATGAAGTGACAAGAACAATATTTCTTTAATCACTTTATCCTCCGAATTCAATGAGTTCATCACTTTATCCATGAATATTCCTTTGTGGTGTGTATTAGATGCAACAAAATGGGGCATGATATTGCATGATGTTTTGATGTTCAAAGTTAAAAAGACTATATGAGGGTAAAGGTGTTTCCTTCCCAACCCTAGATGTAAGATGCAATGTGTCAAAATATTCTTGTTATGGATGTTCCCCTTTACTCAATTTTGGCTCCTCCAAATATTCTTAAAGTAGTTAATTAAGAGGAGGACATGAGATGCCTTAGATTAGGAAGGTTTTAAGTGTTGAGGGTTTATGGGCCTCTTTCCTCCACCCCCTTCTATAATGCCCCTTCTAACTTGTGTTTCACTTATTTCACCAAAAAGGACATTTGCAGTAACAATTTTATGTGAAGGAGCATTATTTGAGTCTTGAACTCACTTGTGCATTTTGACTTTAAGTTGCCTTGTTTGGCAAGTGCCTTCCAATTTGTTGATTAGTGGTTTCGGTTCTGCTCTTTGGTTTGTTGGTATGGTTTATCCTTTGTATTGGTTGTTTCATGTGGTCCCTTATTGTTGTAAGAGTCTTTTTATTCCATTTCATTTTTGTAGCCAAAATTGTTTACCCATAATTTTTTTAATTCTTTATGGAAGGTTCTATGGTTTGAAAGCCACCCCTTAATCTATTATATAAATAATTTGTATGAGACTTGGAAAGGGCATGAAGATTCACACAAAGAAGAAGGTGGTTTAGTCGGCTATGAGCATTAGAGAAGGTGAATACAATATGTATCCAACTCAAAGTATAAATACACTTACAATTATCCTAAAATTATCTTTTTTAAGATTAAATGTAAGTTGAAAATTATTAAAAAATAGATTAAATATTGTAAGTTATTTAATTTTAATTGTAACATTATCATAACATTTTCAAATATTAAGAATTCTAATTAATTTATATATTTTTTAAATTAATTATTTTTTTTATTAAATAAGATAAAGTAATATCTAAAATAACAATAAATATATAAATAATCGTATTTTTTATTACATTATAATTATTTAAAAAATGAATTAAGACTTCTGAATTCCAACATACAATTGATAATAATAATAATTTTTAATATGCAATTCTATATATATATATCCCCACAAATAAAAGGACAAATTTCGTCTAAACTATAATTAAGACATGTAAATTGTTTAAGATATACAAATGATTTATATGATCAATCACATATATTATAAATAGCTTTCGGGGTGACAACTATGTGGTGGTCTTGGAAAAACAAAACAACATAAACACCGAGTAGTGATAAACAATTATCTTAATGCGTGTTTCCCTCTTTTCAAGGATTTCCAATTCTCTTTGGTGGGATTTATTTTACTCATTAGTGATTCCATTACTGCATAAAACAACCCTTCCTTTTTTAAGCAGACTACAAGTTGGATAGAAATAATGCCACTGCTACCAAATCATGTTTTATATTGAATATAATGGTGGGATGATACAATTGTTTTTGTATTTTTTTAAGGTCTCGTGGTAAGGAGATGGCTAAAAAGAGATCTAGAATGGAAAAAATGTTAAGAAATCAATTAGAAAAAAGTAGGGTTTTTTCTAGCTTCAATATCTATTAATAGTTCGTTTCAATAAGAAATTGTTTTATGAGCACAAAACTTAGAAAGTGATGTAGGAGCATGCTGGGTTGTGAGAGCAATCTTTCATCAACTAAAAGAATGAATTTTAATTTTTAATTTTCTTAAGGTTTGGTAATTATTTATTCAAGGAGAAATAACTTGCAATATTTTTCCAATTAATATAAATTAAATAAATTGGTCTTTATTAATGCTGTAATTTTTGGTGTTAGGGATAATTAAGGAGGCAGTTTTGAAACTTGAAATTTAAAAAATACCTTATTGGGTGTGAGATTTGGGAGTTACAACTTGCCATAACATATAAATCATTTCCTAAATGTTAAAAATAAAAAAAAATGAGTGCCCATGATTGAGTTATCTGCTTTTTGCTATTCTGGGTCCTATTGAGTGGAGTGGGAGTCCGAGTTGTCAACCAATTTTGGCAATTTCGGGTGATCCCACAATACTAGTTTATAATTTTTGGCCAAACTGGACACTGGACTGATTTTTTCTAACAAATCTTCACTTTCAGAAACCTATAGTGGCTAAACCGTGAGGAATATGAAGATGATGCAAACTAGTGATTTGTGACATTTTGTCTGTAGATTCTAAATATATTTTTTTCAAAATTTTTGGAATTGGATTGCACTTCCTTTTCCATATCCTTCGAAAACTAGTTTTTATTAGTAAACACCATTTTTAATGAGTGATGCTCACTGTATACAACATAAATTTTTTTTTATGAAGGATAAAATTCTATTTTTTTTGAATTTAGATTTGCAACTATGATATCTAACTAGTTCCTTTGGTTTCATAGTGTTTTATTGCATATTTTTTCCTTAATCAAGTTTCAAAGTCAAACCAATTACAATTCAGACATAGGTTGACTGTATACAACATAATTTTTTTTGTATGTATCAAAATTATTATTTTTTCACTAGATTAAGGACATCAATAACTAGCTTGAACATATTTTTCAGAATTTTATTTTGATAATCTACTATTTTTCTGCATGTGTAGAACATAAAGCTTGATTTTTTGGTGAAAAACCTATGTTTAATCAAACTAAAAAAACAAATACATAATAAAACCAATGTATTAAAATTATATTTGATGGATAGCTCATTCCGAGGGCTACCATCATCCAGTTGGGTCTGTGAAAGTCTCCTCCATTTTCATCCTCAACTTGAGCTTCGAAGGGAAAAATTTTGTAGAAATTTGGTGCCAGAGGGGGAGAAGGGGGAAAATGGGGGGTTCGAATGAACCCAGGTTCAAGCGAACCCCCCTTGGAGGTTTGCTAGAACTGGGGTTTGAATGAACCCAGGTTTGAGTGAACCCCCTCTTGTCTTCAATTTTCCATTCTCTTCGTCATAAAAAAATGCAAAAAAAGGGAGTCCCATAATTTAATATGGTTCGCTCGAACCAGGGTCTATTTGAACCCCTTTTGGGTCCATTCGAACACCCTAGTTCATGCAAACCTCTAAAAAGAAAAAAAATATTTTTCATAGGAGCATTTTTGCAATTTTCCTTCTTCACTGGAATTGTAAACCAGTTTTGTGGGTTTACCCTTTCATGAAAGTGGGTTCAAAGATGCCTTTTAACATTTTTAATATGTTCATTTAATGTATTTTATGAGGATTTTTACTAGTTTGGGTCGTGAAGAATGAGGAGTTATAGGAGAACTAAAATTGAATGCAATATTTAAGTCTTAGCTAGTCAATTTCATAGGTTGCTTTTCTAGATTTTTGGAGAAGTCTCTCCTGAGGTGTAGCAATTTCTTCTTGGGAAGATTGGAGTCATGTTTGTGCAAGTTTTGGGAAGTTTTATAGTAGAAAATGGATTATTATATCCATGATTGAAGATTAGCAAAGTTGGTTGTGGAAGAAGGCATATTGAAGAGTCAATCTCACAGTGCAAGTGAAGGTTGGGGGCTCCAAATGAGATAAAATTTTAGATTGTTGAAGGGAGGTTGTTGTTAAAGCACATGTTGCATGTCTAATGGTGTTGTATTAGTTTTACAAAGGTTTAATGTAAATCCAACAGGCTTATGCACTTGTAATAAACACAATTATTACAGATTTTATGAGAAAATAGTGCATTTTTTCCAATGCATGTAATTACATGTCTTATTTGAGTTTATTTATGGTTTCCTGATCATATTACACCAGTTGTGTTGTGTTTGGATCATTTTATTTTTAAGTTCCTACTTGTTGTAATAACATAGTGTTATGCAAACAATAATTTTTTGGGGTTTTGAACACATTTCCTTTGAAATATGATTTTCATTTTCAGTTTGGTTGAAGGGAGAATATCCATTATTTGAGAAGGTGTTTCTGAATTCTTTTGAGTGTGTGTTTCCCTCTTACACTAGTGATATCAGAGCCAGTGTTCTTGAGTGTGTGGGAAAAAGCGCTGATTGGAGGTAGTTTGCACCTGGACCTAGGGGTGGAATGTGTGTGGTGTGTAGACTGATCATCGAATGTGAGGTATTCTATACCTGAGAGGTTGAAGTTTGAGAGTGTGTGGAATTTTTTTGAAGAACTTCCCAAGAAGAAAGGAATAAAGTTTGTCATACTTATGTATGTAGGAGAACAAGAAGGAGAAAATATGGCAGAAGTATACTTTAAGGATATCATAAAGGAAAAGAGAAAAGGTGAAGTTGTAGAGGTTGAGGGCAAGAAAGAGGAAATTGCAGCAGTGAAAGGAACTAAGGTAAATTTCAATTTTTTTGAATTTTATTATAAAGATGGATTTGAGGATATTGAGGTTTTAGTAGAGGAGAATATTGATTAAATTTGAGAATGATGATGATTTTTCATATTGTGAATGAGTTAGTTCAAAAGGATTTTGTTAGTGATGTACGGTATGTAGAGTTAAGTGTAGGTACATTTTGGCGGAGGTGGATGAACTATGGTGGGTTGAATCCCACAATATTAGAGGAGAATGAGATTTACATTTGGAGGAGTTGGTTTGTCTATGGTGGAATTGATTCCACATTCAGGAGGTTGAGTGCAGAGAAGAGTTGTCGAAGGAGGATGATGCTTATTCAAGCTAGGTGTTGAAAGAGAAGGAAGAAGAACAAATCAGAGGTATTTATTTTAGCAATGGAGTTTGTTGTAGATTTCTTGCAATCTAAAAGGGTGGTACTACCACTCAACTCTATTTTGTGAATTCAGATTCACAAAATTTTCCTACCCTGGGTGTCTGATGCAGGAGCATCCTGGGTTGTGAGAGCAATCTTGCATCAACCAAAAGAATGAATTTTAATTTTTTAATTTTCTTAGAGTTTGGTAATTATTTATTTGGAGAAATAACTTGCAATATTGGGCCAATTAATATATTAAATAAATTTTTCTTTATTAATGTTGCTGTTTTTGGTGTTCAAGGTAAATAAGGAGGCAATTTTGAGACTTGAAATTTAAAAAATACCTTATTTGGCGTGAGATTTGGGAGTTACAACTTTCCATAACACATAAATCATTTCCTAAATGCTAAAAATAAAAAAAAATTGGTGTCGATGATTGAGTTATCTACTTTTTGCTATTTTGGGTCCTATTGAGTGGAGTGGGAGTCTGAGTTGTCAACCAATTTTGGCAATTTCATGAAAGTGGGTTCGAAGATGCCTTTTAACATTTTTAATATGTTCATTTTATGTTTTTTATGATGATTTTTACTAGGATGGGTCGTGAAGAATGAGGAGTTACAAGAGAACTAAAGTTGAATGCAATATTTAAGTCTTAGCTAGTCAAATTCACAAGTTGCTCTTCCAGATTTTTGGAGAAGTCTCTCATAGGGTGTAGCAATTTCTTATTGGGCAGATCAAAGTCATGTTTGTGCAGGTTTTGGGAGGTGTTGCACCAGAAAATATATTATTATATCCATGATTGAAGATTAGCAAAGTTGGTTGTGGGAGAAGGAAGATTGAAGAGTCAATCTCACAGTGCAAGTGAAGGTTGGGGGCTCCAAATGAGGTGAAATTTTAGATTATTGAAGGAAGGTTGTTGTTGAAACACATGTTGCAGGTCTAATGGTTTTGTATCAAATTTACAAAGGTTTATTGTAAAGCCAACAGGCTTATGGACTTGTAATAAACACATTTATTACAAATTTTATGAGAAAATAGTGCATTTTTTCCCATTTTGAGACACAAATATGGAGTTTTTTCCTATGCATGTAATCGCATGTCTTATTTGAGTTTATTTATGGTTTCTTGATCATAGTACACTAGTTGGGTTGTGTTTGGATCATTTGATTTAAGCTCCTACTTGTTGTAATAACACAGTGTTATGCAAACAATGATTTTTTGGGGTTTTGAACACATTTCCTTTGAAATCTGATTTGAATAATTTTAAGTTTGGTTGAAGGAAGAATATCCATTATTTGAGAAGGTGTTTCTGATTTTTTTTGAGTGTGTGTTTCCCTCCTACATCAGAAAGTTTGAGTTTTATCATGGTAGAGGAATTCAATTAAGAGCCAAGGTATATTGGATGAAAGAACAAGATAAGAGAACCAATTCTTTTTTAGTTATTTCAAATATAAATATTTCTAAGGGTCAATAAGAGGGGCAGATCCATGACGACCTTGGTGACATTAAATATATTAAATTGATGCCAAAACATCTACTCGTGGGTTGTCTTTGGACATGTTCAATTGAAGGGTGTTCAATAAAAAGATGTTTGGTCAAAAGGTGGTCAACCAAATAAGGAAACTAGACATATTGTGCATGCTTAGATAACTTCAAAATGCATTTTAAGCTTATATATAAGATGAGCTCAACTAAACGGTTGTGTTTTATTGAAGGGGATTCAATAGAAGCTCCTTTGGTTAGAGGGTTTTAACTCAATAATTTGATTTTTTTTACGATTGACTTGAAGTGCAACTCATAAGCCAAGAAAAAACTCATAAGTATTATAAGGTTAGAAGGAAATTTTTTGTATAAACAATCATCAAATTTAATTTACAATTATATTTATATTAATGTAATGGTTGATTGGTTGTGGATGAATACATTTACTTACTCATCCTCCTTAATCTTCTTCACTTTGATTGAAAAAATTCTCTTTTTTGGAAGCTTTTAAAAAATATCTTTCCCCTAATATATGTTTTAGAATCAATTCCTCAATAAAAATTCTCATATCCAATATATCCAAAAAGCTAATCCTATATTAATTATAAAACTTAATCTATAATGTTAAAAATGGTAGAACTCACACAGATAACTAGATCAAACCATTTGCATAGAATAATAAAAGCATAATAATACACTATTTGTTCTAGTTAATTTACAATGTTGATTGCAAACATTTATAAAGCATTGCATTTTCATTAATAACCATCCAAATTCCTTCAAGAAAATAACTTCCCACCCAACTAACTAAATGACTAATTTATTATATATAGACTTTAATTTCTTAACATAAAATACCATATATAATTCAATATATTATAATTTTATATTATTGAAAATAATACCACAATAAAATGACCCTTCTAAGAATCTAATAGTTGATTGGTTGTTACACAACCTCCCTAAAATGGAAAGTGATATTTTTTCATTTTAACTATTGAATGAGACATCACACATTCAAATAGTTGGGTCCCCAAAGTTTAAACAAAGCATCTTTTGACAATCATTCATTCCAAAGTTAAAAATAAAGCTTTTTTCTCAATGGTAGGATGCTTCCCCAGCCATTCATTCCAATAACCCCATTCAATGTCCAAAGGGAACATATGGTATAAGAGATGAAATCACAAAGATTTACAATTTGGAACACAAAGAGTGACCATAAGAGTTTGTACCACAAACACACAATTTGGAAATGTACAAGGAATCAAACAAAGGAAGGTGATATATACAACTTCCATGGAGTGAAACAAAAGAAGGTGATATATACATACTTCCATGGAGTCAAACAAAGGAAGGTGATATATACATACTTCCATGGAGTCAAACAAAGGGAGGTGGGAAAATCTCTTGTCGTCTTCCTGCTCACTGTCATCACATAAAAAACTCTTCTGCTCTTATTCCTGCACTTGCAGATTTCTGTGTCTTTTTAGATAAGAGCAATGAACATTAACTGAATGTATAGATATTGATGTCTCCTTCTCAAAGATATTATGCGCCTTGTAATCTCATACACACAGAACGGGCTGCCTTGTACGTTTGTCTGTGTTGTGTTTATTTTTCTGAATTTGAGAGCAGAAAACATGTGGGTTTGAGCAGCTTTGTATTCTCCTGGCCTGCAAAATGTGCAGGAGCAGAAATGTGGACATCTATATAGATGTTGCCTTAATTACTTTTGTAGTCTAGCCCACAGAAAAAAATGTATTTCATTAGAAGTATATGCAGTGTTTATTTCACCTATATATTAGAGAATTAATAAGATAAAGTGTGTTGTTTAGAGATATTAAGAAGGGATGCCTACTTTTGAGAAAAGTGTATACTTGGTCTTTTTTTTCTTGGTAGTTTTATTAACAGGTTATGTATAGTGTGAGATTTGAGTCTGAAATAAATTTCACTTGCAAATCATTGTTTAGTTTTTGGAAAACAAGTTTCAGTTGTTGTTTAATGGTAAACCAGCTGCCGTTTAAAGGTTGAAGCCTCCAAAATATCAGATAAAAGCCTCCAAAATTCACTTATCTCATAAAAGTCAGATAAATATTGATTTGACAACTGAATGTGAACATTCTATTTCCATTTGCATTGTTTTTTGTCAATTTGATGTCAACTTTCTTTTTTCATTTGCATTGCTTTATGTTTTAAATCTGTATGCAAATATTTCATAATCACATAATACTTAATATCTTTAAGGAAAAAATCTAGATTTGTCTAAGTTTATTTCATTCCATTATTTAATATTTAATATTAATTGTTTAATCCAGCTAGATGTAATTAGAATTTGTGTGCACAAACAAGTACTCTCTAACATATTAACATACATATAGTTTTATATCATTGTAATCCTTGAACCTTCTTTAGATGCAAGTGCTAGTACTTACATTGATTCTGTTTTTAAATCTTTTATTTAAAAAAGAAGCTATTGGAGTTTTATTAAAGAGGTTCCTTATCAAATTTATATTGATCTTGTTTTTATTTGTCTTATTTTGTCTTTTTGAAGAAAAAAGCATACCCACTAATTAGGAACTGACCATAAAGTTGTCCTTTGAAATGTTTGGGGTAATTCAGATGATAAAATCCCCTTCCATCTGATTTTGCTTTAGCTAAATGTTTGGGGTAATTCAGATGATAAAGATCCTCCTCCATCTGGTTTTGCTTTAGCTATTTAGACTTGATTGAACTTCACCCTTTTAATGTTCCTTCTTCTTTGTTTTGGACATAGTTCAATTAGACTTTGTGGATGTGCCTCTCTGCCACCTCTCTTTTTAATGTGAATATTGTACTATCCTTTAATCAATTAAATTAAATAAAAGAATATTATAAAAAAATAAAAATATTAAAATTTTATTAAAAATTCCTTCTTAAATGATAAATTATTAGATTTTAGTATGAAAATATATACTAATATCTATTATATGCTTTTAGATTTTATCTTTTTTCTTATACAATCTCAAAATCATACATTCTCAAGTTTGCTTCTAGGTTACCTATAATTTTTTCCTCTTTCTCCATTGAAGAAATGGGAAAAGCTTAGGGAGGTTGGTTTATTGCAATTAATGGTGATTCTAGAAAGTTCTTAATGCCCCCATTTTTCAGTGAATGAAAAATGGCCGCTTGATGGCCATTTTTTTTTATGTTTGTAATGTTTATGGATTTCTGGGCTAGGCCCAAATGACTTTGGTTTTTAGTTTTCTGGGCGCTGCCCATGTGACTTTGGTGTGCCTTTTTACCACCCACCTCTTTTTTGTGAATATGTATTTTAATCTTTATATTTAATATAGATTAGTGCCTATTCATCAAAAATTTGAATCTCATGCAATAGTTTGATATTTAAAGGGGGAGGGAGTGCAATTAGTTTTATTTAGTTAGTTATTAATATTTTTTTGACAGCAAATTAAAAAATCATTGTTATTTTTATTCAAACAATATTTATATTTTCTAAAGTATAGATGTAATATTTATAGTTTAAAAATATTTCAAAATTATTTATCATAAATATCATTTGATTAAAATTTTAGACGTTATAGGTAAATTTTTATAAATGATAAATTTTTTAGGTTTTGTTTGCTATTTTTTTATATATAAAAAATAAATATTTTTTATTTTTTTAATTTATAATATTGTAAATAAAGTGATTCTATATATAGAAAATAATTAATAATATTATATTTTAATTCTTTATAATTTAAAATATCTTTTTTTTTTAATAATTTAATATATTTTAAATATATTATGCAATAAATTATAAAGGTAAAGGCTCCCAAAAGTATGACAGAACATCTGTATAAGGATAGGTTTTCCCAAGGGTGAATATGTCCTTGTTCAAGGTTCTGAAAAATGAAAGATGTTAAGTCTGAGTTACTGTTGGTGTTCTCTGTTTCAAGTTATAGATAATGATTTCTATGATATAATTTTCTAGTTTTAGGCGTCTTAATGCAAGTTTGACTAGTGACAAATAGTGAACAAAATGACAACTTTTGAAATGCAATTTTGAATTAAAATTTGAATCTAAATGACTGAAAGACACTCTTGATGTAACTACAATGCAAGATGTATGCAATATTTTTGGATTTTTATGAATTTAAATGATGCAAAATACACTTTTAAATGATGAAGCATGCAATTTTAAATGATGCAAGATGCAAAACAAACTAATGCAATGCCAAATCTAGATCTTGGGTTTGGAGGACTACAAATTTTTAAAAAAATATAGTGTAAGAATGTCAAATTTGCCAAAATGAAACATAGAAAAAGGTAATTGTGAGGTGATTGATGTGAAAAAAGGTGTGTGATCTATACACTTACACTTTCCTAATTTCATTAGGAAAAGAGACCCACCAAGTTAGGATTGACTTTCAACCCTTTGGTGAGTCAACCCTATTAGAAGATCTGTTGTTTTCTTATGACAAAAATGACTGAAATGCACTTTTGGGAGATGAAAATACAATACTTAATGAACTCAATTATATGAAGTAAAACTTGGAATTCAAAGCTAAATGATAGAACAAAGAAAAACACCAATTTGGAGGTAGATTTGGGAAGTGCAAAACATGACAAACTTACCCAAAAAAGTGGGTTTTGAGTATTCTACAAGGACTCATTCACCCAAGGGCGAATTGGCCTTTGTATAGGGATTTTCCTCAGCTTTGGGGGTCCTTTGGAGATGGATTTGAGATGTTGTTTTCCCTAGGTTTCACTATCGAAAAGTCAGAAATGAATTCGGGATATGAGTTTCTATGGCTTGATGACAATGTCGACAACTTTGTAAAATTGCACTTTTGACTCAATTTTCAATCCTTCTTCACCTACAAATCCGCACATACAAAGAGAGAGAATTTTTTTTTGGTGGATAAGGGTTTGCCTTGGTCAAACCCTAGTTTGGTAATTAGACCTTGATAATGAAATAATGATAAAATGAAGGAATTGATGAATGAACAAAGCTTTTTACACATCACCAAACCCTTTAATGGTTGCCCTTAGAGGACTGAAGTCTAACACATCTGTCTAAGGATTGGATCTTGCATGAAATGGCTTGATTTATTGATAGATCTTGATGCTTGAATGCTTGCTTCAATCTTGAAGCCTACAACACAATGTTAGCTCAAAAACATGCATGAACACATATAAATATTAACATCATGATAGGATCTTGAATACTACAATAAATTTCTGATAAATATTCTCTTCAATGCTCTTGACAATAATCTTTGCTCAAGTGTGAAATTTGAATTATGCCACTTAGATTTGAATTGATAAAAAAGACCTAGTATTTATAGGTGTTTCCTTAATTACCCAACAATTAAACACCACAAGCCAACCTTTGCAATTTGAATTTAGATCATTAAAATACCACCAAAAACATATTAAAAAATGGGATCCAAGACTTAAGGAGGACCCATTCGCCCTTCAGTGAATGGGTCCTAGGCCCTAAACCTAGGATACACATTGTTTAGATGTGTAATTAAGTGTAGGTATTGATTAAATTTGGGTTTCCCTTTCAAAAAACAAAATTAATTAGGTTTGTGAATGCATAATTGGACCAATTAAAGGCTTAATTAAGTCCAATTAATTAAGGGGATGCAAACATAGTGAGAAAATGTAAAGGTGTACATTTTTCTACAATATAATATATATATATATATATATATATATGTATATATACACTTTGTGTATATGCATATCAATGAATATATATGTAATTGTGCTTAATGTGAAATATTAAATATGGCATATATATATATATATATATATATATATATATATATATATATGTACATGTATCAAATAATGTGTATATATATATTGGTTATTATAAATGATTGGCAATTAATGGTTTTAATGAACATATATATTATATAGATTGAATCATATATATATATATATATATACAAATTTATAAGTGCTTACAATGCATATATAATGTGAACTTATTGAATAATGTAAGGTTTGTATTAAGCCCATGACTTAACCATGTTTATACCATATGTTGCACATAAACCAATGTATGTGTAAGGATTATTCATGTTGCAAAGAAAGCACATAAAGAAGGGCATGCATGGAAAAATTGTGAACACTTAATAATACAACACCATGATATGAAGTAAAATGTGAATAGGAATCAATGTTATCAAAAGCCACACATAACATGAAAAAGATGTATGAATTAGTCAAGCCATGAGTTGGAAAATTCTGGAAGAGTTTTTTTTTCTTGTGGCAAGCAACTAAAAGCCACATTTAGTGTTGTTAAACTGTAGGTAACCATTGCTCTATTTGACTAAGTAAAAGAACTAAAGTTGGTAGCTTATGAGGGTGATTTAGCATTTTTAAAGAGACTAAAGTTGTTGGGACTATTTGTGTGTTTGCATTTCAACTGTTTAAACAACCACATTTCACTTAATATGTCTTAGTTGACTTATGTAAAAGAGAAGTTGATTTGTGTTGTTAAATGGTGGCAATTGGAAGAGAAAAGGTGGCGGATAGTAGAGCTTGATTATAGCAGTAAGTTTCTCAACTTTTAGTATAAGTAGAGGCAGCCTCTTAACCTTTTGGAATTCTTTCCTTTCATTCATTTCTTTGAAGTTCATTGTTGTAGTTTTTTTGTGCAAACCATTGTTGAGTGCATTAGTGAGAAAAGAGAGATTAATTTGGGAGTTTATAATTTGTTGAGAGTTTTGAGAAAGGCTAGGATTGGAGATAGGTTGATTATAGAAGGAGCAGCTAGCATGACTATGGAAATTAAGCTTAGAAGGAAACTTCTTTGTTGGGAGCTATAATTCTAGGCATGCTAGTTTTACTTCTCTATTCTTTTTATGCTAATGCCATATTTGTTTATGAATGCATGTGTTTGGGGAAAATATGATTATATGTTATGTTGATCTTTCTTGCATGAACTTTGATAAATTATTATTTTGGTGAGCTTGCATGATCTTTGGTGAATTCTTATTTCAAATGATGAAACCTTATTGGTTGATGCATATATTTATTTATTAATTATGTTGGAATTTTGAGGTTGTGTTTGCTAAACAAGATAATTACAAAGTATTAGTATAATACCTAGGTTGTCATAGACCATATGTATGCTTACATGGATTATGAAATATGGGAAATGTTATTATATTGAAGTACTATAATGAAGATGTCAGTTTGCAATGCTATATATGTACATGTATTGTTAATTGGTTGTTCCTGGGGTTAGGATAATCCATGGATGAGAGTACCCTAGTTGGTCAGATAGATCACTTAGATGTACATCACCTTTTGGGTTGGAATTATGTTATGTATAGTTTGTAAAGAGTACTTGTGGTCATTTACCAAATCGAGCTAAAGGGTGGGTGAACATACAACTACCATTTCATAGAAGTGAGACTCCATTTCTTAGGAAATGAGTTTGATATGTAACTATCAAATCTTTGGATAAAGCAATGTAAGTAGCCACTGATTACACTTGTCGGTTCACTATGAGCCAGGTTTACATTTAACTAGGCTGGGAATGTCATGCATGTAGGCATGTATCCACTATATGGTAGCTCTAGTTATGTATCACGCAACACCATGCTCACAAATGCTATTATTATGAGGGTTACCAGACCATTCTCTTTGTCAAAGGGAGGGCCATCTTACCAGTTAGGTAGATGTGTGAGGGACCATAGTAAGTTTGTGGTTGGCAGAAAAGTACTTGAGTGATACTCTCTCTCATACAATTGGCAGCCAAAATTTGAGGATGTATGCCCAGGAAGGGACATCTAGACCATTTGTACTTTGTTTCATTGAGTTCTTAGAATTCATGTATGTATTCATGTATCTCTATCCTTATGGAAATTGTATTTGGAAAAATGTTATCATTACATGGGATTATATAATATGAAATCGTTACTTGGGATTATGTAATATTTCTTTATAAATGCAATGGAAATTTTGAAATGGGATTATTTTGAATATGCATCTTGTTATTGAAATAGAAAAGATTTTTTTTATTGCTATAGTTGAAAAACTTAAACTCTTCACATGTGGGGTTAAAACTTAGGTAAAATTAGTATGTAAAACATTGGGATTCTTACATAAAAAATGGATTAAATGAACTACTCATTAATGCATTATTTCCTAACAAGTGGTATTAGAGCTTTCATGGTTGTGGGAGGTGTGAGCTCCCAAATTTTGTTATAACTGTTGTTTGAGTAAATTAGGTGTAAAGTTGAATCCATGACTATGCAGGAAAGATTTGAGGCATTACAAGGTATGGAACACATGTGTGTGTGTTATTTTATAGATTTAGACTTTTGGGGTTTGTATATTTGTTGGATTTTAAAAGAATTGGGTGAAAAGGGTTTCTTATATTGTGCTTTCATATGAGGGTTGTAGAGGAAGTTTCATAGATGGCCTCTTGATAAAAAAAAAACTTCATCGTTGGATCTGAGATGACTGAGAAAATAATATTCCTATAAAATTTTCCCTATTTTGACCACTATGAGAAAACACAATTTTTTTCACCCCTATCCTATTTGGTCATATGGTCATCTCTATAAAAGATGAAAATATTACAAGATTAAATAAATAAATTTTAAATAACCCACAACTAAAAAATTTAATTGAAAATGATTTTTAAAATAAAAAACAAATGGGGTGGAGGGTTTGTAGACCCCTTGTACACCTTGGTACACCCATGTAGGGGCATACCTTGAGGTACTTGTAGTCAGTGGTATAGGTATTAAGGTACTGTTTCCTATGGTCAACCACTAGCTGACGATGTTGGGTCGGTGGGGCCTTAGGCCCCTTAGCTCTTGAGCCCTAATCTAGTGGGAGTCCACGAGGCTAAACCCAAAAGTAAAATCCACTAGCTTTCTTAAAACATATTTAATATATTTTGGAATTTTCTACTGCCACTAGCAGAATATCGCTTGAGCGCCATTAATGTACCACTGCCACTGGTGGGGTTGCCAACCAACCACCGACAGGGAAAAATGGGCAACTTTTGTTCAAACGAGCATAAATTTCACCTAGGATGTCAGATTTTTGACTTCTAATAGTTGACAAAAAGCTCCCTCCAAGCACTACATAGTGGTATAGGTTTAGTTCCACAATTTTGTAGCTTTTATTAATTTTTAGGGCTTGAAAGTTAGATGTTCTCAGTTTCATAGTTTTGGACATAAATTTTGCATATAGAATCAAATTTTTGATTCTGAATAGGCATTAAAGACCATGTGCAGTATACTACATAGTGGATCAAGTGGATTTTTAATTTATGGTGTAAAGAGAGTTCTGCACTTGTTTGATCACTTGTAGGTTCTTGAAATTTAGAGTGTGATTGTGTGAGCATCTAGATGATTCAAGAGGTGAAACCTTGAGGGACTACGTGTTTTTATTTGATATTTATGATGGCATAATTGATTATCAGTTTGGTGCTTCTTGGTATAGGTTTATAGTTTTTTAGAGTTGGACTTTGATGGTGACAAGTACACAAGTTATCTTCTGGTTTGAGGATATGGGTTGACATGTGTGGAGATTTGGAGTTTTGTGTGGGTGATAGTTAAGTGTAGGTACAAAATTGGTGATGATTATGGTATTAAGGATATGTAGACACATCTAAGAATTGACATGACATGATCATGTATGTGGTTGCTTGGTAGTGATATGGTTTGGTGTTAGGAGGTTTTTATTATCTTCTAGATGTTTGATTGCTTCCTAAAGACTATGGTTAATCATTTATGGACATGTTTGATGAATCAAATATGTGGTTGATTTGGTGTTTGAGTCTTTTTGTCTACAATATTATCTTCTTTGATATCTTGGTTTGCAAGTTACTAATGTGATGATGAGTTTGCATGCTTCAACATTTGGGATCTTTGAGTTATGTAGGTTGTGATTAGCTACCCATTTTCTTATAGTAGGATGAATTGGATGTGGACTATCTATATCCATAAGATTGATTCAATGTTGATACAAATTTTGTTAGTTGACCTTGTTTATGGTCATTTGGACATTAGTATGTTACTTTGAGATGAGAGGATGGATGATTAGGGTACCTGAATTATCAATGTTTGGGAATTGTAGCATGTAGTTTTATAATGATGACATGATAGCTTGGTTATATTTTATTGATTACACATTTTGGTAGGATCTTTTGATAGTGATGATTTTATGGTGTAGGATTGATTCTTGATGTTTTGATGGTGGTAGTATCTTCTTGACTTATTGGTTCTACTTCTTCTTTAGAGCTATTGAGATTGTGATTGATTATGTGTGGACCATGGGTGATCTTAATTTAGAAGATGGTTATCACATGATACCATGTGTAACTCAACATCATGGTTCAATAAGATTTTTTGGTAGTGATTTTGATTCATCATTGGTGATAGATGATCTTTAGTGTTTGTGGATGTCTTGGAAGAGCTCTTAGATCTTGTTGTTGTAGAAGAGTTCTTTCACATTTACAGGTTCACTATTAGGAGAATTGTTATCTTCATGTGATTGGAGATGTTGATTCTTGGTTTAGAGTGTGTATGGTATTGTGTCTTGGATTACTCTAGATACTAGTTTGAGTATTGACATGATACAAGGTATCTTGATACTATGATGTATGCATTATATTGCATGTGATATCCTATGAGGAGATAGTTAGATCATGATTCCATGATAGGTTCCTGATTCTATGATTGGAGCTTTGACATTGGTCTTGTTGGTTTTCTTGTTATTTGAGTACATTGGTCATTTTCTTGGGAGCTTCATGAGGGTGTTTTGTTATATTTGTCCAGCTTAGTATGGATTGATTGGTTTTAGGTACTCATGGATACTTGGAGAATTGGGTGAGACTAGATTTCTCTTAGAAAATTAGAGACATTTTCTTGATATGGTTACTCTTTGGAGTTTTTAGCAAGACCGAGGAGCCTTAACATGGATATAGGTGTGAGTTCTTGATGGACCTGAAGAGGAGATTTTTCTTGGAGTAAGTCATGATGACTTGGTCCATCTTGGAGGAGCATTCTCATTTCCCACTCTTGGTCTACTTGGCGGTTTATCATTTGAGAGGTATTTTCCCATTCTTGTTTCAGATGTGTTATGCTTCATGCTTTATTTTTCATGGGAATGAGTCTTGAGCCATGATGATTTATTTTAGGAGACTCATTTGAGGATTGTTTAGTATGAGTTTTTATTGCTTTATCTTTCATAAATATGAATCTTGAGCTATGGATAGTTGGTTTTGGAGGATTAATTTTTAGGGATGTTTAGCATTGTTGTCCTTGTGCATATGAGTTTATTCATGTTATCATCCATTGATGAGGAGTTTTAGGAGATGGTTATTGGGATGGTTTCCTTGTTTTGGGGATGGATACATTGAGTTTGATTTTCTTGGTTAGAGAGGCTTACATCCATGTTGATATTGCATGATCCATATGTTACATTTGATCTATGAGATTGAATGTTTGGGTGTTGTTGAGGCTTTTCCTTTGGGTTTGTAAGGAGATGATACTTGACACAAAGTATCACTTTGAGGTATAGGTAGATGGACATTTTATGATTTGCAGGTTTTCTGTCTTTATTCTATGGTTCCTTGTTGGAGGTTCATTTTTATATGATTTGGGAGGATTGTGGTAGTATCTTGTGAGAGAGTATGCAACTATTGTGTTACATGTGTGGATCATTGTGATTTTTTTGGGTACTTTATGTTTTGATAATTTTCCACAATTTGGTATAGTGTTGATTGGTAGACTTGATATGCCTTGATCATTCTCATATTGTACATTACCCATGTAGTGGGAGTTCCTAGATATGTATGTTCTTCATTGACAGGTTTGATATAGGGAGCTTGATTGTAGTTTATGAGTTGCATATACATGTTGGCATGAGATTACTGATGTTGTTGATACCTAGGAGGTATGGATGGTTGGATGTATTAACATGTGTTGTGGATGCTATTTTTGATCATGTAGGGTTTTTACCCTTGGCATCAACTTGGAGCCTTTGTATCACTTGGATTTGATGCTTGTGTTCTTGGATTGGTGCATCTTCACCTTGGCATGTTTGCTTTCTTCCATAGGTGGCATGTTGGAGAATGAGAGGAGTTGTTGCTTGAGATGGTGGTCACTTTGGTTTTATTGTAGGTATCTTGATGGATCATGAGAGCATGTTGGAGATTCATGTGGTTTCATGTATGGCTATAATGATGTATTTTATTGATTGACCCTTGTGTAATGTATACAACTTGTAAGTGGAAATTTTTTAGGATTTGGTGTTGTACACCATTACATAAATTGATTTATTATATATAATATTGTAATTAAATAATTATTTATTTGTGGTACATCTAGGAGGTGTATTCAACCACACTAGGTAATTATTTGG
The DNA here is from genome assembly GCA_007258455.2 of Sequoia sempervirens. NCBI lineage: Eukaryota > Viridiplantae > Streptophyta > Pinopsida > Cupressales > Cupressaceae > Sequoia > Sequoia sempervirens. The sequence goes on from VDFB02000017.1 coordinate 359,981,844, forward strand.
GACCACTTGTAAGTTGTATTATAAAACTTATTTTTTATTTTATGTGTGGGAGACAGGATAATGATTTAAAATTTGGCAAAAGTATTTAATAATGTGAAAACTTAGTACCCAGTATTAAATGAGGGATCAATGGTTTTGTGTTCACGTGGTTTTATCTTATCACTTGGTTGTATTTGTGTGAGCTTGTTTCTATAAAAGAAAACACATGTTTAGTGGTTAAGGTTGGCTAGGTGAGTGGGCTATCATATTATTGAGTTTTTCTGAGGAGTGCACATGTGAAGCATGACATGCAATGTGCGGATTCATGCTTGGACACATGGAGGATGCATTGGAGAGGCTTGATGTTTCATAAGTATTCATTGTAACTCTATAAGTGAAGGTTGGGTTTTCTCTCTTGAAGGTTTTTCCAGGGTATATCTTGTGTTATCTTATGGCCTGTCTATTTTGATTTATGCATTATGGTTATTCTATAAGCTTGTATACATTCTTTTCTATCAGGGGATTATGGAGGAAATGGATTAAATGAACTAGATATTGATGCATTATTTCCTAACAGCTTGAAATGCAACACGTTTTCAAACTTCCACCCATGAGTGTGTGTGCGCATTGAAAGAGAGAGAGTGAGTGGGGGGAGGGCAAGGAAAAACTTATTTGAAAGAAAAAAGAAAGTATAAATAACCATTAAAACTTAATTTATATCTTTACTTTTATTAATATAATGGTTAATGGGTTGTGGATAAATATATTTGCTTAATAGACTTTTTTTTTTCTCCGCTAAAAAAAAAATCGCTTTCCTACAAATTTTCAAAGAATATATTTCATCAATTTAAAAATATTCTTTTATCTCTATCTAAAAATAAATTCATGTTAACATATTTAGTCCAACAAACTATGATTATATGCTAAAAACTAGTAATACAATAAAATGACCCTCCTGCTAATATTAATATATTAATTAGTTGATTATAAATGAATGTATTGAAATGCTCGACCTCCACTGTCCTCTCAATCTGTCTCTATCAAAAATATTTTTTCATCAAGTATTGATTGAGACAAATCTCACATTCAGACCAGTTGGGCCCCCAACCTTAAAAGTAAAGCATTCCATTAATGGTAAGAGGCGTCACAGTCATTCATTCCAACATCCATTATTGAATGTCCAAAGGTAAAAGATACTGTGAAAGAGATAAATTGTTGTCACATAGGTAAACTGCACTTCTGCTCTTATTCCTGCACTTACAGTTTTCTGTCTTTCAATAAGAGCAATGAACATGAAGTGAATATACAGATATCGTTCTTTCCTTGTCAAAGATGTTATTCAAGATTTACACAGAGCGTTCAGTAATCTCATACATAGAACGTACTCCCTCCTACGTTTGTCTCAGGTGTTTATTTTTCTGAATTTGATGGCAGAAAACATGTGAGTTTGAGCAGCTTTCTATTCTCCCAACCTGCAAAGTGTGCAGGAGCGGCAGTATTCAATGTTGATAGCATGAAAAAGCGTTTTGCGTTACTAAATTCGTCTGCATCACTTGAACTTGTTTCTCCAGTAGGCAACTATATAAATGTTTCATTCAATCGCTTTTGCAGTCTTTAAGAGGAAGAGCTTGAGTTGGCCCCCACATAAATAAAGCTGTATTTCATTATAAGAATGTGCATTGTTTATTTTCGCCCATGATATCTTATGAAGTTAAGAAGATAAAGTATCTGTTGTTTACAGAGATTATGAAGACATTGCTTCCTTGCACGTCATGAGGAGAAAAGTGCACACTTCTTTCATTTTTTTATTCGCTTTAATCCTCTTTTTAGATGTGTTATTTATATATTTAAAAAAAAAATTGCATTAATATAGTATCTATCCTTTAGTCATTTCTGTTCAGAGCTTTAGATCCAATCTAATTTCAATCAATTTTTTATGCTAACTAAATCACATATATGATTCTGTTCTTTAGACAAGACTGCATCTGTGATTGTATTTCCTATATTTGAACTCATCTTCTTTTAATTCAAAGATGAATTGTTCTCAAAATTGAATCATTGTTTGTACATGTAACTTTAGTACTTGGGATGTCATATTTAACGACAAGTGCTAAGGTATTTGATTATTATTTTTTAAATCATTAGAACATTCTCAAAGCAGTCTTCTTTTCCTTGATATATACTACACTTTAGATATCTTATTATTATTTTTTTTGTCTTTTCTGATTTTCTCTTGCAAAAACAATAAAATGGGTTTGATTAAATCTTAAAGAAGTTTGTCACTTTAATCACAACACAAAAATTGTCCAATGTGTTCATTAACACTGTATTGATGTGAAATCAAATATCAATGTAAGAGCACCAAATTTAGAGGTGTGTGAGAACATGAGATAGAGCTACAATAGGTTAGACATATTTATAAAAGCCAGACAATATTGCGCAAGGTCACATTTAACAACGAAGTGAATGTAATAAGTAGATCAACTACCAAAATTATAGTCCATGTCTAATACAACAATTCATGATTCAATCATCCAACTCCAACAAAGAGCTAAGTGCCTTCTATATATACATTTACATTTTTCAATCTTAGTTCATATGATTATTTAGGTCTTCTTATTGCATTATTCATTTATCATTTATTAAGTCTAAATTAGCATCACATTGCTTGTAGGGTGCACTTATCTTCTCTACATTTTCATGAACCTAACCTTCAAAGATCTCGAGATTTACCCTAAGGTTTGAGTCTTCTTCTCATTATTTATTTTTTCATATAATTTATATTTTTTCCTATCATCTATTTAGATTTGAAATTTGTTTTCAGTGCTTAAACATTGCTTCTTTTACTTTGATCCAACATTCATTGTATGCCAAAACATCCAACAAGATCCCATCTTCTAGTTAGTGGAAGCTTACACTTAAACCCATGATGGCCATGGATCAAACTAAGGCTCCTATAGATGAAAATATAAATACATAAATTTATTTGAACAAGTTTCTTGACCATGGGGTCCATCTTGTTATTATAAATAAAAGGGATATTACAAACACAACTGCATGCTTGGAGAGGATCTTGTATGATTTTTTTTTATATTGGAAATAGTTTGTAAATATAGCTTGTATGAATAATTCTTCACTATATGGTAGGGGGACCTCCACGTGTAAGGCCCCAGGTCATGGAGGGCTGAGATGCAGAAAGCTGCCCTAACTTACCTTAGCTAAATGGGATGTTTAGGGTATGAGGATGAGAATGATGAGGACTAGGCAAGTTGGTTTTCAGGTTCAACACTGCACCTCAGGGAGCTCTCTGCCCAAGGATGGAAGTGTGGTCCTTGGATGACAGCGCGACACGCTGGCATCTCTAACGTGGGCTAGCGTATGTACAACCAAACAATAGAAGAGACAAGGTTAAACCTATTAAAATAGGCTAACGACCCAGCTAACTATTACTAAAGGGCCAAAATAACAAGATTAAGTAAATGAAATATTCTCTAATATGATAAAGCAAAAATGAAAGAGTAAGGGTGGTGAGAAGAATCTCACAAAGGAACTCATTTTCCAGCTAGCTCCTCAAAAGCATGTCCACCTACACATAGAAAGAGAGGAAAATGTTGAGTGGCTATATAGGGGCCTACCTTAGTCAGACCTTCGTTTAAGTGTTTCCACCTCCACAGACAACCAAAGAAAACAAGATAAAGAGAATAATGTAGTAAGGAGCACAAAAGCACTACAAAACAATAAAGTGCTAACTCAACCAAGTGATAGAAGGAAAGAAAGGGAAGCTTACCACCTCCACCAAGAGCACTTAAGGCTGCTTGGGGGAGAAAATGAGAGTACTCAAGCCTCTACTGCAATGGTGTTTTTTTCCCAACTTTTTCTACCAAAGATGGAGTGTTGTGTTTATTGCAATGGAGAGCTTGTATGCTGCTTGAGAGCTTGAAAAGTGAATGTGAGAGTGT
>VDFB02000017.1:359985801-360006803 GCA_007258455.2 Sequoia sempervirens
GCTCAATCGGAGACTTTTTGCAGAATTGCTATTTTTAGCAGTTCCTGGCAGGCAGTGTGGGACCCCTGCTATTTTTAGCAGTATGGCTTTGGCAGTATCCGGAATCACTTCAGAGTTCGTCAGCATTAGACGGATCGGTAATCAGATGAGTAACGAGGAAGATATTAATATTTAATTATATTGATTAAATATTAATTATTTAATGATTTATAATATAAAGTTATAATGTTATATTATAACTTAAGTGATTTGCCTTGAGGGGTGCGCCCATCATCAGAAGGGGCCAAAAGTGACAATTAAATTATATTAAAATATTCAGCTGTGACTATTGAAATATTAAAAGATTAAAATATGAATATTTCATTAAAACCCTATTCTTAAGGAAATCACACTTTTCAGCATTAAGAGGATTTTGCCTTGGGTTTTGAGCCATTATGTGATTATTGGATTTTGAGAAACTGATCAAATTGATCTGAGCATAGAACCTTAGGGTTTGAACTTGAATTCCTTGGGGAACGAGCCATCTCCAGTGGAAAGCAATTCAGAGAGTGTGAAATATCACTTGATCTATTGCCAACAGAGGTTTTCTTACACAGAGGAAATCACAGAGCTTTAGAGATCATCTATTTTACAGAGCTTCAACATATTCCATCATTCAGGATACCTTTCATTCATCAAGGCGCATATATTCAAAGATCTAGAGAGTTCAGTGAAGGCCGTACGGAATTCATTTAATGCTGATTGTTGTCTCAGCCGTACAACTGTACCTGGGCCGTACTTTCCAAAAAGGTGTGTTAGTTCCTTGAAAAAAATGCCTAACTCTTGGGTTGCCAGACTTCACCTATGTGGGCGCTGGAGTTGCTGGAAGCATTCGGGATCACCAGATTGGAGGAAGCTTCATCATTTATTGCAGCCGTACAAATTCTGTACTTTCAGCTGTGGCAGAAATACCAGGTTTTCTCAATAAAAATTGTTGTTCTTTTGTTGCATGCTTCAGAATCTTATTTGTATTGATGCCAGTTGATCAAATAAAAGCAACGCCTTCCTTCTATATTGTATTTCTTAAGCATATTGAAGATCTAGCAATTTTATAGAATTTATTTCAATTTCTTGTAAAAGCCGTACCATTCATTTATTGTTCAAAAAACTCAAAAATTGCAAAAAAAACCAAAAACGTCAGAAAAACATAAAACTTCAGTCAGAATCAGTCTTAGGGGGAAACTAGGGTTTCTACAAAGGATGGAAGTGTGGTCCTTGGATGACAGCGCGACACGCTGGCATCTCTAATGTGGGCTAGCGTCTGTACAACCAGACAATAGAAGAGACAAGGTTAAACCTATTAAAATAGGCTAACGACCCAGCTAACTATTACTAAAGGGCCAAAATAACAAGATTAAGTAAATGAAATATTCTCTAATATGATAAAGCAAAAATGAAAGAGTAAGGGTGGTGAGAAGAATCTCACAAAGGAACTCGTTTTCCAGCTAGCTCCTCAAAAGCACGTCCACCTACACATAGAAAGAGAGGAAAATGTTGAGTGGCTATATAGGGGCCTACCTTAGTCAGACCTTCGTTTAAGTGTTTCCACCTCCACAGACAACCAAAGAAAACAAGATAAAGAGAATAATGTAGTAAGGAGCACAAAAGCACTACAAAACAATAAAGTGCTAACTCAACCAAGTGATAGAAGGAAAGAAAGGGAAGCTTACCACCTCCACCAAGAGCACTTAAGGCTGCTTGGGGGAGAAAATGAGAGTACTCAAGCCTCTACTGCAATGGTTTTTTTTTCCCAACTTTTTCTACCAAAGATGGAGTGTTGTGTTTACTGCAATGGAGAGCTTGTATGCTGCTTGAGAGCTTGAAAAGTGAATGTGAGAGTGTGAGAATGGAAGCTTGAAGTGTGCAATAGCTCAAAAGAAGTTAGAATGCATGCTGAAGGAATGAATTTGAAGAGAGGAATGAAAGAAACAACCATATTCGGGTCAGTTGACCGAAGGGGGCATTATCCCAATGAGAAGTGTAATTCCTCTACAGGTTCAACCATAGGAATCTACCAGGGACGTAAGCATGCCACATAGACGTTTGCATGCTGCGCGAGCGTCCTTGATAGAGATGCCTCTACCGACGCTTAAAACAAGTTCCAAGTGGGATGCAAGTAGTGGGCTTAGGTGGAATTAAGCCTCTGAACTTGGTTTTCTAAAGTGGAGAGGGAAAAAGGGGGAATTTACACATGGGGTGCAAATTCACTCCTATACATTTTTCCCCCACTTCAGCGAGGATGAATATTGATGAGTGCTTGGTAAAGTAGATCAAGGAGAGTGTAAGGTTAGAAATGTATACTTGAACTGTCGAGGAAGTAGAGCGCAGTCTGGCATACCTGAAGGTACAAGGAAAGCAAAGGACTCCATAGTTGCTCAGAACTATGAAGTTGAAGAGAGAAAGCACCTTACAGGTTCTCGGTCCTGTAAGGAAGGTGTCCCCCCAAAACTATAGCATGTAGGAGACCCAAATGAAGTTCCCTACAGGCTCTCAGTCCTGTAGGGAAGGTATTCTCCATGAACTCAAGCATGAAAAGTACCCAAGGAAGCACCCTACAGCTCTCAGTCCCATAGGGAAGGTATTCTCCATGAACTCAAGCATGAAGAACACCCAAGGAAGCATCCCATAGGCTCTCAATCCCAAAGGGAAGGTAACCTACAAGATATCTTGCATGGAGAAAACCCGAGAAAGTTACCTACAGGCTCTCAGTCCTGTAGGGGAACCACCCCCAAGATCTCTCGCATGGAGGAAGCTCAAAGGAAAGAGGACTTCGCAGAGTCAGAAAGTGGCCATGTAGGCAAGCGAGGAGACAGTTGCACAGACTCTCGATAGTTTTGAAAAATTTCAAAGGGGTCCCTTGGGAACCCACTATGAAGAGAGGGTCCACTCAAGGGACACACAGTTCAGAAGTAGATGTTATTTCTCTCGAATCGATCCTTCATCAAGGAATCCTTTTGAAAGATGTTCACTTCATCAAGGAATTTGAAAGAAAGAATATGCCCCCACGTGAGGGGAAGATTAAAGTTGTTCCCAATTTAGTGGAAGGTTTAATTCCTTTCTTTATGAATCTATAATGAAGGAAACATGTTCCATTAGGGTTTCGAGTTGAGAATACAATTTTGAAGAAAGGTTCGCGAGGATTTTTGAGAAAAGATCCGTTGGCAACGAATGCATTTTCTGAAAATTGAAATGTTGAAGAAAGAATGTTGTCACACATAGGAGGGACAATCTCAAGAAAAGAAGAGAGAGATAAAGAGGAAGCAAAAAGAGAGAAAACACAAACAAAGGGAACAGGGGTAGCCTAATATTTTGGGGTTAGAACTGCTCATAAATATATATAGATATGTATTGTAATAGTATATAAATGAACTGTCATCAACCCCCTACTATATCAAACCATGTGAAGAATGCATGAGAAGACAAAGTAAAAATAAAAAATTGGGTCAACATGGAAGGGAGGCCTAAACACCCCCAACTTTGCATCATCCCCAATTTATCAAAAATCAAGCACAAACATGGAAGAATGATGATACAAATAGAAGAAGGTTTATGACACAAAAAACCATGCCTGTATCCAAGCACCAACAGGGGTGACGAGGGTCATCCAGGCACACATAGCATGATCATGGGGGAACACATCACAAAACACACACACACACAAGATCAAGAAGATGCCTCCTCCTAACATTGATAAGCCAAGAGGTCATCCGCTTCCCACTCTAGATCATTATAGGGGGAAGGAGGATGAGCTTGTAGTGGAGGGATGTTAAGAGGAGGAGCATCTGATCCTCCCGCAACAAGGGCTAAAGAAGAGGGCCCATTGAAGTCCTCTCCACTGAGCTCTTGTGGAGTCAAGGTCAACGATTTTATGAAGATTGCTGACAAGGCCAAAACTTCATCCATAGGAGCACCATGTCTAACTTTAGTGGACAGGGTAGGCTAAGCTTGAGATTCATCGCTAGGCTCGCTGGGTGACTCAAGAGTGGTGACAAACTCAGGGGAAGCTGGGACTGGTTTCATTACTAGGACATAACAAGTCGACACATGACCACCTTGTGAAGAAGGTGGGTTCCTCTTACGCCCTTCGTTGCTAGAAGGACCACTCTCCACCTCTTTCTTTGCCAGAGGAGATGAAATCCCCATAGATGAAGATTGAGATGCGGATAAAGAGGAGGAAAGGACCACAATGGATATGACTGAGGTATTAACCATATCCACATGCTTCAGAAAGGGCTAGATATCTAGAATGGACATCAGCAAAGGAAACTCCATCGAAGGAGCGATGAACACTTGTACCCCCTTGGGGTTAGGTTTATTTGCACTCGTAGTGAAAGCCAGAAGCATCACAAGACCAGGCTGGAGAGAAGCAGAAGGGAGGGAAGAGGGCAGCAGAATAGGAGGCACTAAAGCAGGGGTGGTCGTCTATTCCTCCTTCCTTTGTGAGGTGACCTGCTCAGCTAAGAGGGCCTTTCTCCCGCGCTTGTGCTCGTATGCAAGGCAGTTTCTTTGGCTCTTAGAGCTAGAGGCCAGAGGCTGTGAAGGAGAAAAAGGCTCCTGCTCAACCATAGGAATGCTCACTATGGCCATTTTTGGTGGAGGAATGAATTCCTGAATGGGATTAGGAGGGATAGGTTGCAGGACAGTGGGAGGAGTCAGCTCAAGAGCCTCGGCAACATGCCTCTCCTTGCTCACTACCTTGGGAGTAGGAGTGGTAGGAGGAGCTGTAGATTGAATTCCCTTCAGGAATCTTTCTTTCTACCATATAAGTAGTACCACGGTTCAGGGTATTCATTAGGAAGATCCATGATCTTGAGCTTGGGCCTACGCCAAGGAGGAATCATCATTCTTAGCGGATAGCCACCGAGCCTACTCATCTAGTACTCTTCCTAGGAAAGGGGAGAGGATGAGGAAGTCCGGGGAAAATTCACCTTCTCTTTTCCTTTACGAGAAGGAGAGGGAGCTAGCATGGGCTTCTTCTCTTTCTTCAGAGAAGGAGAAGCAGTCGGTGCGGTCTTCTCCTTCTCCTTTAGGGAGGAGGAGGAAATTGATTGCTACACTGTAGGAAGGGTCAGTTTCGGCTGTCCCTTGCCCCCTGTTTGATACTTTACATAATTCTTGTAAATTAGGTCCATTCTTGGAGGAAGCAGACCAACTAGGGAGGGCCAAAAGTGATTGAGCGAGTATCCACCATGAGACACCAAGGGTCAATATCAGGTATCATACACTACATGCACGATACCTTCATGGGAAAAATTTAAGCACTTGTGAATAACGGAGGTGATTCCATTCATGAAAGATAGCCAAGGGATGTCTAGCTTCACCCTAAACAAGTATGACTCTGAGATAACATTGAAAACCGTGTTGACAGCCCTAGGTCCAACCAGGCAGACAAGGTTATCGAGTGGTATGGTTTAAGACTCATACCATCGTGCATACATATGTCATATTTTGTTTCTTCACACTCTTCCTTTTGTAATGAATTTAATACTAATGTTTCTTCTATGACAACATTCACGTAGCTTGTGGGGTCTACCAAGACTCCTGTCACAATGTTACCATTGACATGAGTGGGAATGTAGAGAGGCAAGGCTTTATTGTTCAAGGGAAGATCCTGTGATGTGAACATAATGTTTGGTGAACTGGGTGTAGGTAGAGTAATAGAAGCCATCGTGAACATGTTGACATAAGCCTCGAGTTGAGTAACAAAATCAATGGGATCTACAATCATGTTAGTAGAGTGCGATGGAAACAGGTTTGTATATATCTACAATTCACTATTAGCTTTCACCACTAACTTGTTAGCATTTTGTTTATTCCCATCGAGATGAATGGTACCGTCCTCGATGCAGTCATGTATCTCATGATGCAGGTGCATGCAACGTTTGGTATCATGTCCATTAACTTGATGGTACTGACAATAAGCGCTTCCATCATACCAATTAGGGTAAGGTTCCTTAATGGGCTTAGGATTTGGAAAAATTATAATCTTATCCTTCAACAACTTCTACAAAATAGAAGAATAAGATTCTAATAATTTTGTGAACTTTCGGTTATTCTTGAGGCCGTTGTTATCAACAATGACAACTACATTTGTAACCATCTTACCTTTCCCAGATATTGATATGATGGATTTTCCCTTAGAATGGGAGCAAGAGGAGGAACCCCCAAACTGGATGACCGTCTGTTGGTACTCTTGTAAAGCTGCACACAAGTGCACGAAAGAAGGGTATTTCATAAGTGTAAACTTTTCTTGCAAAGGCCTTTGTAAGTTGCCTATGAATACCTTCTGCATGTTAGAATTAGGCAGCTGATACGAGATTTGTGAGAGGAGTGCTTGGTAGCATGCTATGAAATCAGTGTGATTTTCATTATCTCCTTATTTACATCGAACGAGATCCAAAAAAGTCATCTTTGGCCCGATGTTTTCCTGAAATTGTCTAAGAAATTGATTAACAAGTTGGTCAAACGAGAAAATGGAATTGTTAGGAAAGGAATAGTACCACTCGAGTGTTGTGTCCTTGAGAGATCAGGGAAATAGTTTGGCCATCAAGGAATCATGATGGAAAAATTCCATGCACAGGGCGTTAAAGGAAAACACATGTGTCTATGGATCTCCTTGACTGCCATACTTTTCAAATTTAGGTATCTCCATTCCCTAGGGAAAAGGAGTGTTCAAGATTGCAAACAACAATGGGCTATGTCACAAAAAGGGCTGAAAGATAGGATGGGTAGAGGCTTGGGAAAGACTCACCAACTGGATCTACATCTTACCCATGTTCTGAAGAAGAGTATTTAGAATAGGGTCATTAGAAGATAGAGGGCCAGAGGACCCTTCCCTAGAACTGCCACCAGTGTGACTTTTTCCAGAGCCACTACCAAAGCCACTGCTGCCAATAGGGCCTCTACCAGAACCACCACCATGACCTCCATTGGAGCCACCTCCTCTAGGACTGCCTCCACTGTTGAATCCACCACCACTACCAAATCCCCCACCACTCAACCCGCCAAAGCCTCCACCACTAGAGGTGACAGGAGGGGTGAAGCTAAAGCCCAAGGGGACCTTGTTCACTTTGATAGTTTTGGGTTGTTCATAAACAAAAGGGATATTGATAGAAGGGACTGTGCTAGCCATATAAACAAAAGTGGGAGGCATTGATACTCCTAACTGTCCTTCACATTCTTTGAAAGTGACTCCTTGTGAAAAACTAGGGTTGCTTGAAGGAGTGCATGCTTCGGTGAGACTGAGGAGGCTAGTCAAAATCTCTATGCCTGTTCGATCTTTACCCATCATATGTTTCAACCCACTAACAACCTGAGCATCTATAGCCATCTTCGGATTTCTTTCCAAGTGGTTTTCTAAGTTGCCCAGTCCTCTAGCAAGGGAAGACACATATTATGTAGGGACCTGAACAACCTCATGCTCATCCATCGATGATGGTGTAGGAGATGTTGGAGGAGTGTGAACATGATCGTTCTTGTCAATGAATCCCATCTCTTTTCTTGACAATTGCTCCTGTGCTACTAAACCAACAACGGGACCAGAGAAAAGGCCTGTAGATAACCCAATAGAAACCTTCATCCTTTCCATCGGAAGGTGTCATACACTTCTCCTAACAATATACCTATAAGTTGTGGATTGGGTTGTGATGCTCATAAACCTTCACAACACTCAGGAACACAAAAGTCACAAAGTATTCAAGGGAAGCCTCAACAACGATGGATGGAAAAATGTTGGTTCATGTCAGGTTCACCAAAATGTAAGGTAGAGGGACATCCATGTGCAAGGCCCTAGGTCATGGAGGGATGAGATGCGGACAGCTACCCTAACTTACCTCAGCTAAATAGGATGTTTAGGGTATGAGGATGAGAATGATGAGGACTATAGAGTCCTACCACCACTCTGCAATCCTGAGTTTCGAAGTGGGGCTAGGTGAGCCGGTTTTCAGGTTCAATATTGCACCTCAAGGAACTCTTTGCCCGAGGACAGAAGCACGGTCCTTGGACGATAGCGTGGTGTGTTGGTGTCTCTAACATGCACTAGCATCCGTATGACCAGACAATAGAAGAGACAAGGTTAAACCTATTAAAACAGGCTAACGACCTAGCTAACTATTACTAAAGGTCCAAAATAACGAGATTAAGTAAATGAAATATTCTCTAATATGATAAAATAAAAATGCAAGATTAAGGGTGGCGAGAAGAATCTCACAAAGGAACTCATTCACCAGGTAGCTCCTCAAAAGTATGTCCACCTACACACAAAAAGAGAGGAAAATGTTGGGTGGCTATATAGGGTCCTACCTTAGTCAGACCCTCATTTAGGTGTTTCCACCTCCATGGACAGCCAAAGAAAATAAGATAAAGAGAATAATGTAGTAAAGAGCACAAAATCACTACAAAATAGTAAAGTGCTAACTCAACCAAGCGATAGAAGGAAAGAAAGGGAAGCTTACCACCTCCAACAAGAGCACTTAAGACTACTTGGGGGAGAAATGAGAGTACTTGAGCCTCTATTGCAATGGTGTTTCATTCCCAACTTTTTCTACTAAAGATGGAGTGTTGTGTTTGCTACAATGGAGAGCTTGTATGCTGCTTGAGAGCTTGAAAAGTGAATACGAGAGTGTGAGAATGGAAGCTTGAAGTGTTCAATAGCTCTGAATAAGTTAGAATGCATGTTGAAGGAATGAATTTGAAGATAGGAATGAAAGAAATGACCATATTCGGGTCAGTCAGCCAAAGGGGGCATTACAGCTTGACTCCCAATGAGAAGTGTAATGCCTATGCAGGTTAAGCCGCATGAATCTATTAGGGACATAAGCACACTATGTGGATGTCTGCATGCCACGTGGGTGTCCCCGACAGAGATGCCTCTTCTAATGCTCAAAACAGGCGCTAAGTAGGATGCATGCAACGGGCTTAGGTGGAATTAAGCCTCTGAACTTGGTTTTCTAAAGTGGAGAGGGAAAAAGGGGGAATTTACACATGGGGTGAAAATTCAGTCCTATACACTCACAAATATTTACAAAGAAAAACTAATAGCTAATACAAAACAACAAAACAAGACTATCACAAGGTTTTCTCATCCAAATCAACACCACAAAAATACCAATCTTTTATGGATAATAACCTTTATAATATGAATAAGGAAAAATATCAGTTTGAGATGGCATATTTATACTAGTGTCAAAATAGTTACAACAATCCAATACCCAAGTATTTATTCACTATTACCACTACATTTTATGTCCATCCTATCAAGAAATGACTCCACAATTTTATCCATATACTTAACTCTATAATCTGCATATTCTTGAATTCACGATTTAGGATACATATTAATAGGAATTATTGGTAGAGGGGAGACATCAATATTAGAATCAATATCAAAAGTAGGATTAATATTATTCTTCATACCACATTACCCACCATCATTAGTAACAACAATTTTCACTTTATTTAAGCCTCTAGGAATTCAATAATAACCTCCATCAAGATCAAATTCACTAATTAAAGTACCATCAACAATGGAGCTAACACTAATAGAAATAGAGTAATATAAACTACCACTAGAAATAGGAATAAAGGAATCCTCATGAAGAGCACTATCCTAGAACTAGAAAATTGTGCAAAATAACTAACCACATTGACATATTTTTGAACCAACCAACCATATTTATCATAAACTAACTAATTAAGTACTACTCCACATTAAACAACATGTGGATTATAAAATTGGTCTTCCATCAATAATAACTCATTTAATATCATTTGATTTTTTTTTCACCTACATAGCAATAGTGTTTTTGATTAAGTAAGAAGGTATTTTGAAAGGGCCCAGATCCCTTTTACAACAAGAAATATTTAGCAATAAGCACAACAAGACAAAGAACAACTAAAGGACGAAACACCAACAAGAAAAAACTCTTTTGCCAATAGAACAACAAGGAAGAACAAGCAACAATGATAGCACAATAGGCCAAAAGGTCATTCACAAAGCTTCATGAAATGATATAAAATGGTTGCTTTATGGTTTAGGACATATAACAACACTTTTCTACCTCATTCATTCAAGGAAAACCCTAGAGAGATCTCAATCTAAGATATGCAAAGGAGAAAGAGATCTTGGAATAGGGTTGTCCTAGGGTCTGATTATAAACTAAAGAAGGGTTCACCACCAAGCTAGGGCTTGGAAAGACTAATGAAATGAAATTATTAATGCTTACACCTAATGCAATGCAAGATTTCACTAAATGGCCTAAAATGCATGTAAATCATAATAGAAAGCTAAGAGATGAAAGGTGTGCACCTGGACACCTGGAGAGGACTAGAGGAAGGCTTGAGATGCTAAAAACATTGAAATTAATTCCTGCTGGGACTCATACACTAGTCTGGGCAATTTAGTCCTAGATTAGGGTTTTTGGGTAGGAAAAAAAATCTGGTACAGATATGTCTGGAACTCCTAAAATCTATTTTTTTTCCTATACTAGCACTCATACTCTAGAAGTGGCATATCAGTCTAGTTAGGGTTTTCTAGAAATTCAAAGTCTGATTCTACTCTTCAATGTCTGCTTTGTCCTTTCCACCTGATTTCTAAATCTGAATCTATGATTTGTAACCTGTAGATATCTTTCAATGATATCCAATGCAAGATAACAAATTTGACAACTTTGAACACTTGACAACTTTTTCCAAACTTTCTCTTCAATGTGTCTTCAACCTAGATCATCAAATCACACACTAAAAAGAGGGAAAAAAAATTTCTTGTTAGTAGAAATGGGTTTTCCTTGGTCAAACCTCATTTTAGTATTCAAACCTTGAAATGAAATGAAATAGGAAAGGAGAATGATGAATGGAAAAAATGTAATGTTGCAACTCACCAAACCCTAGCAATAAAGTGTTGCAAACATGTATGAAATGGCTCCAATGGATGTAGATCTTGAATATTGCTTGAATGTTGTAGATCTTGAATTGAATGCTAGCTTGAATCATAAAACTATACATCACAAATGTTAGCTAAAAAAAAACATGATGCTTGATTCTTGAATAATGCTCTAAAACACTTGAAAATCAGCTCTTGAAGAATCTTGAATGCTCTTGTGAACTCTTATAAACTATTGAATGCTTCCTTGATCACAAATTTTCTATAATGCACAAATACTTGAAAGCTTAGGATGACAATGAGTGAAATAACCTTGTATTTATATTTATTTATGCCAAATTTATTGAAGTTACAAAACTACAAGCCAACATCAGATCTAGGAGGAATAAAATTCCACAGAATTTGAATTAAATTTAATTTTAGATACATAGAGGCTCTGCAAAAAAGTGAACAAGTCCCATTAGGAAACAAGCTATGGGACACATTTCCTGAAAGTGCTTAAGAATGAGTACAAAAATTAGTCAAATTTCAAGACCCTAGAGTGGGATTCTCCCACCCCAAAGGTGTGGAATTCCCAAATCACTAAATATAAAATTTTGCTTATAAGAAACAGATTATGATTGGATGTTGATTCATGTCTAGATTATCCTAAAAAAGATGCATTAAATAGGGCTTGTGGATGAAAAATAAGGCCAATTAACTCATAAAGAAGCCCAATTATTTAATTAAACCCTAGAAAAGTGTGAAAGTGTTACAACACTTTACAACACTCTAAATAAGGCACCAATAAGATCATTTAGTTCATAAGGGCCCAAGACCTAATGTGAATATGTTAGGCATATTACAACACTAAATCAAGGCCATGTTAGGGAGTACTTTTTCCATTATTACACTTCAGAATAGCAACCAAGCACAACAACCACCCCAAGGGCACTGGAAAAGCTAAACAAAAATTAACCATTACAATCAAGTATAAATGGGTCCAAAATCCAGTCAACCTTAAAAGCAGGCCTCATGGCCAACAAAATAGATCGACAAGCCATCCATTGAGTTGTAAACAAAACAACCGTTAATAGCTTCCACCCCAAGGTATGTAGTAGCCAAACAATAGTGAACATTTCACTTATGGAACCTATTTCTTAGTAAAAAATAAGGTACGTGTTGATGGAGCTAAAAAACCCCACCTTCCAAATTACCCCTCCACCTCTATAGGAGAAGTAACCAAGAGAACTATGACCTGCATCAAAGACTCTCACACCTACCAATCTCCACCTCAATAGGAGTGGTCTCCACCTCAATAGGAGCTCCAAGGGAGAAGACTGGTTGAAGAAGCATGAACAACCCACCAAGCCCACATAACCACTATCCACCTTCATAGGATAGGTCTCCACCTCAATAGGAAGGGTCTCCACCTCCATAGGAGACAAACTATAGAGCCAGGAAGACTGCACAAACTCTAATGGAGAGAAAAATTCTAGCCACAATGGGCAACATAAGAAACACATAGCCTTTAAGATAAACTTGAACTCAACCCCATCAAGTACAAAAAAATCATCTTTTCCAAGATAACTTCAATAATAATGCCCATTGAAGCCAATACAACCACCTCCTTAGACAAAATATCCCAAAGAATCTCACAATCCCAAACCTCCATAGTTAGAAAAGTAGAGCAATGGTAATTAAAGTTGCATAAAGTATAACCCTCGAGAAAACCATTCACAAGCCCAAGAACAAAGAAAATAGCAATACTTTAAAATGGGAGCCTAGGCACCCCACTTCAGGCTAGAAGGCTAGCATAATGGGTTCAGAGCCCACCACTGTAATTTGGTTCCTAGAATCTTGGAAAAGAATATTGACTATCTCAATGAGGTCCCTGGCCCTAAAGGTGGGGTAGGAACTTGTGAGAGAATTAGAACAAAGGGATGGAAGCTGTAACCATTCATTTACCCCAAGGCAATCTCTCTGTATTAACATTAACAACAGCCCAAGAGGAATTATAGCTCAGTAGCAACACAACAGCCAAACATTTGGGATGATCTAAGAACAACATGAATTATCCTTTAAGACCCTACCAGGAAGGCATTAGATTGCAGTTTCCAAAGATGCTAGAAGGGATAAAATGAACAACACTTAAGACAAGGCGTGGGGCCATAAAAACACTAAAAGTAGGCTCCAAGTATGTTAAAAGGGACAAATAGAGGTAGAAAGAACAAGACTGGGACCAAAGGTGAGGATGAGTCACCCATGCATACAGCAACATCAAATCCGTCCTGACCTCCCAAATCCTTAAAAGGGAAAGGATGGGGACTTGTGAGAATAAATACGTAATCAGGGTGGGAGACTTTATCCCTATCAAACCTTCATGCATGCAAAGGGTAGAGTCCCTCCAAGTTAACCAATTGAATAACTAAGTATTACAAGAGAGAAGGCTAGAGTAATGAGTATTAAGACCCCAAAGTGATGAATCTAATTAGCAAAACACAGAGGGGACAAGAGAAAAATGAATCCTAGCACTCAACCAAGCCATAACATAGGTCAAATAAAATGTAGAAAGTAGAGAGGAATTTTGCAAAGAAGAGAACACCAAACCTCCCACATCATAGCCCCCAAAAGGCACCCAAAGGAAGTCAATCCACCACATAACAATGAGAATACAAGGCACCAAGACCATCATAGGCCTTACTGTAGAAGCTCCAACCATCCCCTCAAGGAAAATGAACTACTAAGAGAAAGAAAAATGTGAATTTGCCACAAATAAAGTGAAGCAACCAGGTTTCCACCAAACGAAAAATAACAGTGTCATCCTCAGAAATGGAACAAGTCCCAAACAACCCATTAGAATGACCAACATGCAACCAAAATGTTGCAAAATCATTCTTCGAATCCTCATCTCCATTGCCTCCTCCCTTAGAAATTTTCAAAAAATTCCCTCCTTGCTCTTTCCCACTCTCCATTGATCTTGTTAACAATAGTGTTAGGAACCAACAATACAATTATTATTTTTTTTAAAGAAAGTAAGCATGTGTTTACTTCCTTGAAAAAACATTCATTCCTAGCATTCCAAATAAACCATATAACATCAGAAGACATGAAAAATTGCAATCTATTTATAAATTTACCAAGAGATGAAGAACATAATATCTTGAAATATTAAATATCATGGTAATCAATACTAACTTTCCAAGAAATAGAAATCCATGTAGGTAAAAATATTTGCTTCTAACAACTTAGAAAATGGACATTCAAAAAACAAATACAAGTTATTTATTTAGTACCACCTCATATTAGACAAGATTTAGACATATGACCCAACATGACCTCAATAAATAGATAACATTGAATAATGACATCCATCCAAAAGAACACTATATAGCTTCTATATAAGTAGACCATATCCTCTTTAATCTCTTAGTCCAAACATTACCAAGATCATTAATACTCTAGATAACACTTATCATATTAAACCATTCTTTAGTAAAAGAAAAGGTATATATAAGTAATTAGGAGTAACTTTCAATTTTTTCCACCTAACCAACTCACATTATCCTACAAACTATCATTTCATTATATAACATTAATAAAACCCTTGAAATAAATATTTTAACCATAGTTAAGTTTGTCCTTTTCTAAGAAGAGATAGAAAAATTATTCTAGATAAGCTTCCAATCCATTAGCTTGCCATTCTCAAGAATATTATCGAAATATTTCAAGCCTTTAATAAACCAATGATTAGTAGAAAAACCCTTAGTTGAGGCTACTAGATAATATTTTCATTTGAAGAGCACCAAATGGATCTAAATTCTTAAAAACTATCCTTAGTAATAGAGAAAACCTACAGCCTTTAGTAATCTCTTTAATAAAGACCTAGGCCTTCCAAATGGAGAAAAAAAGGATGGAACCAAAAGATTTAATTTTAAAGTTACTAAAAAGAATATTTTAAAGTTGAAAATAAAATTATATTTTATTTTGAATAGAAATTTGTAGCAAAATATGGAATTTCCACATAACCTTGATGAGAGAAAAATATACAAAAAAATATTCATAATCCATAATGCAAAATAATAACAAATATACCACAAGATGACACCAAATGGCCTTAGGAAAATCCTCTCAACAAAAAAAATAGCCCCCAAAAATGGTCACACAACTCAGTTTATCATCTCAAGATCAAGACTACAATATACTTTTAGAGTCCCCATGCAATATTTTGAGGTATCAAGCACCCTATTTGTATTCCTCCATGTGACAAGAAATTGAGAAGCATGCAACCACACATCCTAATCCATGCTTCCACATATGCAACCTACAATAGATGCTCAATTCAACCTTAGAAAACAAGCCAAAGTTTTCAAAATCCATTCTCAATATCTAGTCATAGGCTTCATTGTACAAAAAAATTGTACAAAACCACTAAGCGGTACTACATAAATCATGTACCTCAAAAATATGAGCTTAACAAACCATGACCCCAAATTAAATATTTTGTACTAATTTTCTCAATATTAAAGATTTCTCCAATGTGAAATCCACATTAAATATTTATCGTGCTATGTCTCATATAGCATACAAGTGTCCCTCAATAATTCTTAACCCATGTGGTATCCACATCTCTATGATGCACCATAGTTAAATATTTATTTTATATTATTATTATTACTATTATTGTTATTATTATTATTATTATTATGCAAGGTGTACAACACACCTTTCCCAATATTTTCCCACTTTTTATATGCATTGCTTATAGGGTTCAAAATTAAACTCAATCATCAAGAGAACAATATTTATATCCAAAATGTGCCATCAAAACATCAATGTGTTTCATCAAGATACTCACAACAATAACAAAGGTGACCACCATCTCAAAGAATAACCCTCTCATGCTCATTCATGTCAATACACAAAAAAATAAGATCTTATCTGGAAAGATTATGACATAATAAATTTCACATAGACGTATAAATCCTACCTCAACTTGATATATAAAATTAAACACCAAATATAATGGAAAAAAAGAGCCCTAAGTAGTTTCCAAGAACTAATCAATATTGTCAAAATAGAAACAACTAATTGCTAATATATCCAACTAAACATACCTGAAAATCAATTTATACTCATAAAATTAGGTATCAACATATATAACACAATTCACAATTACAAGTCTATGTATATACATTATCCTACACAAGTAAGTCCTAAATACCTTCAATTCCATAATAAAAAGAGTACAACCAAAAAATAACACATATACATCTTGGAAATCTCACTACATGGGTAACACAAAATTTTAAAATGATCAAAGAATCCAAAATTTCAACTATATCACTCACAAGAAGACCGTGGAAAATATTGTAAATATCATCTAGTACCAAATAACACATATAATGATATATAAACCTACAAATCAAAGGATTTTTCTACTACAAACATTAATTTGATAAGGCTATGATAAGTAAGATATCCTTCCCAAAACAACAAATATAAAATGCTTTATAATATTCATCCTTTCAAATCCAAGTTCAAATATACAATATATCAATAAACTAACTAGGATGCAGTCATCTCAAATAGAAGGGAGATCAAATCAAATAACCATTCCCAAAACCAAGGAATAATCCCAAAGAAACTAAACATCTCCTTTTCTCCTCAAAACACATTGTCCTAAAAAATGAAACTACAATATCAAGATCTAAACATAAGGAGATGAATAATAATCATTTATCTACTCAAAAAATTCCTCATGATAAGCATCCATAACTCAAGACTCATGCACACATGAGAGGAAAAGACACAAAAAAATAATATAACTAAAAAATGGATGGCTAATACCTAACATATCATTCACTAATGAGATGACTAGAAATATGAAATAGATACATAACCAAAAATATTTAAGAGACAAATAAGCTATAAAATTGTAAATGAGAAACATAATTATAGACTAGAGAATGTAAGAGATGTGAAAATTTCAAGATGAATTTTTTTTTTATAGAAGAGTGAAAATAAAAGCTAGGTAGTGAGTTTTTATAGACTTAGGAAGAGGGTGAATTTTGCAAGTCCAACTAATAGGGTGTAACCACCAAATGGTATGAAAATAGTAGGTATAACTCTTTTGTAAGATGATGATAACTCAACAATCCACCCCCTAATTAAAATCACTTTATTAACCTAAGAAAGCTTAATAAAAGTGTAGGAAAAACCTAGGACTTGGAGAAAAATAAATAACCCAATAGGAAAATAAAAACTACACTAGCACCTTAATCATAGCTTAGGAAAGTAATTAGATGAGTCCCAACATATGACACTTTCAATGAGGTACCCATGTACAAAGAAATTCCTCCCAAAAAGAAGAATCCCCTCCCACATAAAGAAAGTACACACCCCAAAATAGAGAGCAAGAATTCAAATTGGAAATACTAAGAAGCCCTCCCCAAGAGGACACCTAATAAACCCCTAACAAAGCTATCAAATGAAGGAACTTGGTTTTAGTGAAGGGTTTGGTGAAGATGTATACAATATGAAATATTTTCAAATAGTATTGAATATTTGTGATGTTATCATGAATAAGATCCCATATGTAGTTCATATGTATCTCAATGTGTTTGATATGTTGATGATGAACTTGATTCCTTGAAATTTGAATTACAGTCTGGTTATCACAAAAGATGATAGTGGGATTTTAAAATGCAGTACTAAACTCATTGAGGATGTTTTAAAGCCAAATGGCCTCAGTAGTAGCATTAACTACTCCTTGATACTCAACCTCACTAGATGAAAGAGAAACTAAATAATAATTCTTACTCAACCAACAAACTAGACCAAAACCAAATGAGAAGAAATACCTTGAAGTAAACTTATGATCCTAAGAATCACTAGCCCAATATAAATATGTGTCCCACCAATTCAAATCCATGTTTACTATATATTGACTCTCATAATTATGAGTAACCTGAATGTATTGGAGAATTCACTTAGTTTCTTTCCAATGTACCTCATGTGGCTCCTACATGAATCAAGAAATCAAACCTATAGCATATGAAATATCAGGCCTCATGTGATTGAGGTATATGAGCCTTGGGCAACAAGTAGTTAGTGTAAAGTACCATCAACAAAAGGTGAAGAATGTTTAGCCTCAAGTTTGACCCCTAGTAGAAATGGAGTTACTATAAGCTTGCAATCGACCACGTGAAACTTGGAGAGCATATCAAGTGCTTACTTAGGTTGTGTAATGAAGATACCCAAATAATACTAAGTGATCTCAATCCCCAAAAAATAGTGTAGCAGGTCCAGTTTTGACATCAAAATTGATCGTGGAGGGTAGCTTTCACTACTTGATGATGGATGAGTGACTCCATGTGATCAACAATTCATCAACATAGATAAGAAAAAATGTGAGATTATCATGTTGTATTTTACAATATATACATTCATATCAAAATGACATCAAATGAACCCAACTATCAAAAGGAAGCAATCAATCTTGGCATACCAAGATCAAGGTGCCTATTTGAGGCCATAGAGAGGCTATCAAAGATGAAAAAAGTGAAGTACCCTTTACAAAATCTTGTGGTTGCTCAATGTATATCTTCTCTTAAAGGCCACCATGAATAAAATCACTCTTCACATCCATTTGATGAACTTCCCATTTGTGGGCTACAAAAATAACAAGGATTTCAATGTAATTTATTTTGGTGACCTGTACAAAATTCAATATTAGGAACTTGGGAGAATCCTTTGGCAATCAAGTGAGTCTTATGCTCTTTTCAATTAACCCATTTGTAGATTTTGTTTTTTTGATATACCCACTTTCATTGAATAAGTTTCCTTCCCTTAGGAAAGGGTAATAGATTCCATGTATGGTTTCTCTCCAAGAAACTAAAACATTTCTACATAAAAATATTCCACTCAAGGATACTAGAAGCTTCATGAAAGGGTTGTGGATTATAAGTTGTAACAATGAAGAGATGTGGATCCTATTGGGATTATGACCTTGTCATTCTAGTTTCTTTAAGATCACCAATTCAATCATCATCTGAATGTAATATTTAATGATCTGAACAAGACCCTATCATGAGAGAGTGTGAAGAATCTAGATGAATACCCTTTAAGTGATGAGAAAGAGTAGAAGGATGTGAATCCTCATCATAGTTACTATTTGAAATGGAGGAACTAAAATCCTCATCAAGACTAGGAGGATTAAAATCCTCTAAATAACTATTATCATGTTGTAGTGTCTCTAATGTGATGTTTGATGGAGAATTTGTCGTAGAAGAGTTGGTAGGAATCTTCTAAAAAGGAGCACCCCTCTTAATGAACAATTCATGACTGGAAGGATGAAGAAATGGGAGTGAGATTGCTCCTCCTAGGATAGACCAAAATATAATGAGATTTTTAGAGAGATAAATCTCAACATAGATGGCTTTTTATAGGAAGGTTAAGGAAAAATTATTTAGCCCAACACAATTAACATTGTCTAGGCAAGCCACTATTTTAGGCAAGAAGTTCTAACACAATAATGGTAATTCTAAAAATCCCACTTGAGACAAAAAACTTTCTTTTTGGAGACAACAATATTTGATTTAGGATGTGAAAGCAAGAAGAAACACATGAAAAAACCAATAAACATGTTTGAGAAAGACTTCACCTAAATGAGAAAGAAAACACCCCTTCACAAAATTTTAGATAATATAAAAAAAAACCCATAAAAGACCCCAAATTTATTAAGAAATAATTTAAAACTTCTAAATTCCAAGATACAATTCATACTAATTCTTACTTTTATTTTAAAATATATATTTCTATAATTTAAATCTTCATTATATATACTTTTCCCAACAAGTAAAGGACAAATTATGTCTAAACGATAAACAAGAAATTTAAACTATTTAAGACAAACTTATTTATATGATCAATTACATATATTAAAGGGAGTCGGTGGAATGACAGTTGTATGGTGGTCTTGAAAAAACAAAACTGGAATCACTCTTAATGCATATTTCACTCTTTTCAAAGATTAATAATTCTTCTTAGTGGGCTTTATTTTACTCATTAGTGATGCCATTATTCACTACATAATACACAACCCTACCTTTTTGAAGCAAACTGCAAGTTTGATATGAATGATGCCACTACTACTAAATCATGTTTAAATTGACATACACTACTCAATCCTGTCGTATATAATAACTTGTCTCAGTGGAAGATTTTATATCGTTTTGTTGTTTGAATGAGAGTACGAGTTTATACTGATATTTTTCTTAGATGAATGTCAAGGATTGAAAGATATCCATTCTGTCAAAGTCATCTAAAATATGATTCTGATCTCTTTTTCTATCACATCTCTAAATAGATGATGTAATCAAAGAACATATCATCGCTTTCATCAATTATAATTAATCAATTGAACTACAAATTGATATCATTTATTCTCGATATTAAAATCAAACTAAATAAATAAATAATGCAAACCAGAGACAACAAGCGGTCAGCGGGAAAATAGAAAATTACAAACTATATTATATCTGCATTAGATGACATGCATAAGTCCAAAACCAATAGAAAGATAGGCTAATGATAGGGACAACTACACTAAATTCCTCCACCACAGGCCACTGTCTTCATTCGCCATTCTCAACTCTGTTGTAAATTTAATATTCAAATACAAGCAGTATGATGTACCTAAATGCAATGAAGCAAAAAAAAATGTAATTAATTGTAAAATTATGGATGCATAGTAAGTTGTAGGATTCTTAGAACTAGAGGACAAAAATTTAACACTATGTTTCATAAGTGGCTCTAAATATCAAGAATATCAGAACAAAATATTTTTTTGGCCATTGATAACAACAATTTGGTGGAACTGGAATCACATTCGCAAACTGTCATCCACTTTTTTATTTATGTAGATATATATAAAATTCGTATAATTCTATCGTAAAACTTCCAACAATTCTACGCCAGTGTCTATGCAGCCATCAGACTACACATTTGACCGTATTTATTAATTTTGTTAAAAATCACAATACAATGTATTTCTTATTTTCAATTAATTAATAATTACAGTCAAATGTGCAGTCTGATGGTT